>OY740766.1:7723292-7884027 GCA_963513935.1 Aphrophora alni | reverse complement strand
CCTCGGCTACCATTCCAAGGTCAGGTGTGTTTGACAGACAGGTTCTGACTGGTCTAGCCGGATTGTACAACAGTGCGTAACAATGTTACTGCGCATGCGTACTACTCGCGATTAACTGTTTAAGAAAGGAGATTAGATGCAGATAGCTCAGTTTACGTTAGTAGCTGGAATAGTGAACGTGACCCCTTCCAAGATGTATAAGGTCTCCGAGCTCTTGGGTAGCAGGATTAAACCAACCAACGAACGATTTGGACTATGGCTTCTGGAAGAAAATCTGCACAACAACAACCTGGTAACAGATATTGGAAATATTAATTATTCGCAAGGAGAAGAGTTGCTGTCTGGAGTTAATATAAAACCACTAACTCCGCTTACAAAACCATTCTGCGACAACATAATGCTTGTTAAAATAACCGACAGTTCGGATTGCGAACAAGGGAAGAGCCTCGTAAAGAAGAATATCTGTGGAGTATTTAACAGTTATCTTCGTGGGAAATTTACGGACTTTGTTTCCGCAAGACATGGCGTAAAAGTAAAATTACCATTCCCTTTGAATGGAAAGAGACCTATGGCGAAACGTGTATGCAATATTATTGGAGCAGATGGGATGCAAGCCATTGCAAAGAAATTTAAAAATCCCATTGCAATCCCCTACAAGGTAGAGTTAGCGGATGTTGAGTTGGCTACTCTACAGGAAAAAATGCCCGAAATACTATTGGAGCTGCAAACCCACGACTTCTACCTTATGGATTTGGACATTACACAAGATTTTGTGGGGATCTTTAACAAGCGAGAGATGTGTGAGCATTTAGTACAGGACCATGACTTTCGTTACCAAGGCGGCCAGTACAAAGAAAACTACAATACAATTGTTAACAACGACAAGTCTGTTGGGATAGATTGCCTAACCTGGATTACTCCTACTGGTGCAAGAGTAAAAATCTACAACAAGTTTGTGTGCCAAATTACGAGTCCTGGCGTTAACAAACAAATTGGTAACCACATTGTGGATTTTGTCAACTGTCCAGACTCCAGATTAAGACAGACGTTTCTGTCCCCACTGGGTAAGGAGCATGGCATTACAAGATTGGAGGCTACGATCTACAACGGTAGCGGCGACCATCCTCTGGACAGCTGTGTAACGCTCCTGGAAGACAGCAAAATTTATTTCCAGGAAGCCCCGTTCTACTCTGTTGCCATCCCTAAAATGTGGACGAAATTAGCTGACAGTCTCCAGAACAGTTGCTGTGTAGTGTACAATAATCTTTTACAATATGCCTACTGGGGAAACAGTAACACGAGGAAGTTAACCGGGGTGCAACTTACTTTACCAAGCGACCAAGACCAGAGGAAAAAAATAATTAATTACGTACTCTCTGCATATAGTTTTAACTATTTGCCTGTAAATTACTTGGAGATAGTGGAAGATGTCGCTAATAGAGAGCATGTTAGTGTGGTACAAAAGTGCTACATTAAGAGTGGCGAGACATTCTTCTCGAAATCTAGTACTGCTTTCTCGGTGATTTGTAAAGATGTAAGCCTCGAGAACTGTGGGATGGTTCCAACGAGTAATATTATTCCACAGATTTTAAAGAAGAGAACGAATATTACAAACAGGCTACAACCCTACAATATAAAGGAAACAGAACCATTCTCCACCGTTTACCTACTGTCTGCGAAGAAACGAAAACTGGAACTGGAAGAAATTGACTTAAAACGGAGAAAATTGGAATACATGGAACATGCTGCTTCCTTAAAAGAGGAATACAAAGAAATGCAGGAGAAAGAGAAAATTATTAGAGAGACAAGAGAGCGGATGGGCTCATATTTTAACAAGACTTGGAAGAATTTAGATATACATGCAGACTACAAGGTTTCCGCATTTACCGTTAACACTAAAGCGAAATATGCCTTTGTTGGAATACTCGCAGAAAGAGATGGGAGTAAAAGTGTTTACTTCTTTAAAGGAAAGTACAAATCGTGGCTAATGGATGCCTACAACGACAAACAAAATTTAACAAAAGAGGGGTTTGTTTTAACCTCCAACAACGACCTGGACATTGTGCATTTAGCGACAGAAGAAACAATTTTTACATTTACGACGAATGGACTTACCAGTTTTAATAATCATTCTTTTCCGAAGATAGAGCATTTTAAGCCACTAACAGATGCTTGGAAAAAACCAGAAGATTTCCCCTACAACCAGGACGAAGTGGAGCAAGTATCCACCCTTGGCATGCAAGACATAAAAGGCAAAGTTATTCCAAGAAAGTGTCGTCGGCTGGAAGAGCTGGAAGAAGGGACAGAATTAGTAGTGTGTGGAATCAAACAAATTGATTACAGGCATAAGATCCGTTATATTTTGCAGTTCCAAAATCTAGATGAATTGTATATTTCGAATTATTGGTTAGAAAGAGAAATAAAAGTGCTAAATGTAGATTTAAACTATAAATTTAATGTTAAATTGGACAAGATAAAAACCACTGCAATTAAGCACAAAGAAAGAGTTGTTTTCTGTGCTTGTAATTAAAAATAAATAAATAAATAAATGTTTTAAAATAATATTCTTTGTAATTTGTTACCTCCATTCCACCAAAACTCTTTTTAGTAGAGAGATAGATATTTGATGTGACCTTGGAATTGTAGCCGAAAACGACACGACCCCCCAACCCCCATTTTTCCTTTTTAAATATATAACGTCGTAACGTTTGTTAGGGACCGATTTACCAAACCGTAGATAAAATTACCAAGATTTGGTTGGTAAATTGGTTGCAAAACGTATATTTTGGTTGGTAAATCGGTTGGTATTGGTTAGGTTAGGTTAGGTTAGGTCTGGTTAGGATAGGTTAGGCTAGGTTAGGTTAGGTTAGGTCTGGTTAGGATAGGTTAGGATAGGTTAGCTTATGTTAGGTTAGGTTAGGATAGGATAGGTTAGGTTAGGTTAGGATAGGTTAGGTGAGGTTAGGATAGGTTATGTTAGGTGAGGTTAGGTTAGGTTAGGATAGGTTAGGTTAGGTTAGGTTAGGTTTTTAGGAGAATGGTTGTTAGGTTAGGTTAGGATAGGATAGGTTAGGTTAGGTTAGGTTAGGTTAGGTTAGGTTAGGTTATGTTAGGTTAGGTTAGGTTAGGTTAGGATAGGTTAGGTTATGTTAGGTGAGGTTAGGTTAGGTTAGGATAGGTTAGGTTAGGTTAGGTTAGGTTTTTAGGAGAATGGTTGTTAGGTTAGGTTAGGATAGGATAGGATAGGTTAGGTTAGGTTAGGTTAGGTTAGGATAGGTTAGGTGAGGTTAGGATAGGTTATGTTAGGTGAGGTTAGGTTAGGTTAGGATAGGTTAGGTTAGGTTAGGTTAGGTTTTTAGGAGAATGGTTGTTAGGTTAGGTTAGGATAGGATAGGTTAGGTTAGGTTAGGTTAGGTTAGGTTAGGTTATGTTAGGTTAGGTTAGGTTAGGTTAGGATAGGTTAGGTTAGGTTAGGTGAGGTTAGGTTAGGTTAGGATAGGTTAGGTTAGGTTAGGTTTTTAGGAGAATGGTTGTTAGGTTAGGTTAGGATAGGATAGGATAGGTTAGGTTAGGTTAGGTTAGGTTAGGTTAGGTTAGGATAGGTTATGTTAGGTTAGGTTAGGTTAGGTTAGGATAGGTTAGGTTAGGTTAGGTTAGGTTAGGATAGGTTATGTTAGGTTAGGTTAGGTTAGGTTAGGATAGGTTAGGTTAGGTTAGGTTAGGTTTTTAGGAGATAGGTTGCCACACGCCTACCAACCTCCACCCCATCCCTACCATCTCCCGGGCGTGTGGCAACCTATCTCCTAAAAACCTAACCTAACCTAACCTAACCTATCCTAACCTAACCTAACCTAACCTAACATAACCTATCCTAACCTAACCTAACCTAACCTAACCTATCCTAACCTAACCTAACCTAACCTAACATAACCTATCCTAACCTAACCTAACCTAACCTAACCTAACCTAACCTATCCTATCCTATCCTAACCTAACCTAACAACCATTCTCCTAAAAACCTAACCTAACCTAACCTATCCTAACCTAACCTAACCTCACCTAACCTAACCTAACCTATCCTAACCTAACCTAACCTAACCTAACATAACCTAACCTAACCTAACCTAACCTAACCTAACCTATCCTATCCTAACCTAACCTAACAACCATTCTCCTAAAAACCTAACCTAACCTAACCTAACCTATCCTAACCTAACCTAACCTCACCTAACATAACCTATCCTAACCTCACCTAACCTATCCTAACCTAACCTAACCTAACCTAACCTATCCTATCCTATCCTAACCTAACCTAACAACCATTCTCCTAAAAACCTAACCTAACCTAACCTAACCTATCCTAACCTAACCTAACCTCACCTAACATAACCTAACCTATCCTAACCTAACCTAACCTAACCTAACATAACCTAACCTAACCTAACCTAACCTAACCTAACCTAACCTATCCTATCCTAACCTAACCTAACAACCATTCTCCTAAAAACCTAACCTAACCTAACCTAACCTATCCTAACCTAACCTAACCTCACCTAACATAACCTATCCTAACCTCACCTAACCTATCCTAACCTAACCTAACCTATCCTATCCTAACCTAACCTAACATAAGCTAACCTATCCTAACCTATCCTAACCAGACCTAACCTAACCTAACCTAGCCTAACCTATCCTAACCAGACCTAACCTAACCTAACCTAACCAATACCAACCGATTTACCAACCAAAATATACGTTTTGCAACCAATTTACCAACCAAATCTTGGTAATTTTATCTACGGTTTGGTAAATCGGTCCCTAACAAACGTTACGACGTTATATATTTAAAAAGGAAAAATGGGGGTTGGGGGGTCGTGTCGTTTTCGGCTACAATTCCAAGGTCACATCAAATATCTATCTCTCTACTAAAAAGAGTTTTGGTGGAATGGAGGTAACAAATTACAAAGAATATTATTTTAAAACATTTATTTATTTATTTATTTTTAATTACAAGCACAGAAAACAACTCTTTCTTTGTGCTTAATTGCAGTGGTTTTTATCTTGTCCAATTTAACATTAAATTTATAGTTTAAATCTACATTTAGCACTTTTATTTCTCTTTCTAACCAATAATTCGAAATATACAATTCATCTAGATTTTGGAACTGCAAAATATAACGGATCTTATGCCTGTAATCAATTTGTTTGATTCCACACACTACTAATTCTGTCCCTTCTTCCAGCTCTTCCAGCCGACGACACTTTCTTGGAATAACTTTGCCTTTTATGTCTTGCATGCCAAGGGTGGATACTTGCTCCACTTCGTCCTGGTTGTAGGGGAAATCTTCTGGTTTTTTCCAAGCATCTGTTAGTGGCTTAAAATGCTCTATCTTCGGAAAAGAATGATTATTAAAACTGGTAAGTCCATTCGTCGTAAATGTAAAAATTGTTTCTTCTGTCGCTAAATGCACAATGTCCAGGTCGTTGTTGGAGGTTAAAACAAACCCCTCTTTTGTTAAATTTTGTTTGTCGTTGTAGGCATCCATTAGCCACGATTTGTACTTTCCTTTAAAGAAGTAAACACTTTTACTCCCATCTCTTTCTGCGAGTATTCCAACAAAGGCATATTTCGCTTTAGTGTTAACGGTAAATGCGGAAACCTTGTAGTCTGCATGTATATCTAAATTCTTCCAAGTCTTGTTAAAATATGAGCCCATCCGCTCTCTTGTCTCTCTAATAATTTTCTCTTTCTCCTGCATTTCTTTGTATTCCTCTTTTAAGGAAGCAGCATGTTCCATGTATTCCAATTTTCTCCGTTTTAAGTCAATTTCTTCCAGTTCCAGTTTTCGTTTCTTCGCAGACAGTAGGTAAACGGTGGAGAATGGTTCTGTTTCCTTTATATTGTAGGGTTGTAGCCTGTTTGTAATATTCGTTCTCTTCTTTAAAATCTGTGGAATAATATTACTCGTTGGAACCATCCCACAGTTCTCGAGGCTTACATCTTTACAAATCACCGAGAAAGCAGTACTAGATTTCGAGAAGAATGTCTCGCCACTCTTAATGTAGCACTTTTGTACCACACTAACATGCTCTCTATTAGCGACATCTTCCACTATCTCCAAGTAATTTACAGGCAAATAGTTAAAACTATATGCAGAGAGTACGTAATTAATTATTTTTTTCCTCTGGTCTTGGTCGCTTGGTAAAGTAAGTTGCACCCCGGTTAACTTCCTCGTGTTACTGTTTCCCCAGTAGGCATATTGTAAAAGATTATTGTACACTACACAGCAACTGTTCTGGAGACTGTCAGCTAATTTCGTCCACATTTTAGGGATGGCAACAGAGTAGAACGGGGCTTCCTGGAAATAAATTCTGCTGTCTTCCAGGAGCGTTACACAGCTGTCCAGAGGATGGTCGCCGCTACCGTTGTAGATCGTAGCCTCCAATCTTGTAATGCCATGCTCCTTACCCAGTGGGGACAGAAACGTCTGTCTTAATCTGGAGTCTGGACAGTTGACAAAATCCACAATGTGGTTACCAATTTGTTTGTTAACGCCAGGACTCGTAATTTGGCACACAAACTTGTTGTAGATTTTTACTCTTGCACCAGTAGGAGTAATCCAGGTTAGGCAATCTATCCCAACAGACTTGTCGTTGTTAACAATTGTATTGTAGTTTTCTTTGTACTGGCCGCCTTGGTAACGAAAGTCATGGTCCTGTACTAAATGCTCACACATCTCTCGCTTGTTAAAGATCCCCACAAAATCTTGTGTAATGTCCAAATCCATAAGGTAGAAGTCGTGGGTTTGCAGCTCCAATAGTATTTCGGGCATTTTTTCCTGTAGAGTAGCCAACTCAACATCCGCTAACTCTACCTTGTAGGGGATTGCAATGGGATTTTTAAATTTCTTTGCAATGGCTTGCATCCCGTCTGCTCCAATAATATTGCATACACGTTTCGCCATAGGTCTCTTTCCATTCAAAGGGAATGGTAATTTTACTTTTACGCCATGTCTTGCGGAAACAAAGTCCGTAAATTTCCCACGAAGATAACTGTTAAATACTCCACAGATATTCTTCTTTACGAGGCTCTTCCCTTGTTCGCAATCCGAACTGTCGGTTATTTTAACAAGCATTATGTTGTCGCAGAATGGTTTTGTAAGCGGAGTTAGTGGTTTTATATTAACTCCAGACAGCAACTCTTCTCCTTGCGAATAATTAATATTTCCAATATCTGTTACCAGGTTGTTGTTGTGCAGATTTTCTTCCAGAAGCCATAGTCCAAATCGTTCGTTGGTTGGTTTAATCCTGCTACCCAAGAGCTCGGAGACCTTATACATCTTGGAAGGGGTCACGTTCACTATTCCAGCTACTAACGTAAACTGAGCTATCTGCATCTAATCTCCTTTCTTAAACAGTTAATCGCGAGTAGTACGCATGCGCAGTAACATTGTTACGCACTGTTGTACAATCCGGCTAGACCAGTCAGAACCTGTCTGTCAAACACACCTGACCTTGGAATGGTAGCCGAGGTTTTTAGGAGAATGGTTGTTAGGTTAGATTAGGATAGGATAGGTTAGGTTAGGTTAGGTTAGGTTAGGATAGGTTAGGTTAGGTTAGGTCTGGTTAGGATAGGTTAGGATAGGTTAGGTTATGTTAGGTTAGGTTAGGATAGGATAGGTTAGGTTAGGTTAGGTTAGGATAGGTTAGGTTAGGTTAGGATAGATTATGTTAGGTGAGGTTAGGTTAGGTTAGGATAGGTTAGGTTAGGTCTGGTTAGGATAGGTTAGAATAGGTTAGGTTAGGTTAGGTCTGGTTAGGATAGGTTAGGATAGGGCATAGGTCGCCAACAGGTATATCGGGTGGATGTTTGGGTTGCTAAAAGTATATTTCGATTGGTAGATCGGTTGCTAAAAGTATATTTCGGTTGGTAGATCGGTTGCTAAAAGTATATTTCGGTTGGTAAATCGGTTGGAAAAAGTATATTTTGGTTGGTAAATCGGTTGGTTTTGGTTGGTAAATCGGCTGGTTTTGGTTGGTACATCGGTTGGTAAATCGGTTGGTAATTTCGGTTCGGTTAAATAGTGGCCAGACTAACACCCGTGTGGGCTGTGGTAAGCATAGGTTTAGGCAGAAGTAGGAATTAAGTCTAGGTTAACAATATTTTAACACGATACATAGACACATGTGCTACACAATGGTAGACAACGGAGGAAACTATGTTTAACACATTAAATGTACCTAGGTCGTGGTGGGCAAAAGTAGGAAACTCTAATAGGTTAACTATCTTAACACGTTATATAACACATTATATAAATATATAACACATTATATATATATAACACATTATTGTAACAGCTGATTGGCTGTGGATGGATAAAAGTAGGACACTTATAGGTTAGGTTAACTATCTTAACACATTATATATAACACATTATATATATAACACATTATTGTAACAGCTGATAGGCTGTGGTAGGCAGAAACTTATAGGTTAGGTTAACACAAGCACATTACAATTTGGACACTACTATTTGTTGTCAGAGTAACCTAGAGGTACGACTCAGAACCCATACCGTAAGACGTACGCGAGTTTTTCGCGGTCGCGAAAAACTCGGTAAGTCTTACGGTAAGGGGTTCGTGTCCGAACTTCTACGAAATGTTCTGGCGTTCGGTTACAACATGGCGGCACTGCGTTAAATATCCGACTTGTAATACTATGAGGTTAGGTTAACTATCTTAACACATTATATAAATATATAACACATTATTGTAACAGCTGATTGGCTGTGGATGGGCAAAAGTGGGAAACTTTAGGTTAACTATCTTAACACATTATATAATGACACATTATTGTAACAGCTGATAGGCTGTGGATGGGCAAAAGTAGGACACTTATAGGTTAGGTTAACTATCTTAACACATTATATATATATAACACATTATTGCGGTTACAACATGGCGGCACTGCGTTAATTATCCGACTTGTAATACTATGCACGATAGCTCAGTCGGTAGCGTGTCCGCCTTCAAATCCAAACTTCACAGGTTCGAATCCCACCGGTATTAAAAAAGTTAAGTGTATGACGTCATGTGTGTATGGCGTCTTGTGTGTGTCTCGACAACAATACGTCACAGGTGGGGGGACCAATGGGGGAAGGGAAGGGGCCTAAAGGGGAGGGGCGTACCGGGGAGGGGCATGGGGAGGGGTGGGAGGAGGTGGGGGGACCAATGGGGGAAGGGAAGGGGCCTAAGGGGGAGGGGCCTACAGGGGAGGGGCAGGGAGAGGAGTGGGGGGACCAATGGGGGAAGGGGCCTAAAGGGGAGGGGCCTACAGGGAAGGGGCAAAGGGGGGAGGGGTGGGGGGACCAATGGGGGAAGGGGTCTAAAGGGGAGGGGCAAGGGGGAGGGGCCTACAGGGAAGGGGCAAAGGGGGGGGGAGGGGTGGGGGGACCAATGGGGGAAGGGGCCTAAAGGGGAGGGGCAAGGGGGAGGGGCCTACAGGGAAGGGGCAAAGGGGGAAGGGTGGGGGGGACCAATGGGGGAAGGGGCCTAAAGGGGAGGGGCAAGGGGGAGGGGCCTACAGGGAAGGGGCAAAGGGGGGAGGGGTGGGGGGACCAATGGGGGAAGGGGCCTAAAGGGGAGGGGCAAGGGGGGGGGCTACAGGGAAGGGGCAAAGGGGGGGAGGGGTGGGGGGACCAATGGGGGAAGGGGCCTAAAGGGGAGGGGCAACGGGGGGGGAGGGGAGGGGAGGGGCCTAGGGGAGAGGGGGGAGGGGTGGGGGTACCCCCACCATTTTTGTGCCAAACTGACGGGAACTCTACTTAAATGGACGCGATTTTAAAATTTCAGGCTGTTATTTTCAATATAAATCGTATTTAACAAATATTATATCAGATCTCATAAAAATCTAATTATAATGCCGTTTACTAGAGGAATTGTCAATTACAACTTTGTGTACATAATTTTTAGTGAGGTAACTCTCTTAATTTTACTGTAAATAACCACGATATCGTTAACTTTGTACACAAATTAATTTACAGAATTTAATTCTACAAGAAAATTATTGACAGTCCTACAGATAAGTAACTTTTGACTCTTAAAAATTGGCAGCCATTTTAAAATTTATTGACTAGTCTTTCAACGATTAGTAAATTTTTACATTAAAAGTTTTAGTAAAGTTGGGTGACATGTTTAACCTCTACCAATAATGATACAAACTTACTCCTATCGATAGGATCGGTGGTCATTTCATAGCTTCGGGTGTCGATCAACGTTTTCCTTTAGAGAGATCGTAATAGCTAAAATGTATATATTAAGTTATAAGGTGAATTATATTAATAATGCGCAGTCAGCTGGTTCTCATCTGATTAATTGTTTGTACTTTGGGTATTTTTATATGCGTATAATAGTGTAGTTTATTAATTAAAACAGATACTTAAATCAAAAACCATAATAGGGCCTACTCATAACTTTAGTTATTATATATATATATATATATATATATATATATATATATATATATATAAACAGCTACTGTTTGCAACCTAGTGATAAATTTATGTTGCAATGCAAGTACACTATCTTATGTATCTAAGTAATTTTGTAACACACAAATCGTATATCTGATAAATTAGTGGTATTAGTGCAAGAAAGAACGTGTAAACCTTCACAGTGGAAGCAGTAATACTCTTAAAAATCATAAATACATATCAGTATAATAACAATACTCAAGTACAAATAATCAAACTTTATATAGTGATGATACTTTTACTAAATTTATCTCTCTCTCTCTTTTTTTTTTAATAGAACAATTGAATAGACTATTTCTTGTAAAACTTGGATTGGTATTTCTTTAAAAAACGTATGGAACAATTTAATAAAAAAAGCCGGCATCTAAACGTGGCCCCCATTTGTACAAATTGATCAAGAAACGAAAGTTTTATTTCGTCACAACACTTCTTACATTAATTTTATTAAATTCAATTACGAAGATGGATTAAGTAAGATTCCTCCTTGACATGTCACAATTCTATCTGTGGGTTTGTCATTCCTGTTTACTTCAACATTCTATCTTCAACGCATCCCCCTTCTTGCTTTAACTACATGTATAACATTATAAATGTTATGACGAAGTGTGTAATGAAGTCGAATCACACAATGGCTTCCAACCAAGGCCGTTCCCACAAAGTGTCGGACAAAAATAAAAAAAAACTGTAGGCTCCTTGCATCACATATTACATAGAAACTCCCACGCCTAATTATCCTGTAGTAAGACAGACAGTCGGAGTGAAATAGACCAGACAGACGGAGAGACGATTCTATATTGGAGTTCTCTTAACAAGGAGCTTCATAGTATTTAATTACTAGTTGCACTTGCAAGGTGTAGGCCAGAGTAAATTGTACGCGTACAGTAATTAAAATGATAAGTAGTAATTAATTTTTAACGATAATCATTTCGCAACTGATTCGCTAATTTAAGTAAATTTATTTTGGGTTTTTATCCACTGACCTTGAATTTTACCAAAATTATCGAATGTAAGACATACTGATGAAATCTACCCATAGAAAAATCGTTCTTAATTTACATCTTTTTAAAATTCTCTTACAATATGTTAAAAGATTAGTTTAAAATCGTCTGACTATTACAGCAATCTAAACCCTAGTGACATTTGATTAATTTGTAGATTGTGCATTTAAAAATTAAGCTCTTTATCTAAGATACTCTGTCATTAAAGTTTGTCTGACATCCTATAAACTATTCACTGGATCAGTCGTTGTGAGACTGCGAGCTTAATGAGTAGTCTTTAAAAGCTACCGAAACATTAAAATCCGAGTGTACCTGAACTTTGTTTTTATGTTATTATTTATTTGCCTCGTTAGACATACATCTAATACAGATTTGAGATGTCACATCCTGTTTGTAATAAAATGTATACAAACACATACATTTGATATAAAATTAAATATCGAATACGCCTATAAAATCTAGTTTACATTAATTGAAACCAAAACCTCTAAGGTAACATACGTTTTTTTTTTAATTT
Source organism: Aphrophora alni (assembly GCA_963513935.1). Classification (NCBI taxonomy): domain Eukaryota; kingdom Metazoa; phylum Arthropoda; class Insecta; order Hemiptera; family Aphrophoridae; genus Aphrophora; species Aphrophora alni. The sequence continues at coordinate 7,871,980 of OY740766.1, read as the reverse complement.
CTGGAAGGTTAATAAATATTTTCAAAACAAAGTAATGCACACCGCGTTCTCAAAGTTTTAATCTATGCAGGCGATATTATGCTTTACACGAAACCGTTTGATTTATTCCTTGATGTTGGCAATCCTGTAGCCCCTTTTAAAATTATGTTCCGAACATATTACGGAGCATTTGTTATTATTCCGCATTTCCAATACCGGCTGTACCTTATAATTGATATTATATGTTGAGAAAGGCAGGAGAGAAAATTTGTTTATAAGTGGTTGTTTTGAAGAATAATTATAATTAGGATTCCGGCACTTCCAATACCGTTTGTACCTTATAATATTGATATATGTTGAGACAGGCAGGAGAAAAAATTTGTATATAAGTGGTTGTTTTGAAGAATTGTAATTAGGATTCCGGTACTTCCAATACCGGCTGTACCTTATAATTAATTGATATTATATGTTGAGAAAGGCAGGAGAGAAAATTTGTATATAAGTGGTTGTTTTGAAGAATAATTATAATTAGGATTCCGGCACTTCCAATACCGTTTGTACCTTATAATTGATATTATATGTTGAGAAAGGCATGAGAGAAAATTTGTATATAAGTGGTTGTTTTGAAGAATAATTATAATTAGGATTCCGGCACTTCCAATACCGTTTGTACCTTATAATATTGATATATGTTGAGACAGGCAGGAGAGAAAATTTGTATATAAGTGGTTGTTTTGAAGAATTGTAATTTGGATTATTTGAGAAATTAACTACTCATTTCTTGCAATTGGTCTCCTAGTCTCCTTTCATGTTTGTGAATGTGTGTTGCAGTTTTTGATAATGACAGGTCTCATGTTTTATGTAAAATTTGCTTGTATTTAATCTCTTTAGCTTTCATCTTCCATTTCTTAAGTTAAATTTAAATTATATTGACATTAATTTGTACGTTTCGCTGCGCCAAAACTAGCTCGTTGGGTGCGGCGAGGATTACAGTATTTTCTGCTTATTTTATCACTTTCGTTATTCTTGTAGTTGTAAAGTCAATCCCTATGGTACTCTTGGTTGTATGCTCTGTATGATAATTAACTAAAACAAATCTGTCAGTCAAGCAGGACTTGAATTACTGATAGAAATAATATAGTATTCGGTTTTTTCCCAATTTGTAAAAAAAAGTCATCGTGCTACATTTTAGAATGTCTCAGTATAATGGCTTATACACCATAAAATCATGAGTACCACATGGGTTCTAGGCCCGATCTTATACTCATTATAAACATTTGATTTACCAACTACAAGAGTGGTAACATACCGATAATACTATAATCCTAGTCTTACACAACGATCAAGTGACATTAAGAAACTTATTATTAATAAAATTCAAATCTGGTTTAAGAAATGAATAGAAAATAGTATATCTAAAAGTGCTGCCTAACAGCACAGTTTGTTTTCTAAGTTGTTGATGATTTTCAAAATTATTTCATTAACCTCATTATGATCTTGTTCTTCGGGACATCTGTAAAGTACCCGAAACGTCGGCTGTACCCAACGTGCAGACAATATTGACGCGGTCGAACCCCGAAGAACAAGATCATAATGATGTTTGTGACCGTGGAAGTCTAGTATTTTATAAACCTATTCGACTGTCCCATGTTTTTACTAATATCAAACTCATGGTGTTCTTTTAATTGCTTACTTCTTACTGTTTGTAGTATATTTTGACTTTTCCAGACAAAAGGCTAGATTGTAAAATATTCATGGAGAGATTTTTTTTCTCCTAACCTAACCTAACCTAACAACTGTCGAAAGTTTCAATCACCAAGTAACACAAACACAAATTTGCACAGCAGACATTTTGTTTTCATCAAGACTAAGTGTCCATGACTTAATAATGATCTCCAGTAGTTTCCAAGTACAGAAACTAAATTATTTACAAGAAATTAATAAAACTTGTGTATCTGAGGATGATTACTTAGTCATGAAACGTCTCTTATTGAAAATAAAGTGTTTTGTATTTCTTTCACTAGTTTAAACTTTCTGATTTGTTTTTGTAAAAATCTCATCTGTACAGTAAACGCAGAGATAATTTTGAACGATTTCTACTAACAGAAGATTTGTTAATTTCAAAAAGCCATCCTTTTAAATTTGAAAATCAGCAGCCATTTTATATTTTACTAATCGATTCGTCTATTCAATCATTCGTTATGAATAAAATAGGATGACAGTTTGTAAGGGAGATTCCTTTTATCTCTATTTTTCTATCGAAAGAAATACGTGAAAGGAAAATTTTTTATTCGTAACATACGATTCTCACGTCTATTGACTTTTGAGCACATTTTTTCCATTAACTTTCCTCATTTTATTTCTATTAAAATACATAATACCATCACTATTTACCGAACTACACGCCTAGCTTGTCATTGTTCAGTTGCTCGCAATAAGAAACTATTTTGGCAATAAGTGTGACTCTTGTCGGGCGTACCATAAGATGAAGAGAGGAAATGACGACATAAAGTATCATTAAGTAAGGTGGAGTTTCCGATAGAAGTAGCCTTGGTTCTTTGTTTAGGCTTTAACAGGGGAACTTGTTACTGTCTAACGTTAAGCTTTGGAAAAAGATTTAATAGCGTTCCTAGTAAAGAGATTTAACCCTTAATTCGGAGAATTAATGGTTTGTTTAAACATTGAAAATAGTAAAATATTTATGAGTAAGTGAAATCTCTAAGTTATATAATTTGTAATTTGTTGATACGAAAGACGAATACTGTAAAAGACAGTTGCACTTGTTAGTTACCTTCCAGTTTATAGATGTTCTGTTGTTAATGAATGTCTAACACGCAAATTCTACTTATTGTAATATACGTCATGAAAACTTCTACAGACAAGACGATGTATTATGTTTCTTTCACTTTGTTTTTGTTTGTTTTTCTTTTGTTGATAAATGACTTTTTTAAATACTAATAGATATTAAGTTATACAATATAATATAAATAAATATTGAGCTTGACTTGTGCGATAATTTTAGAAAGATTAAAACTGGGACACAAGATTTCACAAAAATTACGTTTACTTAATCAAACGCGTTTCGACAACAAAGTCGCCATCCTCAGTGATACATGAGCATAACTAAACTATAACTGTTTATAGTTTAACATGAGTTTATTGTGAGGTCGTGTATCAATGAGGATGGCGACTTTATCGTTGTACGTAACTTTTGTGAGACTCTTGTATTCGAGTTTTATTATATCTAATATTATCTCACAAGTCAAGCTCAATATTTATTTATGAGAATAGCAAACTTAAATTAATATTTTTACTAAAACAATATTAATATTATTACGTGTGAATAAATTAAAAATTGAGCCAATGTTGATTCTCTCAATTTAGAGTGTAGATTATCTGATGTTGCAAGAAAATTTGTATTTTACACTGAATAGTCAATTCTAGTTATTTTTAAAGCTGATATGTATTTCGTAATAGACGAAAATTTTATTTGTACCAAAATTGACTTTTGTTTAGACTTTATAAGTAAAATAATATTAAATCTGTTTTTTATTATTCTGACAAGCAGGGGAAATTGTTTATATATATATATATATATATATATATATATATATATATATATATATTACAGTAAGTATGGTAAAATAAGTTTAATAAGTCACAATTATTACATATGGTAGGTGGGTGTAGGATTTATTAGTAAAACTTCTTTTAAGAAATTTTTGTAATTGTTCCATAGATTGTACAACGGGTTTATTTACAATATTTTCTTTCATATTTTTTATTAACTTTATTTTTGGCAATATACTTGTAAGAAGCATAATTTAAAAATTTGTAGTTTTCTAATTAACAATGTGATTTGACCTTTTGTATTCCTTATATCAGCTGATTCTTTAATCCTATTAATTTATTGTAACGTAAGGAAATACTGTGGAATACATTTTACCTAATTTTTTAAAATTCTAATTTGCTTTATTTTTACTAAAGAAAAAATACTTGTACAATAAATGTACACATATATTTAAAACAATCACTCACTTTTGTGTTGTAGGTCAAAGAATTCTTGGAGTTTATCAAAATTTTTAAAATAAAATTGTCCTATTGTACATTGGAATAACGTCTAATATGGTATAGTAGGTCTTTTATTTGAAAACTTCAACAAGAGGAATTTTGTACCCTTATTGTAAAGGAAAAGAATTCTAAACTTGCTGCTTATATTTACACTTTATTATACATCTCTAGATGTAGGGAAGTTAACGAAAAAAAATCATAAATGTTTTGTTTAAAAGTTAAAACTACTTAAACAGCTTATCATCGTGTTCTCGCCACCCCCACATGTACTGTATAAACAAAATCGGCGAATATATTAAAAAGAAATCTATCATCATTTCATTATATATTTTTTAAAATCCAGTCGTTAATAATTTCCACTGCTCTTTCCAAAATCAAGAAATATTTTACCACTACAGTGGAAAACGTTTAAAAATTGGTTGAAAACCCCAATTTCAATTTTTTGATTTGTTCAGTTAACAAAATTATTCAGTTTATGTAAAAAAATCTATGTTCATGTTGAGTATCGATCCTCGCAAGCTGAGATCCCTTTCTTTCATCTATGCTAACAGGTTTCTCTTGATCAACATATGTTCTCTTTGGACCCTGACGCTATTAGAATATTCAAGGTCTCTAAGTTATGCTGTTTTCTTCTTTTTTTAAGGCAATGATAATGGCCAGATGTTTCACTTTGAAACAACAATAACAAATTTTTAGATTCACTTAAGTTACACAAAAGACATTAATAATGATATATAAATTAGAGTTGTATAACGAATTAAAAACTAGAATTTCCACAACTAAAAAACACTTCAATAAGACGACGTTTCAATGACTACGTCGTCATCCTCACAAACTCTTAGAAAACATAACTTCTAGAGTGTTGTAGAACTTCTAGTTCTAATGGTTAGACAAGACACTTATAGAGAACGGTGTTAAAATTAAAATTAAATTAAAATATTCTCTTGTTGACGTGTTTCTTTTGTCTTGATGAATTTTCCACAACTTTTTATCAATTTCTATATATATAGTTTACGCGTATTTAAATTATATAAATAACAATTTTAGTAAACCCTTCAAAGCAATGATTGGAACACTTTTCATGGTCTATGGCTCACGGTAGCTCCGATATGTAAATCAGTTAATAATTGAACAATAATATCTAAATCAGTACTCTACTCATCAACTACTCCTCACGAATATTAATCTTTAGAATTCGCCAGAAATTCTCATCCACTCCTTTAACCTTGTTGTTAATATATTCAGTTAGGTTTGAAAACTAATAACATAAAAATGACAGCCATGTATGACCTTAAAGTATAAACAAAGGGAAGTTGTGGGAAAATCCTTGCCCCAATCTGCGTGAGAATCGGCCATTATCTTTGTCTCTTCCTTCCATTTTGTTTTTGTTGGAATTTCATTTCACTTTTCTTCGTTGAAGTTTGTTCACACAACTGTGGAAATCGTTGTCAGTTATTGTATGTTAATCTGTGTTGCATTTGATAAATTATTCACTTGAAACAATATAATTGCACAATGTGTGAGTGAGATAGTGGATGTTATCTAATGGACTATATATGAATGTGTTCATGTTAAGCTTACATAGATATCGATCATGATACACTGTACGTGGAAAATTAGACATAGATATTTAAAACTGTAAAACGAACAATAAATTATAGAATTTAGATGTTTAATTGAGACTTAATTTAAGCAAATTTTTATTTTTTCGGGTAGAACAAACAAATCAGGGTCATTTCGTTAAGGATCCGAATCTAATCTATAACTGTAGGGCTTAAATTTGTGGTTCAAAATAAATTCGAACTATTCAGCTACTGCCGCTGCCTATGTCAATTCTTCAAAACCCCCTAACCATTCTCAATACCAAGCCCATTGCTTCCATTGTCACATTTTTTTCACGTTCTTTTGATTTTCTTTTGCCTTGGAGTTTACATCAACGTTCCTTGGAGTTATCTTTCCTCTGGCGTCTTTTAAAAAATGGCCAAAAGGAGTTGTTAATGTACTATTATTATGTACTCTTTAAATTATAGACACTCTGTATTTTTTTTGTAAATAATGTATTTCAACCGAAACTAGTCTCTTTTTTACTCATAAATATTTCCATGCAAATCATTCTTTTAAACCATTGATTGGTTTTTCAATATTACTTTGATATTTTTCAAATACAGAATGATCAATAAAACCGTAACCATTTAAATTTAACTCTTAACATTTATTAAATACAAAAATTACAAAAAAATGTATCAGTCTATAGAAAAATTGTAAGATATTCAAAACAGCTGACTGCAGACATCATTATCGCAGTTGCTAAGGTTGTGTTAATTACTTACTGGTGGGAACCTTTACAATTTTAGTTGGATAGTAAATATTTATTGGCTGGGAATAATATAAGACCTGTAGAAAAACATTGGCAAAATTAAAATAACTCATTTGAGGTAGGTGAATGTTGCAAGTGTCCACCTCTGGAATTCAAACATAACCCTCTTGTCGCTTCATGTCTTCACATGTTCTGAGAAGTGTGATTACTCGATTGATGATGTATGAAAGATAGTCTGTCTACACTCTGTCCTTTAAAAATCTCAAGGGTGACTTGACTTGGCCATAAATCCTTTGAAATAATTTGTTTTTATAAAGAAACGAGTTGTAAGAGCTATTTAAACATCAGAAGTATGGCAATTGGCATCATAGCCGTGCTACTTGCACAGTGTCATCAAGTTTTCCTCAAACTCCGTAAAGATGCGTCCTTTTAAACTTCACTGTTAACATTTGCATAAAACAATACCACTCCAACAATCCTCAAGGTAAATATTGCGTACAAGACTTTAGCATTGTCGAAATGCAATGGATGCTCATTGATTGCATGTAGGTTTTCGGCTGCCCAATGCCTTGAGTTTTGTAAATTTACATACAGACAAGGGAAACGACGCCTCATTCTTAAACCATGTGGTAAAGTATGTTCAACTCATTTGAAGATTCTGGAACCATTGACAGTACGGATTTCTTTTCTGTTTATTTGTTTCGTTCAAGGGTTGTATAGCATGGAGTTTATACGGGCGGGATTTTGCCTTCTTGGCAACTCTTTAGTATGTCCCATAAGATTCCATAGTCTCTTGACTTAATCGCTGCAATTTCTGTGAACATTATTAACAACCTTCCTTTTTTAATAATTAAAACGTATAAGGGATCAATTCAAACTCAATCTGAAAAGCTTTTTGTGTAGCAACCAAGAAGTTCGTAAGCCAGTAGGTTTTTCACAATAAAAACATGGTGTTCCAAAGAGTATGTTGCAATCACCAAAATTAAGTAAACGTATCACCATAGCAACTGTAACAATGACACACTCTCAATTGTATCTCAGAGTTTTCTATACACTTGATAACAGTTTTATGTAATTTTAGTGCTTAATAGATAAATTTTAAATTAAAATGGTTTGTCTGGATCACCTCGTGTATTGTGTATTTTGTAAATTGGCGGTGGCATTTATTTCCGAAATTTAAATAAAATAACTAAAGAAACTATTGTTCCACTAGGATGTTTCAATTGTACTCTATACATTCAATGATCGTTATAGTAAACATTCATAATAAATATTGATTTCTTGAAGTAATACATAAATGGAATTATTAACTTTTTTTTCAATTATTGTTTTCAAAATAAATTATTTTCTAAATATTCAATCTTCTTGAACGTTAATAAACCATTAATATTTAGATAAATTTAGGTTGATACTCTTTTGAGCGAAGCGAATGTAACATGCTTGATTACGGGTCTTACTTTAGCATTGGACAAAATACCTGACATAAGTTAAACCCTCTAAACGATGTCCCCGCAGTATAGGAGAATGTAGTGACATGAAGCATATTTGCACGTTACCAAGCTTTTGTCAGCTTTCTAAGCGTTTCTATTGTATAATCTATTAACTATGTCTACTGAGAGAGACAGCCTTGTTTGTACGTCAATGTACCTTTACCTCTGACAAGATGGCTGACAGTATAGGGTGCGTATTGATAAAAAACTTTCAATAAATATTTACAATAGACAATGGATATGAGTGATTGTAAATGTAATATAAACTGTTCAAAAACAAAGCACAACCATATTCAAAACTAAATAGAAACGAAACAATTATTTAATAAAAAAAATGAAAATAAACTGTAGCTGTCGTATTTGTAATTGTACTTAAATATTCAAATAGGATTTAACTTGTTTTACATTTTGTCATAAACGTGTCCCCAGCGAAAATCGAACTTTAAATAACAACAGACAATGTTTACTTTTGTTGTGTCCATTAGTGTCTGAACCGTTACATTTTTTTTACTTGCGATTTTTCAGTATTAATCTACACATTTCACTAAAATTTGAACGAAATCGACAGTGCTGATTTTGAGATATGACGTCTTTTTTAATAATTCCATTACAGCTTTTTTTTTCCGATAACTCACAAACCTGTCTTTATGAATTATGGAGATCAATAAGTTTTATTTAAGTTCGTAAGATGCGAGATTTGATCACAATACTAAGAGCCAATTTTAAGATAATTGTGATTTAGTGTGTGTGTTTTTAAAATCAGTTCCTCAGATTTTTTTAAAAAAAACAGCTAGCTCAAAATTTAGAGCGAAAAAAACAAAAACAAAACATCTTGAGATATAGCCAAAATACGCGAACGTACCAAAATTTATTAAATTTTGTCAACGTGTTTGGGCTTCGGTTATCGGTCAGCAACTTGGGTTTCCTTCAAACTTTGAATTTATAACATATTAAAATCTCTCAGGATGCTATCAAAAATATACTCACAAGAAAAACCTTTGCAATATCTGCCGCACAATACCTTCAGTTTCATTTATCTCTTGCAAAACATCATCTTGTGTTTCAAATTTATTGTAAAACACCTCACAGATCCTACTTAAACATTCTTTATTCGAACAAGAACTAATTACAGAATACAAGAAGCTCTCCAACTAAAGTCAGAAATTATCCAATAAAGCTAACTATTGACCTCTGCTTTTGAATCGCACGACCGCAATACAACCTATAATTAACCACTTCTCCACTCTGTGCTATATATATGTATTTCCTCTGTGTATAATTATTAAACGATCTCCTATATTGTGACCACCATTTCAATTATAGCGCAGGAAATACGGGCGGTCACTGACTGGGCGACGAGGGCTATGATTGGCAAAACTTTATTTTAATAGTTTAAGAAATTTTTATGTAATTAAAACGGATGATGTTACAGGATTTTGTCAAGGACTGGAAAGGTTTCTAGGATGGATCACGGCCTACTAAGAAATATCGTATTTATCTCTTTTACAATTTTAATGGAAACTAAATATAGTCTTAACGAGACTATCCATTTGTGTAATTGACCTCTACATTCTTTTCTTTTCTTTTTTTACTTTCTCATATATACTCTACAGTGCTAATGCAACTGATCTTTAACCGAAAATGGACTTTTTTGTTTTGTTATTGTTGTTGTAAACTTAAAATTTTGAGGTAGGTTAGGTTAGGTTCTGTGAGGTTAGGTTAGGGTATGTAAGTTTAGGTTAGGTTAGGTTAGGTTAGGTTAGGTAGGTTAGGTTAGGGTGTATCAACTAAAAAATTTAAAATTAAAATTCTAGCCTCTAAGAAACCGAACAAAACTCCAAAAATAATCGTTCGTATGCTATTGATAAATAAACTCAAACTTATTTAGTGCATAGTTTACTGTAATTTAAAGACCCAAGATTTAGTGGGTTAGTGACCCAAAGTAGCAAAAAAACCAAAAATTAACTTTGACTGCCATTTAATACTCGATTTTAATCAAATACGATTTACTGTGAGAACCTTTTTATAGCAAAAACGAAGCTAATTTAAACTAGTTTAAATACAGTTTACTTACTTTATTATGTGTTCGTTACGTGACTTCCTTTTCCTACTATGACGCGTTTCTGAGATTTATTCCATCACCAGAAACGATATCACTGAGTGTTCCTTGAACCATAATAAGGGATGCATCCCACGTTTTAAAATTAATATGTTTTCATTGTATGTGTTTGTGTGTATTATTAAATATTTGACGACCTCGTAAGAGTGATATCGATTCTTTTGATGGAGTAAATTTTCGAAACGCGTCATTGTAGAAAAAGGAAGTCAAGTGACGGACTCATAAGAAAGTAAGTAAACTTTTATTTTATTACGTAAGAACATGTTAGAGGATTCGTAATGAAATTGAATTTTCAAACATTACAACCTCTAGAACACTTTACTAACAGAAGCCCTACTTGTAAATGGTGATTCTTGAAGATTTGGCGACAATATATATATTCAAACGTCAAAATAAGCAAACGGTTAAAAACATATGTGTAAAGAATGTCTTCATGAGTTCACTTCTGTTTTTTTAAGCGTTTAGAAATAATGTAAAACAGATTTATTTAGTCTAAATTTTGTTTTTGGGTTGTAATCATATAGGTTAACTCGTCTTCGAAAAATAAAAAAAATTACATTAATCTCTTTCAAAATGGTTCAATATGAAGTTTTATACGGGAAATAACTCGAAAACTGTTGCTTTAAATAAAAGTTTGTAACTTTTTCACTGCCTGTATAAGGGTTAGGACTGCAATAACATTGAATAATCAATCCAATAGGACTTCCGATTTTAAAATTTAATCATTTATAAGGGGGGAAACATTTCGTAAATGGTAAAAATAAAGATGTCAGTAACTTTTCAACAGTTTTTAAAATGTTTGAAGCTTGCTGGGTGACAAAACTCACAGGCGAAACTCACGTGATCTGCACCGTACTGTGGCATGTCCGAGAGGGTCGTTAACACTTATGTTCAGGAAAAGGAAGAGAGGAGGATCTCAGATCTAATGATGAGCTAATTATCACTTCGTACTCCATCTAAACAAATTGATCTGAACTTCTCTCGTTAGGCAGTCAATAAAAGGAAGATGCTAGAGTTCATTACAGGGTGTTGTCATGTGAGCAAACATGTACATAGTATGGGTATATTTATTGGGGAACCTTTGAGTAGATAATGTGGTCTGGAAGAGGAAACTGAAAGGCACCGGAAGTACTGAGATCCTTGCCCCTTGGATATTTGACAAAGAGACAGACAATCCCACAAGATTTTCTCAGGAAGATTCTGAAGTTATTGAAGTCTTTCTGGGAATGTCTAGGAGTATTAAACCATCTATTTGTTTTTTGGAAGCACAATAAGTCCTTGTGGTTGACGTGCAAATAAAGACAAAGATATCTGAAAATAAATTTCAAATAACGTTATTTTTAAATAGTTTTATGAAAAAGTACAATTTTGTGTGGAAATGTTAACCATTATGATTCAGATGTATATACAAAATTTGAAATCGATATCTCGTTTTGTTTTTAATAAATTTTATTTTGTAAATGCACACACAAATGCCAGATTACTCTTTCCAGATATTAAGTTCTATATTAACTATTGACATTTATCACTTATATTTAATTCGCTAAGGAATATCTGCGCCAGTCGCATTTCTTTCCTATAGGGCCGATTTTAATGATTAATGTGTCAAATTTTTCAGTGCTATCTGCAGATTTACACAATTATTTTGTAGGCTAATACAATTTTCATTTAAATAACGTGCCTGTTATGGGTAAATAACACGTTTACAACTAAAATAATTTAAAACAGCTGTTGTAAACTCTCAAACGCGTTTAATTTGGTTATATTATTTGAGAATTTATAACAGCTGTGTTAAATTATTTTTAGGGTAACTTACTTAACGGATTTACATTGTGTTGTGATTGATCGTTTATATTTTGCAAAACTAAACAGTTTACACGGCTAACATAAGTAATATATGAATACATATTTGAGTTAATAACCACACAAATGTCGTTATTCGAAACTAGAAATAATAGTCTTCTATAAAGAGTGTGCCAAAAATTATGTAACATTACTCTTCTGGTTAGGATCGATGGATCTTTTTCAACATTCGAATATCAGAGTTCCCATAAGATTATTGTTATTTTGAAAATATATTTCGGCTAATTGCAGATGGAAAGATTTTTTTTTGTATTCCTTAGGTCCTGAAATATCAGTCAAAAAATCGCTACTTTCTTTTTTATTTGCCAAAATCATATATCCTTAGTTAAAATCAACATACTCAAACATTTGCGTCACAAATATTTCGTGATTTTAAAAATAATCAACCATCCAACACGGAAGCCACCATTAAAACAAGTGTCATTACTGTTGTCTTTCTATATATTTGTGGTTACAGTAACTCTCGAATTCCAATATCGATTCTTTCTTTTGGGATTTAAAGTTTTGTTTTTTCTGCTCTCGCCGAGTTATTATGTGGTTTCCGGTTTGTATTCATTGTCCGCTTCTACTGCGCAACCGCAGTTACCTTCAACTAATCATCAGTGTTTGAATTCAACAGCTCTGTACCAAATTATTTGTTACTTCTTTTATAGCATGTCTGATAGATAGTTACATTGGCAGTACAACGGTGTCTCATTGATTAGCGAAATTTTTTTTTATTATGATTGAAGCTGTTTTTACACCTTAGATATTTCAGCTTATCAAAGGCACAGATTTTATATAACACTGATGCAGGACTGGTTGGTACAATAATTGGACTAATGAGGGCTGAAACTTTTTGTATGCTTATATATCAAAATCCAACAAGATTTTTTGTATTGGGCTAACATTACACAAATTGGTCCAATTGTACCAACCAGTCCTGAATCAGTGTTATATAATACCTGTGTCTTTGATTAGGTTTAAAAGACTATAAAGTCATCTAGTAGTAACCCTGGCTAACGTTACACAATTAAAGATGTTATCTTTCCAACCAGTGATTCTCATTCTGTGATAATGTGTTTTGCAGTTTCTTCCCTTGCATCACTCAGTCTCTAGATGTGATCTCTATTATTCGCATATTCCCTTCTCATCCGCTGAAGATCCTTCTTCAGATGACAATGCCCTACGAGAATCCGCACCATTGTCCTTTTAATCCTGAAGAAGTCTCTTTGTGATATTGTCCACCGTTAATTTGAAGAGATGTCCTGCATTGAATTTTCAACATTGTCTGTACATTGCATCTCTTCAAGTATAGCAACTTGAAAAGTTCAATTTTTTTCCTCCGTGATTTACAAACCCTGAAGGCCTCACCTTGTAGTCAAGTTATGTGTTATTCCGGCTGCCGTTGTTGTAGCATTCCCAACAAGAATTCGCAACCAATTGTAGCTTCCCAATTTTATCACAATGCTGGATCAACATCGTATATTTTTGAACCCAGTAAATTCATGGAGGAAGATCATTAACTTCTAAACCAGAAAGGAAACTTTACAGTATCTTATGCAATTCCATACAGACAGTTCAGGTATCTTTCGTGAGGCTTAGAACCTGTTTTATTTATCTCTGAGTAGGTCTACAGATTATCGTTCACTCCAATACCTACTTAAAACTGACAAAATATATGTTCTACAGTTGTTAAACCCAAAGTATACATTTTTTTGTCTGTGTTATAACCTTAAAGAGTTTACAATTATGTTGATACAATAACCTATAAAGTTGACTCTCTCCAGTGTTTATTGAAAATACTCTTTTCTTGCCCTGTAATAACTCATTTTATGAATATTTGGAATCTGGATATGTAAACAAGTTTTTTATATGCAACAAGACTTATAATTAAAACGTTAGACAAATGTTAGCAATAATAAGACTAGAAGGCATTTAATGGGTTTCAATAAAATTCAGTAAGTTTAAACTACAGTATTCTGAATATAATATGAAAAAAAAATGGTTAAACGTTTAAAATAGTTTGTCGATAGTTCTTTTATATCTAGGTTCTACATGTTTCATTACATTGAATTCATAAAGTGTAAATAACCTATCCATTTGAAAATGTCTTCCCGTTAAAACAGTCTTTATAATTATTATACTTTTCTGAAAATTACTGAGGAAACAATCTAAGTTCAAATTTAAATACTAATTTGATTAAAATCCAATTTGTAACCATGACATGTCGGTTGTTAAATGATGTAAAAGCTGAATTTGCATACGAATGTGCATTACCCTATGTACAAATGAACCCTACTTTGTACGTGGTGATCCAGGAAAATCGTTTCACTTTTACTGTAAGATTAAACATTTATTGAGGACACAAAGTAGGTGAAACTACTTCAAATCTATAGAGAAACTTTGGGAGATTCAAAACAACGGGCAATAATATGTCATTGTTGTGGTTTCTATAGTATTGTGTGTTATTTAATTGTTTACTTGATTTTGTACTGGTGGAAAACCATTTTCTATTATTTTTGACAGTAGATATCATTGTTGTGGTTGCTATAGTGATGTGTGTTATTTATTTATTTACTTCCTTTTGTACTGATGGAAAACCATTTTCTATTATTTTTGACAGTAGATATCATTGTTGTGGTTGCTATAGTGATGTGTGTTATTTATTTATTTACTTCCTTTTGTACTGATGGAAAACCATTTTCTATTATTTTTGACAGTAGATATCATTGTTGTGGTTGTTATAGCGATATATATTATTTATTTATTTACTTGATTTTGTACGAATTGAAAACCATTACCATTTTTTTTTTTACAGTAGATGTCGTTGATTCAGTTGCTATGTGTTGTTTATTTGTTTACTTGCTTTTGTACGCATTGAAAACTATTACCATTTTTGTTAGCAGTAGATGTTATTGTTGCGGTTGCTATAGTGATATGTGTTTATTTATTTGTTTACTCCCTTTTGCACTCGTGGTAAACCATTACCATTTTTGTTGACAATAGACGTCATTGTTGCTGTTGCTATAGTGATATATGTTATTTATTTCCTTTTGTACTGATGGAAAACCATCTCCATTATTGTTGGACATTAAACATTTATTTGACCAAGAAATTCCATATACTAGAGTATGCAGAGAGAGAGAGAGAGAGAGAGAGAGAGAGAGAGAGAGAGAGAGAGAGAGAGAGAGAGAGAGAGAGAGAGAGAGAGAGAGAGAGAGAGAGAGAGAGAGAGAGAGAGAGAGAGAGAGAGAGAGAGAGAGAGAGAGAGAGAGAGAGAGAGAGAGAGAGAGAGAGAGAGAGAGAGATTTACATATTGCTCATATGTAAATTTATGTAATGCCATTATAGTTAAGGTGCATAATTAATTACGAACTATAAATACTCTTAGGTTGATATTTTTATAAAAATTGTTGGAGTGTTTTCTGAAAAATCAGTGCTGATTAACATACACACAGACATTTTTTTAAATAAAATATTTGTACTTTTGGAAACTCAAAACTGACATGATAATGTCAACATTTATTTTATCGTAAAACCATGTCAAGTTTTTAAAAAAATTTTTTTAATCCAATCTTAATAGTTATATTCAGACATGTAATTTCCTAATATTTTTCTTTATGCATTGTATGTTCACCATTTTATAAAACCATTACATCATCTATAATCCACTAATCGCATTAAAACGCCATTAATTTTACACAATAGATTCGACGAATCCCTGCACCTTACCTAACCACAGCATCTAAAACTTCATCTTGGCAGAGAGAGAGAGAGAGAGAGAGAGAGAGAGAGAGAGAGAGAGAGAGAGAGAGAGAGAAGAGAAATCAAAGTAACTCATTTATAGTAAAAGTTGCACGAGCCCACCTTCTGTATTGCATCATGTTTTTAGATGTTATTAAAAGTGTATTGAATCCTCGAGTGACGACGTCTCGCAGATCTGCAAGATTGAATCACCCACAGTTGTTAAATTTGATGCAGTTTTATGTAATTTGTGTGCTTAATACATTTTAAATATTTAATTAAAATGTTGTCCTGGATTACAGTACATGAATGTGTGTAAATATGCTGTAACTGTTTGTTTATTATATTAAAACTGAAAAACTTTAGTCTAATATATGATACTCACTAAAATTGATACTTTGCCCGACAATTTAAAAAAAACCACTCGAAATTTTTAATCGGAATTAGAATGACAAATAAAGACGATTTACTATTTACAAGAGACAACACTAGACTCAGTTAATGTTTTGGTAAAGTATGAATGAAATGTCTAGATAGAGTTTCGGGGAGCCTAGGAATTCTTCTTCCATTGATGGTGTCTCAACTCGAGTCATGCTTGTGCATTGGTTCCATACGATGACGTCGTAGAACATTAGTTACGCATGAGCAGAGTTCCCAGTCCCCCCATTCATTCATTCATCCACGCCGACGTACGAAACAAACACTACATTATTTAGTAACTCTTACAATAGGACACTTGAAATTTGCAAGTGAAAATTACAAATTAACTTGTTAGGTACTACTTCATATAAAGAGATAATGAAGTAACTAACCTAATAATAATAATAACCTAACCTAACCTAACCTAACCTAACATAACATAACCTAACCTAACCACGCCGACATACGAAACAAACACTACATTTAGTAACTAGAGTTCTCTCTTACAATAGGACACTTGAAATTTGCAAGTGAAAATAACAAATTAACTTGTTAGGTACTACTTCATATAAAAAGATTGACTGTTTTAAAGAGATAACCTAACCTAACCTAACCCAACCTATGCTAACCTAACCTAACCTAACCTAACCTAACCTAACCTAACCTAACCTAACCTAACCTAACCTAACATAACATAACCTAACATAACATAACCTAACCTAACCACGCCGACATACGAAACAAACACTACATTTAGTAACTAGAGTTCTCTCTTACAATAGGACACTTGAAATTTGCAAGTGAAAATAACAAATTAACTTGTTAGGTACTACTTCATATAAAGAGATGGCGGTTTAATTTGGTAGTTTCTTTAGCGCGAAAATTAGAACCATTTAATTTTGTTGAGATTAGAAACGATATGGGAAACATAATAGCTGTTAAGAGATAGTATAAACATAACCTTAATACTATACAGATATAACCGCTATGCATTCTCCATAAGAACGATGTTAAAGACGTTAATAGATTACTGGAATAAGAAATGTGTATTAAAGACGAATAATTTTAGTTTTATAAGTCAGTTTGTTTGGTTTTATATTGTTAAAATAAGAGACAGGATAATAACGATTTAAATTTAATTTTACTGAAGGTATCTCCAACACAAAACCACGGTCTAAATATTATAGATGTACGTATATTTCTCAGAAGACTGTCTAAAGTAAATAAATATTTAAAGTTGTAATTTTATTTTCGTATTTTTGTAAAATAAAAATGTTATTACAGTGATCGAAAAATTGGTTCATTATAAACGTTATAGCAATACAAGTGTTTTCATTTTAAAATCCTACTACACTCGGAATTTCGTTGTCTTTAAAATTATATTAGTTCATGCAAGTTTGGATAAAGTATCGGAATTTGAAGCTTTCACCATCTGAGAGACTTTATTCTAGAGTGACGAAATATCCTCCGAGACTGAAGATTGCAAACTGCCATGTTATAGTGTCTAAAACATCTTGTATTATCTTACATCTAGAAGCTCTAATTTTACTTTTAGGCATGGGTATGTGGGCGACATATTTGGAAAAAAATCTAAAATTTATAATCCGTAGAAATCAGAAAATCATTACGACGATTGATTCTTTTCAATTCCTTTGTAATAAAGTAATGGTTTCCATTTTGTTCATATATTATTCGGTAATATTGGCAATTTAAATTTGTGTTTTCTACAAATAAGTTAATGATAGTTTCGATGTTTACAAAAAATTCCCGCTTATTACATTCGATGCGAAACCCATAAGATTACCGATGATTGTATAGATCCTAATAACCCTAACCTAACCCAACCTAATCTAACCTAACCTTTACAAGTTAGTGTACAGTCTTAAATTAACAATAAAAGATTCAGGATTAAATAGAAGTTATCTTAACTGATGTGGGCAACGTAAGTGAACATCGTACTTGTTTATATTTAAATAGAGCCTTCACTCGCTCCGCTCGTGCTAGTCCAATTTAGTAATTACAGCGTTCAAGCGTTTTAGTTTTTAGTAAATTATTCCGGAATCGTAATATTCCTTTACTTACAATTTGGCATACTGTTTTATGGTTAGTAACCAAAATTTAATGAAAATCGGTTGAGACAATTTTGAGAAAAAGCAGTTTTTTATAACTGCTTTACGTGTTTTTAATTGTTAACGATCTTGAAGGTTTTAGGAAGCGAACCAATACATTTGTTTTGAACCTCATTTGGTACAAAGTTTCATCAACGTTGTTAAAGACGATTTTGAGAAGCTCATATGTAAATTAAAAGACATATTTGACCAATAAATTCCATAAAGTTAAGGATATATATATCTTAAGGAGAGAGAGAGAGAGAGAGAGAGAGAGAGAGGGAGAGAGAGAGAGAGAGAGAGAGAGAGAGAGAGAGAGAGAGAGATTTACATATTGCTCATATGTAAATTTATGTAATGCCATTATAGTTAAGGTGCATAATTAATTACGAACTATAAATACTCTTAGGTTGATATTTTTATAAAAATTGTTGGAGTGTTTTCTGAAAAATCAGTGCTGATTAACATACACACAGACATTTTTTTAAATAAAATATTTGTACTTTTGGAAACTCAAAACTGACATGATAATGTCAACATTTATTTTATCGTAAAACCATGTCAAGTTTTTTTAAAAATTTTTTTAATCCAATCTTAATAGTTATATTCAGACATGTAATTTCCTAATATTTTTCTTTATGCATTGTATGTTCACCATTTTATAAAACCATTACATCATCTATAATCCACTAATCGCATTAAAACGCCATTAATTTTACACAATAGATTCGACGAATCCCTGCACCTTACCTAACCACAGCATCTAAAACTTCATCTTGGCAGACAGATTGACGCTAGTGAAATAAAAACTCCACCAAATCCCTTGAACGTGTTTGAATTCGTAACGCGGTGTACATTCGTTCTGCCCTATATTCGTGTATATCCACTATCCTGTCCGTAGGACGTAACCTGTGGCGAAACAATTTCAACAAACTGAATTTCAATTGACACACCACACACACAAAAAGCAAGTCGACTCAATGACAAAAACTTTACCGACACAACTCGGATTTAGAGAACAGGTTTTTTTTTTGTAAAACTTTTGAAGGTGGCAAAACGACACGCGGTTTTTAATTAATGGATAACTTTAGTGTCATTCTATAAAGTGTGAAACGTTGGAGATGATGAGAGGTTTTTTTTAGAAAGGTGTTTGCAGTTTTAACATGCTGTGGATAATAAACTGTGAAATACGTGAGTACAGAAATACACATTCCTAAATAAAATCATTATTAGAGAAAGAAACGACGCGACATGTAGCCTAACACGTTGACATAAAAAGGCGGGAATTTTTTGGGTGATCATATAGTTACAACCCTCTTCTATTTTTTTTAATAACAAATAGAAATTGGATAGAATAAAACGTTTCTTTATTAATGCGTTTCAACGACAACGCCAGTGATTTACGAACTACAACTATTTACGATTTGTGAGAATGTGTGTTCAAGTTTTATAAATCCACTTTACCATCTCAAAAGACATAAATATAAATTGTGTTAGGATCTTGGTTTGAATATTGATTCTTTTTTTACTTCCTTACGTATAGAGAAAGTTATATGACTGACCAAAAGTCGATGGTGAGTTGTTTTGCAGATATGCTCGTTGTGAGGTCATCTGTGTTCACAATAATGATTTTTGAAATAATGTCTGTCTACACCCCAAAGCAGAGGAGGTATTTTAATTGAATTTTATACAAGGCCATATCTTGGGACTTATTCATTTCTTCGATAACTCAAAATATGGCAGTTTATGATGATCAAATTTTCTCCAAGTGTGCCCTCCAAGCATCTTGGTCGCATCTCTTCAATAATTCCGTTTTGTGTTTTACCGATAAAAAACAAAACGATCGGTTATGGGGGGACGAATTTCTCAAAATTGACTCTACCGATTTCAATCAAATTTTAGTAACTTGGAGATAAAACATTTGTACAAAATCCTATACCCTACGAGATAGTAATAGTGTCAACGATAAAGTGGTCACCCTGTATATATATACATAAACAAAATATAGTGGAAATTACTCCTATAGGTAGAAGCTGTGAGGATTTCATGGTCTTGTATGGTGACGTCTCCATAAACAGTCATCCTGCAATACCTGGAATTCCCTACTACATCTCTTTACTATAAAATAATTCATCTCTTTCACACGGTAATATTTGAAACCCACTGAACTGTTGTAGTTTCTAAAACCTCATTAATTTCTTAATCATAAAGATCATTAATCATCTTATTCGTTTAAAGAATCCTTTCCATATACATCTGGTCCATCTTTATCTGAAAAAGGAGGAGACTTATCAGAAAAACAAACTGAAAGATTTGCATGCAAATTGCAAAGATTTTCGAGATTTCAATATAATTGGGATATGCTGAAGATATAAGCTTCTTGCCATATCGATAATATGGCAAAGCATGTGGCAAGTTGTGTGGTCGGATACGAGATGCGTGATTGCCACACCTACCAAAATATAACCTTTCTATTTTGAATTCATTAAAGTTAGCACCAAATACCGTCCAAGTTTCAAGATCAACTGATATTTCAATAAATTTAATATTAAATTTTACCTATTATAATTTCCCTCAGCAAAAACTATAAGTATCTGTTGGAGAAATTTGGCAACAGTGTTGATATTGTAACGTGAAAAGTGGAAAATATTAACGCTTGTAATAACAGCTGATAAATTACCAAGGTTGTGTTCGTAAACTACCTGATTTACCGAAAAATTTCGCGTAATCGTTCATATTCTACAATTGTTAAAAAACTAAATTTGACTAAAATTTCAATTACTATAGCTGTAATTTCTGATTTTTTAAAAATATTGTTTTGGTTAGGTTAGGATGGTTAGGTTAGGTTAGGTTAGGTTAGGTTAGGTTAGGTTAGGTTAGATTAGATTAGGTTAGGTTAGATTAGATTAGGTTAGGTAAGGTTAGGTTAGGTTAGGTTAGGTTAGGTTAGGTTAGGTTAGGTTAGATTAGGTTAGTTAGGTTAGATTAGGTTAGGTT
Organism: Aphrophora alni; assembly: GCA_963513935.1. Classification (NCBI taxonomy): domain Eukaryota; kingdom Metazoa; phylum Arthropoda; class Insecta; order Hemiptera; family Aphrophoridae; genus Aphrophora; species Aphrophora alni. The sequence goes on along the minus strand of OY740766.1, from coordinate 7,850,890 downwards.
AGGTTAGGTTAGGTTAGATTAGGTTATGTTTTTAACGATTTTGGTTTTTAGTAATATCGCTCTCATTTTTACTTATAAAACCCAATTGGGTATCTTTCGGATTTTAAAAATGAGTTTAAACGTGAAACGTTTTGAAATGTATAAGTGAACAATTTCGTCAAAATATATTTTTTTCAACTTTCATTTCTGCTGTCACATTTTGGAATTTACTTAACATTTTTTCTGACTATCAAAATTGTTCAATGCTTAGTAAAACCGAGATTAAATACTGAATTTGAGGAAAAAAACTAACCAAAATTGGGATCCTTAGTTGATTTACGTCAACAATTGTATCAAATTAGTTCGATGTATAATATGGACGGGTGTAAGTATATCCATGAAGGAAATCACAACAGAAATTCATAAGAATATTGTATTTTTGAAAATACAATGAAAACTTACAAATTATAGACTACAGGTGCAAAGTCCTACACAAAACAGTTTCGTAGTTAACGTATGAACGTCCCGGATTGATCGTGTGAGGTCTCAATCCACAGCAATGTGAATATGATAGAACTGACGACAAAATGATGGCCGTGGCTGCTCACGACAATGCCCAATGCCGCCTTGATCCAAGTTTTGGGAAGATTGTGCTTTTCACACAGTCGTTTACATAATTACAGAACATCAGTGTTGTCTGGGCGGTAAAGTGTTAATAATAACGTGATTACGAGTTTTAGTTTTCTTTCCTCGAGTGAACTGACAGACTGCTGTGGAGGTATCCAAGTAGATTTTTGGGTTTAGAAAGATATACAGAGCTGGTATATTTTTTAAACAATTTGTAAAACAATTTTTAATGTTACCAAAGTTACGATATAGGTTAAAAAATCGACGTTTTTCGTGACGATATGCATTTTAAGCTAAAAATTGGTTTTGGACTGATTTTTGTACAGTACCGATTTCGATGAAATTTAATGTCGGCATATTTCGAGATTTTTAAATTAACATTTTCAACAACTCAATAAAAAGTTAAATTCCGATTTTCTCAAAATCCTCTGTAACGATTTTGATAAAACATCACTCAAATATAGCTTCTGAACCCAAACAAACGAATTAATTCCAAATAACCTCAACAATATTTACCAAACAGAGAAATGAACCAATCACGCCGTCGTGAAAGTTGAACTATCTGAAATTTGATGCAAATGATTTCGATAATATTTTTTGAAATGTGAAGATTTGTAACCTAAGTCAATATATCAAAAAACTACAGTGATTAATTTAGAGGAAAATAGTTATTTGTGCAACTAGTGAGCAAAGTGTCACTTTTTTAAACGAGAGAAAAATGTTGACGCACGAGGCTTGCTGAGTGCGTTAATTTTACCGAGTTTAAAAAAGACACTTTGCTCACAAATTGCACATTATAATTTGTCTACAGTTGTTATTTTGTAACAAATAAAAAACACTGAGTGGAAGTTCTCACGTCAAAACTGAGGTTATTTATGAATATTACAAATAACTTAGATGTATTGTTATTTGGAAACGGGATTGCCAATTTCAAAACTCGGCAAACGAAAAATACTATCCGTGTACATACACTGTCAATCATCTTCATGAATAATTACTTCCTTTTTCAACTTTAAAACGTTGTTTTGTTGTTTATTTATGTTATTTTACATGTAAGAATTAATCTAACCTACATACGGGACATTTCCTGTATATTATAAATCAATTCAAATAAACTTAACCTAAATTTCGTTTTGTTCGGTTTCTATTCGGAGTGGGCAAAGTGTAACTAATGAGAAATCAGCTGTTTTGCAAACTAATTTAAATGAACAAAATGCCACTTTGTCAACAACTGTAGACAAAGTAAATTTATCCTTGCCACCATCAGGATCGTATGGTTTTTCCTAATTATTCACAAGTAGTAGACTATTTTGATAAGTTTTGACACATTATTTTAGGTTAATTTGATCGAATGGTTTTAATCAATTATTAAATATTCCAATCACCTGTCACAAATGGGCATTTGTAGTAGATTTGAAACCAATACTTTTATATGTAACTTTCAAGCTTATATTTTATAAAAATTTGAGCAAAATCGTTACAATATAAATTTATAATTCCCCTAGCTACAATTAATTACAGGGAAAAGCTAAAAACACAATTGTCTTAATTATTATTTAATTTATTCCTTTAAATATATTTTTGTTGTAATCAGGAACAACTAACATTTAATCGTAATGTAATATAAATGATGTCCTACCACACATTCCACACATGTATCAACCTACCAATTAACCCACGTAAATTCTTAATTTGTGGTTTAAAATCTTGATAAACTATTTTAAATTTAAGTTTTGTCTTATGTTAGCTCAAATGTTCAGTTCGATATTCAATTTATATTTGAGAGTACACAAATTTTTGATAATAATTAACTTTTTCAAAACAATTTAAGTGTGTTGTCTGTATAAACAAGTTACATATCTACTGTACTGCATCGTTACTATCAAACATTTCTAAGGAATAGTTCGCAACTGTTAGCACAGTAATTGCATTGATAGACTAATAAATTTGCCAATAACTTAGATCGTTGTGTTAAGTATATATAATAAATCTGATCTTATAATTAGACGTCGATAAAGTTTGTGAAAAGTAACGTTGAGCAATGAAACCCAAGTTAGATGGAGTCAGGTACTTTCTCTTGAAATCACGATTTCAGATTAAACATAAATTAACCTGACATTCCCTATCCTTGTTCCTTGCTGATATTGTTAAAACACATTTTTAATCCGCACGTAGAACAACAAAGCTTACAACTATAGGGTCGCAAGAGCACGATTGTGTAGAAATAATAAACACAGATTTAACGGTGTAAAGGTGCAGTTGAACTCCTTGAGGTTGTGCAATACATCGTTTTTGGGTTGTAAAACAGATTGTTTAATTAGTGAAGAGAGCAAATGTGTTTTTTTAATTGTTTTTTTAAAGGCGAAACACCTCTTAGTCATCCTCACCTTTTAAAAAAAAAGTAGAAAAAAATAAGGACCCCATCTAACCTAACCTATCCTAACCTAACCTAACCTAACCTAACCCAAAATATCATGAATTTAGGTATAAATCCAGCTAGGATTCCTCAGGATTGCCAACCCCGTACCCACCTGAGGGGTTGTAATATTTTTTTTTTTAGGTTCTTATAAATTTTATTGGTTTACAAAATTATGTAACCATTTACGAGAGGTTATGAGTAGGCGCTTAAAATGTTTACACAAAACTTTGTATTACCAAGAAATTCTAGTTATTACGATGTTCTTAATGGAAACACCGATGAAATGTGAACTGATCTTATTATCCATTGTAGAAATTCATGCTGGATTTTTTGACGTAAATACGTGTTTAAATTCGGTCCGCTATAAGTGGGTCTCTACGGAAAACTCTTAACGAATAAAAAAAAAAAACATACGTATATATCGTAAACCATAAATAATTGACTAAAATTTTGTTGTATAGAGGGTATTTGAAATTATGGTTGGTGGAGAGTGCTGAGTGGAGAGGAGTATAAATTGTACAAACAGAAAATAGCTACACTGCGCGGCGATTGGGCAGTGTAACTTAAAATTGCGAAGAATGGACTTTTAAATATGTGTCAATTTGTAGAGAATGACAAAGTCTATAAGATTATTTATCAATAATAACTTATCAAATAAAATTTGTAAAGTTATGAAGTGATAAGTGTACTGAGTTGAAGGAAAATGTTCATAATATAGAAACAAAATTACAAAGAAAAAATTACACTAATGTTGAACAATGTAGACTGTATAAGAAAGTCGAGCACACCGGCGAAGACGGTAGTACTTCGAGTGAGCCGCCGTCTGAACATATGGATGTAGAAATCAAATTATACTTGAATTATACTTCTCACCCAAAGAAGTAAATTTCCTTCATTTATTTCTCTATTACCAAAGACAAATTCGCGCTTTTAAAGTTGGTGTTGTTTCCCCGCATACAACCCACGAATTTGTCTCACTCTAGATAAGATTATTTTTCCTTAAGTGTTTTTACTCGGTTAAAAAACAATCTAACAGATAAAACAACTTAATATATTTTTTAACATATATAGAAACATATTTTACAGTTTGCTTTTTTTCGGCCAAACAAAGAACAAATCATTTTTATTATTTTATTATTTTATGGCTGAATCCCAGTTCTAAACTATGGATACAAATGTCCAAAGTTTTAAATACAAAAGTAGATTATGAATCAACGTACAATAATAATCAGATCAAATAAACATTGAATTAAAATTTAAACAGATGAAGTTTAATACTTGGCAAAAACATAAATCGTTTTTAACTATATAAAAGAACCTGTTCGTGGTTCAAAAGGTTACAAAATTGTCAAATATCACTGTTTGTGTTTGTTGTGATTTTGTCTAAAACTTTCGTGTAACTTGTTTATATGCTTCAATGGATTAAAGTAAAATATAAACAAAAGTTGGACAATAAAACAAATTCAAATATTCTGTATTACTCTTATAATAAAATATTTATATAAAAGTAGAATATGGTAGGTATAGCATGAGTAATCAGTTGTGAGAACACGAGCTTATCTCGCAGCAGTTCGGACTAGTGATCCGTCACAAGTTTACGCAGATTCCAACCATGTTGGCGTTTATACCTACTTCCTAGTCTTCATTTGTCTAACGGGAATAATTAAAAGATTTAAGCACTAAGAAATACTTGCTCTACTGTATATATAATACGTAAAATATAATATATTATATTTGTGTTTATACAAAGATTTGAAAATGGCGACATTTTATTTATAAACAGAAACTGTGGTCATTTCATAATTCCTGGAATAAAAGGCAAATAATAGCTAGAATTGAATTAATAAAACTTGTTTATCAAGTGAAACAGAAAAAATAAAACAAAACTAAAACTATTTTATGTTCGAACCGTTATACAAGTTTTGTGAGCGTATTAAACATTTCACTGCCTATTCAATGTCTAGTAACAACAAATATAAAACAAAACATATGATCAATGGTTGTCGTTAAACAAACCGTAAAAGGAATAGAATGTGAAAGCTTGAATTTTAATTGAAATCGAACACTTATGTAAAGTAATTAACATTAATGACAACATAAAGTTTTAGCGGATATAAGCTAAAATCATTAACCTTTTTGAGGTAAGTGTGTTTTTGAGCTATAAATTCCTTACGAGGAGAAATATAACTAGGTTAAAAGTCGATTCCTTAGATATTTAGGACCGTGGACAATTCTGCGTACTCTTTTGAGCAATGTTGGAAATAAATTTATAACAGCTGATCAGTTAAAATCATCTGTTCTGAATCGTTTTAAGTGTACAACGGTTGGAATCTGAAGAGATAGGACCTGAGAAGGAATAATATCATGCCGATGGAAATTTATCCTATGGTGTTCCACTCAGAGATTACAGCCTTAACATGGAATGTGTTTGAAAAACTTGATACTTGGATACAAGGAGGATATGCTATATGTTTGATCAGGCGGTTTTGAAGGCTCTGGATTTCAACTAATTTAAATCACAACAGAGGGGGGGAGGTTAATAGTCATACTAGGGTTAGTGGTGATGAATGTGTTGATATAAAAAGCTAACAAAACAGGCTTAATAAGTTTTACACACATGCTGCGTTTACACATATGCTGAGTATTTTCAATAATTTTTTTTTAACCACACATCAGCTGTTTAAAAAAATATTAAAAACATAACTACATATTATAACCATAGAATCATCGACCTCCTGGAGAAAGATGGAAAGCTACAGATCAGGATCAGGATGCACTTCTTGCATGATTCAAACTTTGAGCGAAGCGGCGGTGCATCTAATATAAAGTCGATTATTTCAGGATATCAAAAACAGCTGACCGTATCAAGGTCATATCGCTTTAATCACAATATAATTACAATTATTGACACATGAGAAGTGATGTTGATTTTACTGTGAAGTCGCAACACTGGAAATATTACAATTATATCTATCCGAGTCCAGGTAGAAGAGAGTATTTTATGAAAAAATAATTTCTCATTTCGAAATATTCAATATAAATAAATTAATTATTAGCTTCAAATACTTTTTTATATGCTTCAAATGTATTAAAGTAAAATATATAAATAAGATTAGGATAGTAAATTGTATAATAAAATTCAAATTTAATATATTCACTATTACTCTTATATAAAAATAGAATACGGCGTGGACGTAACATCAGTTGTAACAATCTGATTTTTCAATTCTTCACTTTAAAAAAAAAGGCTACTTTTAAACTTAGGGCTTTAAAACCCTTTAAACAATGTAAGTTTCATGAAAATTAATGAATCTATATTTAATTTGGAGGTATATGATGACTAAATAAGAATACGATTACAAATTTTATTTTCGTTCTAGTGTTACCTAAAGCAAAACAAATACTTTTTTGGATAAACTGTACTTATTGAATTTCGAACAAAGAAGTAAAAACAAAAGAAAAGGAAAAAGTTGAAAGTTCTGGAACGGCACGTTCCTTTATATTGTAATTATAAATAAACTTATCAATTTTATGTGTTTTTTGCAATTTCCAGAAAATTCTTTTTTTTTCCAAATTAGTTATTTGTAAAGCAATTATAAAATTAAAATTTTACCAAATATACGTAATAACACTAACGTTATTATAACCAATACAATAACACAATTAAAATAACCTAATAACATGTTACAGAAGGTTAACGAATATATGATTATTACCTTGTTTTGATTCTTTATGAATGTCTTTACAAATCTTGTTTAAATATTTTTCATTGCAGATATTTCACCACCTTCAAGCGTCATCTCATCATCAGATGAAAAATTCAACTCGTTAACACTTTAGTGATAACGTTAACAATAACATTGATAAATTACAAAAATATTTCAACTAAATTCGTATAGATATTAGTAAAGACTGAAAACTAGGTTATATGATAGTAGTCATTCAGGAATGGCATAACCATTCATAATGAAATTTTTTGGCAAAAAATTATAAAATACAAACAAAATAAGGTCTTATTTAAGAATGGTTATCCTGATACCATATCTTTATAGACGTCTAGAGAATATAGTGTTAAAAATTATCCATCGGTTTAGGAGATAGTACTAATATATATATATATATTAGTACTATATATATTACTAAACACTCCATCTTCTCTACAGCGGTTTAGACCAAAATCATCGGATTTATATCACACAAGACTGCAACATTTTGAATTATTCGCAACTCAAAGTTCTTGGAATTGTACATAAGAATAATTTTTACCATAAACTATTTGCTTTGGTCAATCTATGAATTAAGCCATACCAGATAAAAATAAAATTCGTAGGTCAATCAGAAACCGATTCTTAAGTTAATGCTTAACAATATTGTCATAAAGGACTTGAATAACCTCAGTCATCATCGCCTTATAAAAAAATGTAAGATAAAAACTTAGTCCCATAGCCATCGATATGCTCTAATAGCATTGGTCGGAAAAGAAAAGAGTTGACCAAGAGAGCTTGATAAGAAAGTTTAACCCAAAACTAGATGAAAAAAGTGTAGATCCATCTATGATCTCTAGGGATTGTTCAACACTGACTACATGTAAGGAATATGTGAGTAATTCCAAACAATGGATCCATGTAAGTGAGTATGTGCTTGGCAATCCCGAGGTACTGAACTGTATCTACAACTCACTCATCCAGCTAGAGTGGAAAGACAAATAAACCATCAGTCTTTCTTCTGAAAATTCTATAAAAGTATCATACTTTTTATCTTTTTAAATTTTGTAGCGGTACTCAACAACACTTTCGACTAAACTTTTCAAAGTGTAAAGGTGTGTAAAAAGGATGATTCGATTTACTAAAACATTTTTAGTTTCATCTGGGACAAGTTTTTCTCGTATTGTTTAGGTTTGAATAATGTATAGGGATAAAAATAAAACTGATTCCAACATTTATCAATAGTTATATTAGGCCTTAATCGTCCATCAAGAAACTTTTAATATATCTCAATTTTGGAATTCCGAGTTTGAATTTGACATTTGTTTGTACAAAATTAGTAAATAATTTTTTTAAACGTAAAATATATTATTAAAAGATATAGAGCGATATAGATTAAACTCAGAATATTTATGTTTTTTAAAGTTATCGTGTTCAAAGTCAAAATAGGAAATTTTGAAATCATTTGATGATAACAATGTAAATATATCTGTAGGCCCTATGTTGGATTCATTTACAATTTATAATTTTAAGCAAAATAGAAGGAAAGTGAATGCATTGTATTTATCACGTTAAATGTTACAATTTCAATCATTGTCCAATTTTCCTCCCTTTTCAATTATAAAATAAAGCCATCAACAAAGAATTCACAATTACCACCCAAGTGGTCAAGTGGTGCTTTCACAAGTTTTACGGCCTCTGATCATTACATTTTGTTCCAGCTTCCAGGAAAGTAATCTGTCTGTTCGACCTTCGTTACTTCTTTTCGAATTATATAACAAAAATATTTACAAAGGGACTTGTATAATTATTTCATTCCGAAGAGTTATTATATAACAGGTACAGCAACTTATATACTGACGTCATATCGTTTGATTTTTGTTGTTACTTGAAGAGTTGCTCATTTTTTGGTTTCTGTTTTATCATTTTATGCGGATTATTAAGTTAACAAGATAGAACTTACAGGTTGCTAACAGCTTTTTTAAAAGGGAAAAAAATTAAATTTAAAAGACATTCTAGGTATTCCGATCCCCCTATTGAAACGCGACACCTGAGACCATTGAAGTTGTTCTACACTAATGTTGGCTCATTGTATGTGTATCACTAAATAATAAAGATATTAGCTGATGGCCCAAGTTTCACCTGGGGATAGTTGAGATAGTTTTATAAAGAATTTTTTTTTAGCACAACCCTAACAGTGTTGCTATGGAAATTACAGCAACACGCTAACTTTGATCTCAATCGACCCATTAATAACAAAGATATGATATTTGTTTAGAGGTAAAAACACCCTTGGATTGGATATTTTCAAAACCCTTTCTTATTACGCGTCTACAGACTTACCCCAAACCTTGTTAAAAAATCCATGCTTCTTGGATCCAGAGATATGCTTTAGTGGTAAAAACACCCTTGGATTGGATATTTTCAAAAACCCTTTCTTAGGACTCGTCTACAAACCTACCCCAAACCATGTTAAAAAATTCATAGCTCTCGGTTTCTTGGATCCAGAGATATGCTTTAGAGGTAAAAACACCCTTGGATTGGATGTTTTCAAAACCCTTTCTTAGAACGCGTCTACAGACCTACCCCAAACCTTGTTAAAACATGCTTCTTGGATCCAGAGATATACTTTAGTGGTAAAAACACCCTTGGAGTGGAACATTTTCAAAACCCATTTCTTAGGACTCGTCTACATACCTACCCCAAACCATGTTAAAAAATTCATAGCTCTCGGTTTCTTGGATCCAGAGATATGCTTTAGAGGTAAAAACATCCTTGGATTGGATGTTTTCAAAACCCTTTCTTAGGACGGGTCTACAGACCTACCCCAAACCTTGTTAAAACATGCTTCTTGGATCCAGAGATATACTTTAGTGGTAAAAACACCCTTGGAGTGGAACATTTTCAAAACCCCTTTCTTTGGACTCCTCTACAGAACTACCCCAAACCATGTTAATAAATTCATAGCTCTCGGCTTCTTAGATTCAGAGATTTCGTGATCAGTCGGCAGCTTTTGACATTAATATAGACGTCTTGTTTAAGAATACTGTATAGGAGCTACGTTTTGCGAAATTTTGTTTAGAGCATGTGTTATTAAAAACAGAAATATGGCCAAAATATGCCCACAAATCGGATTTCATTAAAATGGTCTACTCGTTTGAGTTGCAGAGCACTAAACAGACATCATTCCGAAAGCTACTCTTTTTAACTCAGAAGACTTCAAACTGATATTTGAACGAACTCTCCATATTGGTTTTTTGACCCTATAGATAATTTTACTATTATACCACATATATGTGAGAAAGTATCAGTAAAATGTGTTATCATTAAATTGTCATTTAATTGCATCCCTTACAACAAATAGGAACTAAAAATAAATAATAAAACCAACCAGTTTCATTAAAATTCCTCTTCCAATACTAAACCACTTTCCAGCTTCTTATTTATTCAATAATGAAGTTCATCGAAAGTATGTACTTTTTGTTAACACAGAAAGCTATGTTGCCGGATCTGTAGCAAAGAGAAGTGGCAACAATGGAGAACAACGCAGTACAAATTACCTCACTTCCGGTCTGTGATTGATGGAAGCATGAGGCCACAAGAGGTGATCAAAATCCCCTTAGTTGACTGACTACAGTTGTCGCAAAAACCTGAGTTGATGAGGGTATTATCAATTTTGTATGACAAGAGAAAAACGTCACAACGTCATTTTTATTTAAATGATTCCAAGTGACATCAATTGGACGACAGGAAAGCTTGTATCGGGGAAGCAATGGTTATTTTAAACGAAACTTGTACATTTTTAAAGATAATGTTAGAATTTTATGAAATATATGTTTATTGTATACTTATTAGTTCTATTTTTATTTTAGGCACGTTTTCTATTTACTGTTTAAAACGCAACCGATTAATAAGTAACAGTAAACTAAAGAACAAATAATTTTCTCTGGCAAAACTTTTTGCACATTAGCCATACTTTCCTTCGACACGTAATTTTATTTTCAAGAAACTTCATTATTCGAAATAAAATATTATAGGTATATTTTCCAAATTTAATTGAATAGAGAATCGGGAAAATATGAAACCGTTGTTGAAGATGGATAAGGAGGAAGAGTTATGTCGCATTCCGTGCGTGCTTACACATGTGTGGGCGTGACATAAGATAATATCCTTAAGCATATCCACGGTAGAAAGTAAATTTTCTATAATAACAAATGTGAAACATTGTTTTTTAATTATTATTTTATTAATCTACTTTAAAACTTCTAATCTTGTTTTATAACTATATAAACAACCGCCATTTTGAAAGTTAATTATCAAATCAATCTACCTAAATAGTGAGGCACAGCAATGTTTTCTCTCAACATTTGGTTATGATTGAAAAAAACATTTAGAATGTAGAGTGGTCATTGATTGGACAACTTTACAGCACCTGTTTTTTTTTTCTAATTACTTAAAATTCTCATAAAATGTACCTAAAGGTGTAGTTGTTCACGCTCTTTCTGATTGTGAAAAAATGATTTTTAAAATACCAATTTTTGTTAATATGGAACAACTACTATTTTAAAAATGACGAAGAAAAATAGCTTGTTAATAAAGTTAGCAGATATTTTTAAGATACCTGTTTTTTTCCCCCAACTGTTAAATAAAAGAGAAAGATTTAAAAACCGACACACAAAAATGTTCATTCATATGTCCATACGTATATATTGGTTCAATATCTATTTTAAGTATCTATATACTGTTTACCTACAGTTTAAAACTTAGAACATAATTAATAAATCAAATAAAAACACAACAAAAGAAATAATTTTGCTTTCTTCTACGAAGAAGTTATATAATAGAGCCTATAAGAAATCAACTAAACGTTTATACCCGTATCATCGAATTTTGTTCTGCCTTATACAAAAGTAGTAGAATTTGTCTAATAGGATAAATTTATATATATATATATATATATATATATATATATTTATATATAATTTTTATCGGTCATTATTTTCGAATGAAGCTGTAAGGTTCAAACCTATTTTGATTCCCAAGGTGTTACATTATTTACTACCATGAAAGTTATCATAATTTTAAATCGTCCTTTTATTTTTCATTATGTACACTTTGAAGTACATAAATATATTAATATTACCAAAATATTTTTATTAATAAAAACGTTAAGATACTTCCAGAGACTAGCCTCTATGTACCTTAAATAAATATAAGTTTATTTATCGGTTACCATAAATTAAACATCAACAATATTTAAAATGACGTCAATGGATTATTGCTGACAATGATTAGACGGTAATAAAAAACTTGTAACATGCAAATAAAATAAAACATAATAGTAAGAAACTAAAACTAAATAGCAATATACGAAATATACAAAACCAAATATATTAAGTAAACAATAATTTAACAAATCTTCTATTAAAATTCAACATAATTTACCCTGTTAGTGAAATAATTGATTTATATTCTTATTTAAAAATAACTAAACTTTTAATTTGAATTATTTTTACAATGTAATATTAATTAAATCTGTCTGTAATCTGCTGTAAGTTTGGGAACAAGGTGCAACCATCATCTCTAATTATTAATTTTCATTGCTTATTAAATTGATTTTACTATTAAACACATGTGCTAATAAGTATTCTTATATTATATCATAGAATTAATCCTTGCTATTTTATATTTTATTGTGGATTAAATCTTCTTAATAAGTAATTCAATTACATTGTTATCCATAAATTTGAATATGGATATTTTATGGAAGATGAGCTTTAATAAAATTAATATTTTGCTTTTGTAAAACTAAAATCATTCAAAATTGTAATATTTATTTATTGAAATACTGAAATTTAGATCTCAGATGCACTGTCGTAATGGTATAGGGACATTTAACACAAAGGGTACGAAAAAAGGAGTCAGGAAGGTTATGTAGAACTGTTATATTTACATTAGAATGTTTGGACAAAATTCGCAATATTGTACGCTTAAAATTTTTAAACGAAACTTGGGACTGTTTAAGACTTTTATATAAACAAATCTTGAAAAAATGGTGTACCTTAAAATTTGAAATTGTCTGTGAAGACGAAGCTGTTTAAAATATATTATTTTTTTAACGGTCATATCTACAGCTCTACGATTTAGAGATAATCATAAGTCTTTTTATGATTTTTTTATTATAGTTATGCCCTAAGAGGTCCGATTTTTGAATTGAATTTTATTTATTTATTTAGTTTGTACGTTGCCATTTTGAATAGCCATGTTTTGGTGTAATGGAAAGTTGTACATGTAACATCATATAACATTATCAATATACGTTAAATGTACAACTGAACATTTTAAAATCTGTAGTGATGATAAAAAAGTCCAGAATGATAACATTTTCAATTTACTTCTTTTAAATATTGAAAATGGAAGCCGTAAAATTTAATTAATTTTTTAAGTTATGTGCTATGAAACTCAGTTTTCCTAACAATAAATATAATTTTGTCACTAGTTCAGGTAGAAATTAAAATTTAAAAATGACGACACTCACACCAATTACAACATCCTTATCTCCTTCAGAAACATCGGGTAATCTTCACAACAGAGATAGTGGCGATACATCTCTGTTTCTTCTTTATAAAAATACCTCCTTGGCTTTCGATACATTAAAAAAAATAATAAACTTCCTACTACTTAAATATAACATATTTTTAATCAATGTTTACAAATAAAAACATAGTTCTTGGTTTTTTGACAGGCGAATAAAAAATTTAAAAAACTAGTAAAAAAAAAAAAATATGAACAACAAATATATAATAATATATATATATATATATATATATATATATATATATATATATATATATTTTAGTTTGGCATCACCGACGGAATAGAACTTGTCACAAGTTTTTACAAATAATCGATGCTTGTTAACAAATTGAACGTTGCAAAACATATCGTTATAAACCAATAATTACACAAGAAATCTGAAAGTATTAATTATCAATAAATTACGCAATAATTGTCATTAAAACACATAATTACAGCATATGACTTTGACGTTTGCGCAATTGTCGTAATTTTCCAGATTTTCCCGCAGCCTTGGTGTAACTACAGAAGGTTTTCAATATGACACAATCTTGAGGTAATTAAATACTTCAAGTAGGGTTACAATTAATTATAAACTTAATGACTTTATTTTTTTTATTATTTTTATATATAAACGACTGTTTCACCTTATACGCATTTCGTTTATAATTAATAAATTTATTACATAGATATAATCATAATCAAACTATAATGAATTGACAAATCTAAACATTTTTTTAAAAATAATTTAAGAAACTTTTTCACTAAAAAATGTAAGGGGAAAGTTGCAGTACAGTCAAAATTCAAAATTACGATTTTTTTGAAAATCTGCTTAACAAAATTTGATCTAATTTTTCTAAATGTAACCAGCAAGGTGTCAATGATACGTAGGCCTACTGGTCGCCAGGTCTCCATCTTGCTAAAACAGTCGGGAGTTATCAGTTGAAAAAATATAAATGAAGCATGAACGCCTTTTTAAATGATAGGTGCAATATTTCAAATTCAACTCATCTAATTTCGATTAAATTTTGGTGAAATTTTAAGGTTTAAAACTCAATATTTAAAACCACAATTTAAAAACGTTAGGATTTGTGAATTTTTTTGAGGAAAAAACAAAATAAACCTGATGGAGCATCATCACGGTAATTTCCAAATTATTTATGAATCTTATATTTGTTTATTTGCGGTTCAGCTCATTTTGATTGAAATCATTTGAGTTGATTTTAAAATATAAGTTTTACGACGACGCTCATGACTCATTTCCTGATCCGGTAACTTATTTTTGTTGTAGCACATTTTGAGAACATTGGAATAATTTTGTTCTAATGACAGCATATTCTCAAATTTAAAATAAAATATCTAGATAAAGCATATAGCCAATAATGATTCCATTAGTTTGATTTGGTTTTCTTTGTTATTTAAAGGCAAAAACCTTCTAGTCCTCATAACCCTAAAAAAAAAATAATAATAAAAAAAAATAATTTAAAAAAAAGCAATAAATACAGACCCCTAGTCCTCGAATTCTCTTATTGCGTCGGGGTCGGAAAAGAACGAAAGTTGGTTAAGAGACACCTCACAGGAAAGATGAAAAAGAGAAATGTTATAATGACGAGACTACACAAAGAAAGATGTAAATCTAGCTAGGTTACTTCGGGGTTTGCCACACTATGAGTGAGCTCCTAAGCTTCATAAACAACAGAAAACCTAAAGTAGTAATTCTAAAAACTACTTTCTGGTATCAGAGGAACTGAAATTAATATTTTCCATAAAACGAGACATCGTTGTTTTTAGTCAACATGACATTCTCTATTCTGCCGAAACCAAAATAAATAAAACTCTAAAGAGAAGTTAAAAACAAAGATACTGATTAAACTGTATCTGTAAGACTTATTCTACTGGATAGATAACCTAATAAAAGTAACACAATTTAACAATTCTAGACTAAGAATTTCCACGTAATAGATGAAATATATAAGTTTTCTGAAACGAGGTTATTAGTTTGGAAATTAATTTGTATTCGTTATCGATCCTAAATTTAGATCCTTTATAAATAAATAACATATGTATTAATTATTTTTAATTTATTTAAGCTGTTGGGCTTACCTTACATCGCCTATTTCTAACTAATAAAAATACCAGTTTCATAAACTAACAACTTTAGAATTGTATTAAGACATACGTCTATTAAATAATCCATAAATTTAACTGTCAGTAACCAGTGGCAATAAACTAATTATTTAATAAACTTGGAACAACTTTTAAATAACCTACATTTCCACACCTCACACGTAGTTCAAACATTATCCGCTACTCCCACATATGACATTGTATGTGCTGCTACCTTGTAGATAGTTATCAAAGCTCTAAATTACAGATATCTCCGTCAATATGTTTATAAAAATCAAAATCTAAGTTATCGCGTTTTCAAAATGAACAATCAAGATCAAAATTCATGGTTTTACTGTAAACTTTCAAGGCTGTTTTTGAGCAATATTTAATCGAAACTGTTAAATCAGATTTTAAGTTGTATTGCTGTTCACTTTCCAACCAAACGTTTTAGGGAAATTATGTCTAATATTGTTTGTTTAGGTCTTTAGAAGGTTAGGTTACATTATATTAGAATAGCCTATTTTGAGAGAAACCTGTTTTAAGTTTTCGTCTATTAGCAGGTACCCTCACATTTTAAGTTATGCAAAAACTTACTTTATCCATAAATTCAGTTTTGCAAGGTTGCTCTGGTTCTTCAGCTGTATGTGAATCTGTAATTAGTTTGTATCAATTCTAACTGTATTTTATAGACAAAGTAGGTTTTTAAAGTTAAAACCTTTGAACTTTAACACCGATTTTGGCCAGATCGTTTTAAACCAATATTATTACTGTTTTTTTATTAATTTTGTGGTTACGAGAAAAGATGGAATTACAGTAGTAGTTTTTATTAGTGTAATATTGTAATAATTGTTGAATGTTGATTAATTTTAATAGTTATGTAAACTGCTCAAGAACTGAATTAATTTTGTTATTTGAAAATATATATATATATATATATATATATATATATATATATATATATATGTTTAATACTTTATATTCTGTTTTTCTCCTTGTAAAAACAAAAATTAACCTTCTGTTTCAAAATTTTCACAGTCTGTTATTAGAATTTAAAATCTAAATTATCTAGTCTTGCTAATACCAATTCAGAAGACTCGCGCGTCCACCTCAGTGGTCAGTGTCAAAAGTAACAATATAACCTAAATTGTCATAGAAAATTATTAAAAAACATTCTAAATTATTCGACAAAATACTAACTTAAGGACTAAACCTTTTTTGCCTATTTTCCAAAATATAACATTTGAATCGCATAAGTTCTGATTTTAACCTCGAATACTGTTTTACGAAAAATGTGTAACATCGTGTTAATAGTTTCAACTATTTTCAGACGACGGACTTCATCATAAATCCACATTTGTTCCAGAGGCAGAGATTCTCATATTAGTTTCTGAAGTGAAAACTTCCTTTGGCGCGTTTTTGCTGAGGAGCGAACATAAGTGAACCGTCACGCTCGGGTCGGTTACGCTGAATCGGGTTTACTCGGCTCCACTCGACATCAAGCGCGCTCGGGTCGGTGACGCACTGAATCGTCTATACTCGGCTCCAGTCGTCATCAGCCACGTTTACTGTCCGACAAGAAGTGCATCGTTATTGTATGTGATCAGTGTAAAATTTAAAGTGTTGTGCAAATTGTGCTGCATTTTACTAATAGTGCAAAATTTATTTCGCATCAAGGTAACTTTTCGCTTTTCTCCAATAATATGGCGGAGTTATTAGTATAAATTAATAATAATATTAATAAATTTCTCCCGGAAATAAATAATATGTACAATAGTTTTCTAAGTAAAAATTTCATGCACACTTTTCCCCGTTAAATTTTATTGTTTTTCTTTATTTAAATATTACTGTTATTTATTTACATTTACATATTGATAAATCTGTATGAACTTTAATGTACAATACTCTCAGACTAGGAGTGTGCCTGTTGTAATGGGCGTGTCCTCCCTTCTACTTGCTTTCCTAACCTGACTTGACGGTACAACCCATTCCAAGAAAACTAGCTAAACAAATTACTGCTTAGTTACATAATTCTTAAAGTTTAAGTACAGTTAATTCTTAAAAGTTTAATTTTGTAAACGTTTTATTCTTATTTACACCGATTAAAAAAAACGAAAGTAGGGTAGGCGTTTACACGAAAACATTTGAGGTCTATATTTTGTTATTTGGGTTGTACCGCTGAAAGCAAACGTAACAAAGTGTGAGAGCCCCTCTTTTCCTCTCCACCCCAGACACATTCCTATCTTGAGGATACTGTACATGTATTTATTTATTGGCATAAGGTTTCCTAACCTTACATATTATACGGTGTTATATAAATATAAACTATATATGTAATTAAGTTTTCACTTCTATCGTGTGGTTATAAGCACACACCCAGATTTTTACTTTATAGGTCTACAGCCTATCTGAAGTTGAATGTTTACGATAACAATACTTTCTATAAAGATTAAGATAGGTAAAAGTTCAATTGTATTTTTAATTTTTTTTTTTTTTTTTTTTTTTTTAGTTTCTGTTCGAATTCTCAGTATTTTTCGTGGATACGGACTAACGTCAATTTCAAAAAACTTGTCCACAATTTGTATTATACAATCACGCACAAAAGAAATATAAGTTTTTATACCATAATCAACAAAACCTTAATAGAAGCTACTTTTCAATATTCCAAAATTTAAACTCTACTACTGTAAAATGTAAAACAACGTTTCTGTAAATATTCTAAATATCCTAACAGTTACACTTGTTGCCCTCGGCATAGATAGCGCCACGGGTAACGTTAATAAAGATCAAAACTGATAACCTATCCAAGCACCAATTTCAACTATGGTGTCGAAATACAATTAGAAAACTAATCAAGCTATAGAAAGTGAGTGAGTAAGAAGTATCAGTTGTAAAAACTAGAGAAATGAAAACAATTAGCTCAGCCACTATGATTAGTCTACGGTTTATAAAAACAACTGCCTTTAATGATTGTTTTATATTTAAAGTTAATATGACTCGGTTTTACTTTCTTATAATACGTATAGAGAAAGTAATACGATGTGTTAAAAAATCTATTTTCACGGAATTATCTATTTTCAGATCTCCTGACGTCTATATATAGTTTGTCCTGTGTCGTCGTGTTGTACACACCAAACTGAACAACCGATTTTGATTCAATTATTATGTGGATATTTTGGTGATGTGTCGAGACATTTTCTCTCATCTTGTTTAAAATGGCGCATTTTTTAAAGACGTGTATGATATTATATGTTCCATATTTGTGTGAATAAATATTACTTAGAAAGAAGATAGGCTATCTGTTTTTTGAGTGTTGTAGACAGCTAAGTTTTTGTGTATGAATTTTAACAATAACTTTCATATCCTTTGACCTACAATCAAAATGAAAACCTCATTGTATTTATCGTTAAAAGAGCGTTTTATAAAAGTTTCTTAAAATTAATTATTTTAACAAAATTCAGCATTAAGTATGTTAAACGACCACAGTTTTAATATTAGATTTTTGGCATAGTTGTAAACGATTACATAAAAAGCACTTGTACCAATTTCAGGCTTAAAAAGTTTCCATTTCTGAAGTTATAATTTTTAAAAACATAAACTACAAGCGGAAAACGCAGCGTTTTCCCCTTAGTGGTTCACTTAAAGTCTTTGCGACCCCGAGAAAACAGCTACATATTTTTTTTTTATGTAGTCTTGGGTTAGATCCCTCTCTTTCTTCTTACCTATCAGGTCTCTCTTGACCAACTCTTGTTATTTTCCGAACCCGACGCTATTAGTATATTCGGGATTAAGGGTTTCTATTTTACGTTATTTTTTTCTTTTTTTTAAAAAGAAGATTATGACTAACAGGTTTTTCATCTTTAAACAACAACACCCAAAATAATCATTTTATGAAATATATTTATTTTTGCATGTACCATCATTTTCGGGATTTTTTTACTTAGTTTTAAATAGCTTTTATACATTTAAATGTTGTTTTATTTCAAAAGTATGAAACAACGAGCTTAATTTCTAACTCCTTAGATATGAAAATATATTTTTGGTTTTTTACTGTACAAGTAAACGGAATGTTACGTGAGATGTATAATGTTCGCATTCTTCAAAATCAGTTACAACAATGTTAATGAAATTTTCGTCGATTGTGAAAATCAATTATCCGTAAACTGTAAAACCGTAATTCAAAACCCAATATCCACAACAAAAACCTAAAGAGGCCTAGTCGTAGTAGGCCTACATCAATTCCATTTACTCAAAATTTATGAAATACAGGAAACTTTGGTGAGGATAAAGTAAAAATCGAGAGAAATGTTTTTCGTACGTTTTCATCTTCACTGGTTTTGGCACGTTTGGCTGTGTATAGATCAGTATGTAAACAAATTTATGTTAATTTTTTAGTTATAATCTAACCCCAAAAACGGTAGTTTTTGGAATGATATCTGAATGTCCATCTGTCTATCGTTTTTACAGCCCAAAATAGAGAAATGATTTTGTTCAAACTTGAGGGTATTTTTGCCAAATATGGAAAATAAGTTGATTAAAATTAAATGTGGCTTCGAAGGTCCAATGGAAAATATATATTCGCCTAACACTTCAAACATAAATTCGAAAGTTGTAAAAAATAGTTGACCATGGTTAGGATTCCTTTCGGTATTTTACAACTTATTCATGAGCCGCCATTTTCTTTTACTTGTTCTTTGGAACATTAATTTTAATGTTAACTTGTTATGACTTTTCAAGATTTGATCGAAATCAATTCAGCCGGCTTTGAGATATTCGAACTTGAGATATTCGAGAGAGAGAGAGAGAGAGAGAGAGAGAGAGAGAGAGAGAGAGAGAGAGAGAGAGAGAGAGAGAGAGAGAGAGAGAGAGAGAGAGAGAGAGAGAGAGAGAGAGAGAGAGAGAGAGAGAGAGAGAGAGAGAGAGAACCTTTACGTTTTATATCTTCTTTTAGGGTATGTTTAGTTAAACTTGATCGAAATAGTAATATCTGAATTTCCTCATAATTTATAGATTTTACTAAAATCTGATAAAAATCAATTCAGCCGATTTTGAGATATTGAACTTTCACAACGACCCCCTTCTAACAGATAACTACTAAACCGGAATTTTAGAAAGTAGTCGACCATTAATTTTAATTTTAGCCTGCAAGATCTACACTTTAGCAAGTTTTTCTAAATCCTCAAGTTTATTTAAAATTTTACGATTTAGTTTAAAAGCTTTTAAATTTTTTATTTACTATAGTTTTAAGTTTGTGTACAGTAATGTATATGAGAAACTTTTCATTTATCAGCCACATATCCGCTCCCTTTGATCAAGTTTTAATAAGAAGGGGCAGCAAGAAGATACTGTAAATAAATGCAGCGTAGTGAATGAACGTATTGTAAAGAAAATCCGAACAACAGTCATTAAACCCTTTGAGACAGCCGCGTCGCTTCGGATTCCCACGGACACTATACCGTGAACTAACCCACAAATTACCAAACTTAATCCTAACAATTTTCTTGGATGCAGAGCGACAGTTTTATTTGATCGTGGGAGGGACGAATTTATACGTCCAATCAAATGATTTCTGTCTGTACAACGAGCCACGTTCGGCCATTTTGAATTGATTTTAAACTATTCAAATTAATTTGGCGTGCTATTTATTGTTCAGAAGAAATGTTTCAGAATTAAGAGTAAAAACTGTAGTATTGTCAGAATGAAAGCTTTTGCGTTGAAACCATCACTCACTGGAAGTACGATAATCAACAACGGATACACCGATTATCATCAAATTGGAAGCAGTTACTTAAACTATCTAACTGGTGTTGTGGTGATATTTGAAGATAAATTTCAAAATGGCGACGGTTAATTCACGTTGTCGTTACATTAGATAGAGTGATTCTAGATTTTGTAACTGATTCTAAGGGTAAACAATTAGAAAAATTGTTCATATGAGCATATAGCCTATCCGTAAACATTTCGTTTTTGAGTTACGGTTAGGGAAATATTTTGCGCTGATAACGCCTGCTCAAACTGTAATTCTTGGAAGTAAATTTAAATTTAAAAATTCTGGTTTTATTTGAAAAATATAATAAAATGGGTCCCAGAAATGTATCTCTACTATTTTCCAAAAAAACTGGTGTAAAATACAACAAATTGGAGTCGAAAACCACACTTTTTTAAGGTTTCCCTTAAAATAACATTGTTAAATAGCTAATAAGCGGATCCAATTATTGGAAAAAACGAGTATAGAATTTTATTCTGGAAGAATTTTGTTCTATTAAAAATTGTAACTTATTTCTCCCGCTTTTTTCTGTTTTATTTAATAAAAGACGAATTTCTTTTCTATTAATTTTATTTACATCAATTACTTTTAAAAAATTTTCTCTACAAGTTTTAATCATTGGTTGTATGCCTGTATAGTGATTAAACAAAATTTCAACATTTTACCTCACGGAATGGAGAATTTTAACAACTAATTAACTAGGTACAATACCTGATCCTGTCTGTATTCCAATCCAGTAGGTAACACTGGGTGATTACCGTGGTTTCGGGTAGTCTATATACCCATCTTTAAATTACAGAAATATGATATGTTGTCAAAAGCACATATGCTTTGTCTCACAAAACAACAGCACAAAAACACAAAATCCAGTAAGAGCTTTTGGGAGAATCGAAACTTCGGACGAGTATCCATAAGAATTGCAAACAGAGTGAGTGTATTAAGAAACTTGTAATTATTTCAGAGTCAGATAATTAAACTATAACGTAGAACCAGATCTGTGAGTCACAACAATTAGAGTCATTCTGGATTAATAAAAAGAACTTAGATACTATTTCTAACTAAAAAATATCCTAATTACGACGTTAAAAACATGTGTACCAACTGTTTTAAGCAGATTTATCAGTTTAGATAAGACTCTTTGATCTACCAATACAATTTAATATTTCCTACAAGCTTCAAAAAATCAACTGTTGAGCATTAAATTTAGAAGATCTGCTTGTATTACATTGTATTTTGGAAACCGGTAAGTATCATGATGGTACTCATATAATTGTATAAATTTAAAAGCTTAAAATCTTTCCTAACCAACAAATTTTGTTCTAGTCGAGTTTAATTACGATAATTTGATAATAACCACGTCAAACCATAATTAATCAGATAACAGTTTCGTTTGAGTGAAAAAATTTAGTTGTTCTATCTCCAAACATGAACCTACCATTGAGCTGTTGCCACTTTTTTCGACATCTCCAAATTTAGAACAATTGTCCCTTTTTATTCAAAGAAGCAAAATGATGCGCTCAGGGAAGATGCTCGTATTTCATTTTGGATCATCAGCTCTTTTGGTGAGTCTACATCTATATTCTTTGAAGGATTTTCTCCAAAAAGTAAAGCATAACCATTTTACTGAACTTTACATTCATACAGCGCAGGGCGTCTTTTTAAATAAACACCCTACGTTAATCTAAAATTTGTAACACAATACATGTATGCATTTTGCCTAATTTGCCCCTTAATGATATCTCCACATATCCAACAACATAAAATAAATACATAAATATAGTTGCAATTGAAATCGGTATAGTGCTTCCTCGTGTATTTCTTGTGTTATACAGTGGTATTCAAATGTGTGGTTTATCAAATGAAATCTATAATGGTAAATATCAATTTGAATTAAATCTGACTAGAATTACCGGTATAGAGATCACTTAACTTATGTTGGTCTAATTAAAATTCTTTTTCAAAGAGATAATTTCGTATTTATTTTCATACACTACAACTAGTGATATAATTGGATGCAGGATTTCAATCATATAAATTTGGGTGTAGCAGATTATGGCACGATTTATAAGTAAAAAGTTATTTGATAAATTAGATATATAACTACTTTGAATTATATTTAATAATATTTTCATTTTTTCAACTCTTTGAATCATTTGCTATTGTGAAATTTCATAGAAATAGGTTTAGTAGTTTCTGAGAAATGTGGACAAAATTTCTATTAGCTTAAGACTAATTACAAAGGCAATAAAAAAACCACCAAACACAAAATAACTGTTCAATCTTAGTTTTGACTGCTCAAACCTACCTTTAAGTCTGGGTTCTTTTCTGTTTTATCAGGTTTATCACTAGCTAACGGGAGTTGATTTATACTCCCGAAACGTCGTGTATTAGTTTTTATATACAAACTATGGTAAATGACCAATTAAACCATATTAATAACATGATATGTTATTAATCCATCTATCTATCTATCATTGCCAAATAACTATAAAACGAGAAAAAGTTATATAAATGTTTACGTGTGTTTAATGTTTGAAATGATTTACCTCAAGGATAAAATTGATTTAAACTGAATATATCGTTAACATAATTAAATGTATAACATAATTAATTTTAAAGGTTATTTTACTTCTGTTCACTTCCCATAAATGTGATAAAATTATAAATATCAGCTGCTAATAGAGTTAAGGCAGTGTTACCAACTGCAATCAAAACGTTGAAATTTAGTATTGTTCTCCAATCTTTAACTATTGTTTCTTAGAATAACAAGTTTCTGCAGTAAAGTCATCTTCATAGGGTCTATCCTACCTCACTGTACATGTTAATAAATATCTTCTTTTTAAAGGAAGTGGTTATATAGCTATTACGTAAAATATTATTTTAAACTGGGATAAAATCTGAACAAGAAAGACATAAAACACAAATAATACATTTTCCCTTTGTTTTCAGTGTCCCGTTTACAAATTTTTAAATTATGTATACTCGTACAAAATATTTGTTTGAATAATGCAGCTTGTATTTAAAGCTTGCACAAACACATATTAGCAGAAAGTGAACATCAAACACCAACAACACATAACATGAATAAACAAGGAGAGACATCACGTTAAAAGCCACAGCTCTATTACAGCACCATTTGAATATATAATGGGACAGATTGCTCTTCCTGTGCACATTTTTTCCCTCAGGACACGCTCTGTAGATCAAGAGAACGGGACTCTATCTCGTATAGTGCCACAAAATAATAAATACGCATTATTAATGTCCATGCCCCCACCCCCGCCCCGCTCCTACTTCACCACTCTATTTTCTGCAGTCAACGAGCTTAGTATTTCTTTTTATTTCGTTCATTTCTTCTTAGTGGTTTTAGATTTATTAAAAAAATTATATGTTAAAAATAAACTGACGTAGATAGTTTTTAAATAAATGTTACGTTCATTATACCAATGGGTTGTAAAATATTTCCACCCCCAATAGGTAATTCATTTATGTAATCTTTTTCGATAGAATAAAACTCGAACACAAGATCTCACAAAAATTACGTTTACTAAATCAAACACGTTTCAATAACAAAGTCGCCATCCTCAGTGATACATGAACTACCAAGCTATAATAGTTTAGGCCTATATGTATTTGAAATGCGTTTGATTAAGTAAACGTAAGTTTTGTGAGATCTTGTGTTCGAGTTTTGTTCTATCTAATATGATCTCACAAGTCAAGCTCGTTATTTATTTATAATCTTTTTCGGACAATACTTTTAATAATTGTGGAAAAGGAAAATAATTTCATGGTTTAATCGTTATTTGTGTATATCTAGATTCGGTTTTTGTGACACTTTATTTCCTCGTTTTTTAAAGTTTATAGAAGTCAATACAAGTATCAAATAAACAAATTTTAACTATTTTTCGTTTCAGCTGTGAGATAAATTAAAAAACAACAAAAGACTATCCTCGTTAGTTTATCAAAAGAAAATTTGATTCGATACAATAAAACCCGAATACAAGATCTCACAAAAAATATGTTTACTTAATCAAACACTTTTCAATGTCAATATAAGTGAGTTAGTTTAGTTATTGTAGCTCATGTATTACTGAGGATGGCGACTTTGTCGTTGAAACCCGTTTGATTAAGTAAACGTAATTATGTAAGATCTTGTGTTCGAGTTTTATTCTATCTAATATGATCTCACAAGTCAAGATTAATATTTATTAAGAAATTTGATTGGTTATAGAGCGGAGCCCTTGATGATTTTTCAAGTTTTAATATTTTTATCGTCTAAGAAATCTCCAAATTTCAATATTCTTGTACACCAAAAACCTGAATCTTCCTGTAAATCTAAGTGTATCCAAAAAATCTAAGTAGCATCCTGTATCCAGTGCCTCCACGGTTCATTTATTATTCTTGTAACATCCATAAATACTAATTTTGGCAACCTTACCCCCATACATTCTTCCCTAACCGGCTAATTCGCTTTGATTTTGTAAATAGCACAACATCCCTGTAACATGTCATTTATTTCAGAGTTTCGCTTAATCTCCCACTTAATCTCAAATACAAATCACATAAATCTTAGTAATCATTATTCTTTTGACTTTAATTGTTTAAAAAAATCAATCAATACAAACAAAACGTAACTATATGTGAAATACTTGTTTATTTAAGGACAGCTCTTATAAACTTGAACTTCTTTAGGTTCACTTATCTCAAAGTAATAATATTATTATCCTTTACCATTAAAAATGTACTTGAAAAGAAAGTTGAGCCTTATTTATTGATAGTACAAAAATGTTTCACTTTTGAGAAGAAAAATTATTAATAAATCTTTTCTTGTACTACATTTTTTCAAGATAAATGAAAAAAAATTGTTTTTGAAAGATTACTAGCACGTGAAAGTTTAAACAATTATTTTTATAGTTTCTCAAAAGGAAAACCAAAACATTACATTCATATCAGTGAGCTTATTAGATTACAAATCGCCAGATAAAACAGACGGGCGCATAAAACAACATATAACATAAAACAAAATAACAATAAATAAACAACAATAGCAATAATGATTGTAATTTTGATGTTTACATTCCTGCTGGGAGAAAGTCAGTGCACCATTTATATGTATTAGTTTAAGTAGACGTAATTGATATAAAGCTATAATGCCGTCGGTGTAAGGCGGAGTATGGATTTACTGATTGACCAATTAGCTTACATGTGATATATACATAGATGGTAGCATAATTGTACTAGTTAGGTAGGTACAATGTAACCGTTTCATTAACAATTACGTTCCATGCTGTAAGCTTTACATGAGGTAATAGTTATTAACAAAAGTAACTACTGTAGGACCAATAGTTTACCAAATCTACTAAAGTGTTATGTTTCGAGCGATAATAAATGAAGGTGCAAAAAAACTGCACAAACTTTGTCACTCACTCATCATCAAAGTAAAATAACAAGCAACTAATACTAATACTAATACTAATACTAATACTAATGCTAATACTAATACTAATACTAATACTAATACAAATACTAATACTAATACTGATACTGATACTGATACTGATAGTGATACTGATACTGATACTGATACTGATACTGATACTGATACTGATACTGATACTGATACTGATACTGATACTGATACTGATACTGATACTGATACTGATACTGATACTGATACTGATACTGATACTGATACTGATACTGATACTGATACTGATACTGATACTGATACTGATACTGATACTGATACTGATACTGATACTGATACTAATACTAATACTAATACTAATACTAATACTAATACTAATACTAATACTAATACTTCTGCACCAAAAAGTGTTTCATGAGGTGTTACTTGTTTGTATTCGATCAATAATAATATAAAATAATTATTATCGTAAAATTCTGGATGTTAATTACTAAGATTTTTTTAAAAAATACTCTGTTATTCTTTTACTTACATTAAAAATGAACACATCATCGTATTTTAAAGAAAAAAGTTTTTTTTAAAATTTTTTTATAAAATTAATGTCCATTTTAATAAAAGGTGCAAAAACTCAAATAATAACCAACCAAAACTATCCCACACTAAAAATTTCAGTTCGCCGGTTGTCAATCAAAAAGTTAAAATGTCAACTGAACGCTGTATTTGAAGACATGTACCCCGGTATATATTTAAACAGCGCCTACAATTCCATCTTTCATATTAAATTAATATAAAGTGATTTTTACATCAACGTTGGAGGTTAATTTTTGTTTCTTTTTTTTGTGTGTCAATTACTTCTGAATTGCAATATTTTTGTATTACAATTTTGCACACAGATTTGAGTCACGTTTTATTAAAATTTTAACGAAATCGGCGGAGCTGTTTCTGAGTAATTAGAAAAATTACTGTCTATTATAACAAACAGTTTTAAGGGCGATTTTTTCTTCTTCCAACAATTCACGAACTAGTATTTTTAGGCAAATACGCTTTGTTCGGATTACATTTGAGCAAATTTTATAAAAATCGTCGCTGGATTTGTCTAAAATATGTCAAAATATTAAATTTGATTGAAATCGGTTCACCTGTTCGGGCTGTAGACGACAGATAAACATCATTTCAAAAACCACTTTTCTCAGTGGACCTCAAAACATAGGTATGTGCAAAAACGATTTTTTTCTCTGTTTACAACTTTCTCTAATCAGTTAAATTTAATATAATTAAAAAGAGAAAAAAAATCCAAATTTCTAACAAGTTGTTGTCTAGTTCAAACATCTTTAAGAAAACTGACACAAGAAAGATTGGGATCAACTCATACATTCGGTAAGGAGGGGAATTTTCTTCCTTACAAGGTGTCCTTACAAGAATTAAAACCTATCATTAATCTGTACAACATTGTCAATAATTTCAAAATTTTGAATGGAAAAAAGTAATTGAGATTATGAGTGAAAAGGTTTTGTTGAGATAAGTTTCATCAATTATTTAAACAATCACTGAGTTTAATTGAGGTCCAACTTCCTTATTATGATTTCATCTTTGTTCAAAACAAATATAGCTGTTCTACACGGTTCCAACAGCTTTATCATAAAACAATTTAGAAATTTTAACATCGCCCAAAAACAAAAACAAAATCGCATGGTATTGCGTAATCTGATATAATAATAAGCCTACAAAATTGATCTGTTTTTTCTCATAATTTTAAGTAAGCATGTAATTTAAAATAACAATACTTATTACATTACATAACATTTCGGTAAAGATAAATTGTAGTAATTTGGTTTAATTTATGACAGTTCAAATTGCACTGGACCTATCATGTAATTCTAGCCTGGTTTCTATTGTGACAAACAAATTATGATTAAGTAAACCGAAATAAATCCTAATGGAGGTGAGAGAGTTAAGTCAATTTTAGTATTTTAGAGTGGTTTACATAACTTGTAAAGTTTTCGCCGCTGTACAGAAATCCCACGCTAAAGTTTAGGTAACAAATGTTGTAAATTGAAGCACTGATGTAAAAATAGGTGTTAGGTAATAGTGTAACTATAATATGTTCTTTTTTCGCAATTTTCATGAATCGATTTTTGTCTAAATGACCTCATAATAAGATATACTATATTGTGAAGTATTGTAAAATGTTTCCCGAATCCCAAATCTCCTAAATTGTTTTCATATTTAACATTTTAAATACCAGAATTATTTTTTACCTTCCATGTCATTAATTATATTCAGTGTGGAATTTGTAAAATTATAATTTTCTTTGTTTAGTCGTTCTGAAAGGCGAGTTTTACTTTCTCACAGTGTACGTAGTAGACCTATAGGGAAACTTATGTGATGGATCAAAAATTTATGTCGTTTTGAGGTCCGTTGAGTCAAAAATAAAGTATCTCTCATTCATTTGTCGTCTATAATCCAAACACGAAGGCTGATTTTAATCAAATTTGGTAATGGGGACATTTAGAACTTATATTTTTCAAATATTCTTAAACTCAAAATTTGGGGAAAGCTGTAATAAAAAAAAAAAGATAAAATTACGATTTTCGAAATCCCTTCTAACGATTTTGATCAAACTTTGCTCAAAAGCAAAACGTATTAGTCATAATTTCTCCAAAAATGTCGTTTCGTGAGTTAAAAACCAAAACATCGGCCATGGTGTAAGCAAAATTTCTCATAATCATCGCTACCGATTTCGTTGAAATTTTGGTTTTGTGAATTTTATTTACCTAAATCCGTGTGCAAAATCATAAGTATACAAATATTACGGATCAGAAATTTGGCAAAACACTAAAATGCCTCCATTAAATATACTATTTACTCTTAGGAGGCTTTTTGACACTAGCAAAGCGAGTTTAAAAACTGATTAAAATAAGAACTTATTTTCGACAAATAGTTTTGTGAATGAATGCGTAAGAAAGTTTGTGCAAAGTTTTTGCACCGGGCTTGCAACGTTAAGTTGTAAACAAAATGGTAGCTCAACTTCACCAACAATGTAAGCCAATTCTTATTTTCCTGTTGTTATTCGTTCAAAAGTTAATTAACCGTTCCAGATTAACTATTTAAACTGTAAATTTCAGTGTTATTCCAAACAGTTAAATATTCTCTTCCAAACACCCACTTCAATCTGAACAAGGTCAAACGCGTTCAAATATACGATTTGTAAGAGGCGGGTAGTATGTGAATATTTTGTAAAAAAAGTGTCTTCTTTATTTCAGTAATGATATAGTGGTCCTTGCAACGCCGGTAAATTGGTTCCGAATCATTTCCTCTACTTCTGGAAGCGAACCAAAGACCTCACACATTCCCGTACCGCCCCACTCTGCTCGGCCTCGCTACTAATCAAATAGGGACAAATACCTAAGCCATTAATTTCTTTAATTTTGTATTTGAAAAAAAAAAATGCTGAATTTTCAACTTCACCGGAATCATTTGAAACTTTTTTTTTAATGGTAGCAACAACACATTTTCATAAGCTTAGTTTGTTATTCCTGGTACAATACCGTCCTACTCTTCAGCATGTTGATAACGAACTGATTTATTTAAAGTTCGTATCTTTAAAAATTAATTCTTAATAATTTACACACAGGAAGTTTTGTCATCCAGTGCTACAGTCAACTTAATAACTATTAAAATTTGACAGCTGTGTGCTGGAAAACCAAAAAAAACTCTTTTATGTTTAAATTAATTACCAAAAATTAGTTGTATGTAGTAATTACCTTTATCTCAGGTATACTTGAACTTAAAAAAAGATTATATTGTTCGGCAATAATTGGCTAAATATTTTAACTATTGTTGTAAAATCATTGGTTTTGAAGATAATTGCGATTAAACATTTTTTTTAATGAAAGCCATTTTTAAACAGTTCAGATTTTGTGGAACGTTGCAAACTAATATTATAAAAACTTGTTGCAAGATAATTTAGTTTTATGTAGTTATATTTGTTTTTTTAAAAGACAGACAGACGAAAAAAGAAAGCCTTTTCGGACAGATAGGAACGTTTTCCTTTATTTTGATGCACAAAATCACTTCTCAAAGTTTTGAAGATGTGATTGTGACACATTCTGTATGTACGTTGTTAGAAAAATTTAGGTGAATTTTTAATAAAATATCCGTTGAAAACTATTGTTTTTGGAAGTTGTCTGACCTTGGAGTGCGATACAGCTCGAAGAGGAAGGTAGTTTGATCAAATTTGGTATGTGGAGATGTTTTGCCATATCATTGATTATCATTAACAGAAAAGAAGAAAAAAAAGAAATCACCTGATTTAAGACTGAAACAAATATTTTTGTTCAAATTCGGACCTAACGACTTTGTTTAATTTAACTTGAATGTTGCCTCCAAGGACTTTCATTTGGAAGGCATTTGTCATAATCAGAAATGCACCAAGGTCCAATAATATCTCGAAATCGTCAAAAGTGATATTGATTAATTTTTTTAAAGAAATAATGATTAGTGAAATGAGAGCTTCGAGTTTTATTTTGTTTTTTCTATCAGTTTACTTGTCAACAAATTTATTTTAGGGCCATAATACTTTAGATTTCACCAAAATGTATTGAATATAGATTTCTCGTCGATTTTAAGACATTCGTGATTTATTTCTTATATTCTGATCAAAAACTTTTAACCAACATTTTTATTCAAACATTATTCTTGACTACATTAGTTTTGTCGCAGGACTAATTTAAAAATTTATTTTATGTACGTCCTTACAATATTTTTGTTATACCAATAAAGTAGTGAATACACAAATAAAACGTCATCACAACTGCTCTTTGACGGATCACGCCCTAACTGCAACGAAAGCGAGTTCCTCTACCAAGTGAGCCACACAGTTTTGTACAGTTTATTTCCAGAAATATACAAATCAAAACCTGCCAAACATGTCGCGAATAGTCTTCCTTGTAACTATTCTCCCTAATTTAACTCTTCAACTAGACAAGCGCCTAATTCACAAAATAGATTTAAAACAGGAAACAATGTGTGATTAAATTTGTTTAAATTCTAAATATAAAATAATGTTACAGGCTTGCCATGTCGCATGTGTTGCCAAGGTTTTGTACAACTATTTAAGTTACTAAGCGGAACATTTCTACGCCGTTTAGAAGGAAATAAACGGCCAAGAAAAGCATAAATCAATAGGATTTACGACGCGAACTATATTTTATTTTGTAGTAGGTTTATGATGAATACTTCCGTTAAGTATTTGTACTTGTAACAATGAAAATATTATTTAAAGTAAAATATAAATTTAACAAATTCAGAAATTTGGTTGTAAATAGAATATTTTTATTAAATTAAAAAGTAGTTTTTATGAAATATATCTGTATAAACGACTTTTGTTTAATGAATTACATGTACATCAGGTTTTTGTCAGATATATCAGTTTGAAAAATATTTTGACTATAAAAAGTGGTTTTACGATCATGTTTTTAGTATGAACATATTTTTAACATAGGTCTATGACCACGAGTTCAAAAACATTTTAAAAACCCTATTTGATATCGATGTTTTTCAATTTTCTCGTGAATAATAATTTTCGTTTCCATACTGCTTATTTCAATCATTATATTGTGTTATAAACATGCACAACTACCTAAAATTTTATCGAAAACGTTTTAACCGTTTTTAAAAATATCCAACTTTCTAAAGTGAAATTTGTTTCATTATCATAATAATGCTATATTTGGGGAGATGGCGAACAATTCGTTTGTGTTACTTATAGACAGAACCAATAATTATTTTTAAAACATTTCACGAAAATCGTTAGAGCCTATTTTGAGAAAATTAAAATTCACATTTTAGCTTCAAACTGTATTACGTTATAAAAGGAATTTGTAAATCAGCAATATTAAACATTTGCATACTTACATTTACATACTCAATATTTAATGTAAATATTCTATTCTCTGAAGCTCCAGGCCAAAGACGAATAATTAAATGGTTAAGAATGAAATTTTGTCTGTTAAGGGTTTAACTAACTGTTAAAAAAATATTAACGAAAAGTATATTTTTTAACGGATTGTTAATTGCTTAACGAACGTTGAACAACCGGGTCAAAGACTAGCCGGTACAATATGTGAAACGTTTTTCAAATTACTAAACTATATTTCCCCGTAACTTATGCTGGGAATATTACATGAACCATCTTGAAATTGTTGAAAATATACGTCCTCTAATAACATGCTTTCTTCTAATGCGCTACACTTTTACAAATATTCCTTAGAAACATCATTAAACAAATTCTCTGAAATCCTTCACTACAATTAACACTTCCTTGTTTTTTTCTTGTTATAAATGTACCGACACTCTACAAGTCCAGTTGTTATACAGCCGGCATCAGATCGACAAAGTGTAATTCTGTTAATTAGATCAACAGA
This sequence comes from Aphrophora alni, assembly GCA_963513935.1. NCBI lineage: Eukaryota > Metazoa > Arthropoda > Insecta > Hemiptera > Aphrophoridae > Aphrophora > Aphrophora alni. The sequence continues at coordinate 7,817,859 of OY740766.1, read as the reverse complement.
CTTCTTGGCTAATCTATAATAAGATCGATGTAATTAATCAATGATTGTGTATTTGTGCGTTTTTACTGTACTTTCTCCGTTATAGATGCAACATCGAAACTAGGGCGCTCGAGTTGTAATTTGTATTAACGGTCAACAAGTTATAATTTTATGTATTCGCCTCCGTTCGTGAGTTGGCGCATTCTGCTCTACGACGAGCTCCTCCATTACGCGCACTTATAAATACAGAGTGTCCTGTAACAACGTCTAGCGATGGTTTGTTTGGAACTGGAAAGTGTGAAATAGTTAGGATGAAACCGTTTGCAATATTACTACTCACTCGTTGAAATTTAAAGATAAACTGATTTAATAGTGAGAATTTGTTGAGGGAAAAATTAGGAGACACGCAGGTCTACAACCTCAGACGCTGAGTGAAGAGAGCTAAATAGTCTCATATTACTGAAAATTAAAATAATAAAGATAACTAAATGAATGAAAACACAATCTATACTTTATTCATTTGGTTATTAAAGTTTCCAAAAGTGTACAGTTGATTAATAAAAACCTTCTTAGAAGCTACAATATTATTGTTTTAAATTATTCTGGGAATCATGGGACAACGTTTTTGATTTTTAAAAATAAAGATGACGACTATGTCATTATGGAAAAAATACTATTTCTCTGTTCCGCAAATAATCTTCTAATAAACTAAGTAGTATAGAACCGTGCAAGTTGTTTTGGAACGTAGATCTTTAAAACAAATTATCCGTGAGTCTTAACACTGTAGCAAAATATACTCATTTTGTTGATAAACAAATGTACTAAATTTTTAATCTAAATATTTTTAGAACGGTTGAAAAACTTTTAGATAACATTTGGGAATTATTTATTAGGTGAATGTTTGGGATCTCAAATTCTAGGTGTTTTAATGCGCTTTACGATTAAAATTATATTTGTTTAACTTTATCAAAATTTGACTAGGACACCCCCCTCCCTACTACACTGGATTTAATTTTATTCCATAATGAGTATGGAGGGTGCTAAGTTGAATTCTTACCCTGGATATTATAGCCTAACTTCATCCCTAATGATATTTATGGAAAACATTACTTTAAGATAAAGTATTTCAAAACAATGCTAAAATTAATTGTCGTATATACTGTATCAACTCATCATAAATTGAAGTTTCTTTAAAAAAATTCTTATTAAATTTATCTTAAATTAAACGTAAGGTTACTATGAAATGAAATAAATTTCGAATTCACAATTAAAATGATAATTTATTGGGTTAAATCAATAAAGATTTTAGGTTGACAGTTTATTATAGATTTGATAATGAGGTCAGATACGAACAAACCATTTTTAAAAAAAATTTAACTGTGTGCCTTAAAAATGGCTAATTTTAGACCATCGATTCATCAAATTTAGTTTATATATATTTTTACATATTTTAGGTTTGTTTGGGATTTTGTAAAAGTATGAGAGGTACACATATATCAATGTCAAGTTCAACCCCAGAACCCAAAAATCGATCAATATGAGTTAGTTACATCACAATTAAAAATATTCGTTAATTTAGAGCTTGCCACTAGCGATTTTAATCAAAATATAATCTAATGGTTCGTATACCACACATTACACTACAAAACTTGTAATTATTCAGACAATCCGTTCTTAAGCAGAATGCAATTAATGTAAATATAATCATTGGAAGGAGACACATTACTATGAATTATTAGAATTTGTATTCAACGAGGCAACCCTTTAATGAGAAAATGCGTAACAAATACCACAGACAGACAAGGCATGTAAACAATATAAAACTCTAACACCATCACAATACTCCCTTTACTAAGTCATTTGAAAGTAAAAGAAAAAGGTTTAAAGGAAAAGAGAAAACTCTATTGCTCCCACAGCCTAATAGCTTCACAATAATTGACCACAATGCTCAACACTTGAGTGTTACCCTCGAGCCCATTACCCTCAATTTGTGAGATCTTGGAAATTGGAGGTAATGTGAGATTATTTATAAATCTTAGAAGGGTTTTTGTAATCTTGTGAATGTCGTAGGTAGTTACGTAACAAGAGAAACTTAAAGAGAGTTTTTTTTTAAATCAGGAAATGATTTTGTTCTACTAAAACACAACCATTGATAATTAAATTATATATAGAATAATTCGAAACACTCATTTTAAGACGGTACTTTGTTTAATGCAGTAATATTTAAATGTTGTTTGGTTCAAATTTCAATTTAATTTAAAAAACTTTAGAATCAAAAAAGTTAAGAGTAGAATAAAGAATTGAAAATCTGTCACAATTTGTGTGTACAAAATTTGATAAAAATCTACAACAATAAATTACTCAAAGGAAAATGCCATCTATTCAAAATCAACTTCATATTTTGTTATTTTCCTAATTATTCCTAATTATTCCTCAACCCAAGTATTCTAAAACGAAATTCAGAATTTTTTGACATAGATAAATATAATGGCCACTAGTAAGATGCACATTTATATGTTCGATTTCGAACCACCCATCAAAACACGTTCTAGGGGCATGATCGATGCTCATTTTACACTCCCTGCTTCTATGATACGTGTGAGGTAGCTATATTTAAAAAATGGATATTAGTAACAAAGACAGCTTTGTTATAATAATATTAATTATAATAACAGCTTAATTATAAAAATTACTTACCTCTCACTTCTTTCATTCCCCATCCTTTACACTTTTAGTTTATTGATACTCAAAGGACATTAGCAATTAAATTGTAATATAATACAAAAAATAGAACAATTTATAATTTATTATTGTAGCTCATGCATCACTGTAGAAATAATGCATGACAATATCGTTAAAAAGCGTTTGATTTAATAAACGTATTTGTGAACAATTGTGTTTAAACTTTCATAAAGGTAGAATTTCAAAAGAAGAGTTTGTATGTGTCCTTTGTACTAAATGCTTGAATGGACACATTAAGATCTGACCTTGTTTTCTCCCACCTGTCCTTGTTTCTTATATATTTCGTAAAGACACTATCAATTTCAGGCTGCTGGTTTCTTTGTTGTGTTATAGGTTATCCGTATATTTTTAACTTCTTAAAAATTTTGTAGTATTTAAAATAAACAAAAACATATTAATACGACTTTTTACACTTTCAGGTCGAAATTATCTCAATTATCATTTACAATCTTCAAAAAATTAGGTTTCTGGAGTAAAAGACAATATACAAAAAACGTTCATTGAATACTGTCCAAACTTGTTTATTTTCTTACATATACGAATTATATGGGGGGGGACGAAAATGGTGTAATGGAAAATAAAAAAACAATGTTGAGTTTTTATAGACATTTACGTTTTGTGAACCTCTGAGCAAAAAAGAGTCAAAGAGAGAGTTAAAGAGGGAAGATTTTTGTCTGTTTTTTGTCCACGTAGTGCGATACAACCCAAAATAATACGAATATTTTGATTTTGATTTAAATAGCAAGTAAACAAAATTAAAGTTTTTGAAAAAAACAAAATAACGTTCAATTGATTGTAATAAAATACGATTTACCCCTAAGACGAGAGTGTAAACACAAATTGCGTTTCAATTTCATCTGAAAATTATAAGGCTGTCGATGAAATCGATTAAGGAACGCGATAGCGTTCCGTCCTAAATTTTATTATTTTTTTAGATACATAAATGTGAAAAAATTTATACTTAAACACTTTAGATTTGAAAAGAACGCATGTTCTCCACTCTATATAGAGTCTTCCAATTTTGTTCATTTTAAAAAGGATATAAATGATTTTATTTCAAAACGTTCGCAAACTACAATGCGTAAGGTATACTCACCCCTGAAGGTAGAACCACCCTAAAGTCAACAATGGTAGCAAGTCAAGTCGGGTTTGAATGGAACCTATCCAACAACAATAACTTAATAGGCTGTCTGGGACAAGAAGTGGCTTCATTGTGTGTCCAAACTTTCTTAAGAGGGTTGTATCCAGATTTCAAGTTGGTCAATAATAGACTACTTTTGAAAAAAATAATCTGTTTGGTGTTGATTTTTCAAACTATTATTTTTTTGGGGGTTTTACCACTAGTCAGATATTTCACACGTTCATTTTGATCAGTGATGTAACTATAACATTAAAATAAGATAATAAATTTATTTTACTGTAGCTCATAGTTTAAGTTAGGTTTAGTACAATGTTTAAACGGTGCAAAAATATGGCACAACCTTTCTCTCTCGCCCATTCACAATGAAATATTAACCAAACTAAACTATTCATCACTCATGTCAGATCAATGTTTTTCAATGAAAAAAAGTGACAATCAACCATGTTAGATTATACAGATTATTTAAAACAATATTTAAATAAGGTCTTAACTTCCGTCTCTTGTATCATAAAAAGTGTAAAAATTAGTCAGTAAGATGAAATCAAATTTTAATTTCAGCTGTCAAAGTTTGTTTTCATCTTTTGAAAATTATTCTTTAGCGGTCATTTGTTCTCGTTTGCAATTTTAAGCACAGATAATAGTAACTAATCTTCAAATTTCACCAAAATTTAAACGAAATTGGTTCCACCGTTTTTTTAGAAAATACCGCTTTTATAACACGGTCGATATTTTAGTTTTTATCGATAAGTCAAGAAACAATATTCTTTTAGGAATGGCGATCAACACGTTTACAAAAATTAAAACAAACACTCTTGTGTTACAATATATGGCAGTTTTTGAAGAGGACGGTATTCTGAAACGCGTCCACTAATAATAACAAGGTGTCAAGTCTAGGACTGTACTCAACATAATTTATTCCGTTTGTCAAAGAAACTTTTATACATTTTAATCTCATTTTCCAACCCTTAGTATTTTATAAAAGCCACAACATTCATTCTTTAGCGACATGCAAATGTATTAAAATGTATCTCGGGGGTGGAGGAGAGATTATTTCTGTGTAATGAAATACACACGTGAGTGTAATGATCCCTAACTCTGTTTCATTTGTCAACGTGTAATTCTCCTACAAATATCGACCCCCCACCCCTCAAAGTCACACTTGGACGGTTTGACTACTTCTCTCAAATGACTTTCCTTTGTGCTAATATTTGTCAAGAAATTTACTTTTGACAGAATCAAAAATACATACAATTCCCAGTTAAGTCAATTATAAGACCGGCGAAGTTGTCGACTGAAAGAAATAATTCCACTCTATTTTTTTTTAGTTTTATTGATCAATATTAAAATCACTTATTTTACCAATGGTTACTTTTACAGCACGTAAGAAATTATTTATTTCAATCGTGTTTCTATATTATATTACATCTCATTTTATGTTTCTGCATGGCTTTCATGCAGGTAAAATATTGATATCTGAAACATAACCGTTCTTGTGTCCCCCGGGGGGGGAGGGGGTATTCCTTGGAACAAATTAATGAAAAAAGTTCATGCAAACATAGGTTTGGAAACGTTTTGTTTCCAGACAATAATTCATTTTGTATTTTTTTAAAACATTGAAACTTTGGAAATATTGAGTTCAAATTAGACAAAGACATTCAGACTATCATGTAACGTTTTACAAGTGTACCAAAAAAAACGTTATTTGGTATAGTTTCAAAATGGCGAATGTTTAAATTTTTAACGTCGAATAACTCGAAAAAATGTGAACTTAATAATAAAATTATAAGAGACAAAATATCAAACAAATTTGAATCCAATCAAGTCATTAAGAAAACATAACTTCTAGTAGTTGTCTACAACAAGCAAGTTCCTTCTAGTTTTGTGAATAAACTGAACCAATTTCGATGAAATCTTTCTTAAATAAAAGCAAAATATAAGTAAAAAAGTCCAACTTTAACTCGATAACGCCTAGATATATAATATAACCTAAATAGGAGCTGTCAGTTGCTCTAGCTGTTTAACCATGTCCAAGAGGTTCCAGGTTATATTCCGTCAGGGCTTAAAAACGTTTTGTGTTGACCCATATCGTAAGAACCGTGAGCATTTGGTGAATCTTATAATGATGTCCACGAATACTATTATTATAACTCAATAATTTGTTTATTAATGACACTTATAAACAATTAGACGATTGAACATAACATAAAACGAGGGAATATCTTTATAAATTGATGTCATTTCTGGACTAATATATCATATTTTATGTTTTATGTTGAGTTAACGATTCCGATCCTGATGTCAAAAAGATGCAAATCTTAGAGTTCGCCACAGAAAAAGCCAATATCAGGTCGAAATAGTGATAACTTATGAAAATGATATCCTGTAAGTTTTTGAGATCGCTGAAGACAATTCCGAGAATTGAACACAATACTTTAAAATTTTGCTTTTTTGAAATTTCTATTAGATTTTTCTGAATTTCAAAGGAGATCTATAAAAAAGTACACACGAGAGTAAATCAAATTCAATTTCAAGTCTTTTGCTTAATTTAAATACGTACAGGAGACAACACAAACATACTGATTGTGAAAATCAGTTAAATTGAGGTAAAATTGTTTTCTGATTACCATATAAGAAGTAAAAAATTGAGGTTAGGTTATAAAACTCTACTGTAACAAACGTTTTGTTTACCTAAACTATTGTTTACGATTTATTCTATAAACTGATACTTCTCATAACTACAAGACAACAACAAATGTTAGTTTTATCTGCAAAATTATTCCGTTATATGATGAAAATAATTTAATTCAGTTGTAAGTTTTTTAATAAATATATAACGTGTACTATATAGAAGATAACCAAATCAATTTAATTATTAATTATAAAAATAATGGAGAATTAAAAACACTAATGCAATTTATAAAGAAGATAACATGAGAAATCATTCTGACATATTTGTCACACTGTACATTAACATCAATTGGTCCAATGAAAGTAAATCAGTGTCACATGGAATGATTATACGATTGTAATCGTAGTTTTGTCAAATATCTGTGGTGAGGATGTAAAATTCGATTGTCCGTCATCAATTCAAAAATTGACGTCGTTTATGATTTGACTTCAGAATCAAAGTATATGTGTAATTATTAATAAACTAATTCACGGCGTTTCAAGGCTATGAATCAACTCTCTTTATCAAATGATGAACCTAAGGACATGTTGGGATTAAAACTAGAACTAGTAAAGTGAGAAATAAAAAATAAATATTTTTAGTCTTGTACGAATGATTTGTGTTCTCGCTATGGGGGAAGAAGGTTAAAACTTACAAAAATAAGTCAAATTTAAACTTTTAAAATACCTTTGTAAAAGAAAATGTATTCATAATAACCTACCATGATATTTAAATATAGCTTTTGTTGTCAGGATTCATGAAGGCATCAACTAAGAAAGGTGATAGTTCTAACCACATGCCTAAAATAGAACCGTTCCGATAGTTGTGGTTACTAACAGTTCCCAAAGATCTCCAAGTTTGAGGTTCCTTACCGAGTTTTTTTCACGTTCACCTCTGTAATAACAGTTTTCATAGCTGTAAAATAATCATTTGTTGAAATTAGTTTTTCTAAAAATATTTACAAAACAACTGTTATGTTTATATTTGATAAAAACGCAAGACTTCTTAATGGAATTTTCTGTTTGCAATTTTAATTGACTGGATCATTTACCTTATATATAAATTCCAAACATTAATATACAATTTAAAAACCCTACGCCAAATTACAATTTTATATTATTATTGTTAAATAATAGTACAATACCTTATATTTTCCGTCAATTACCTCTTCGTTTTAATAATTTACATGACGCGTTTCGTTTTTCTATCCCATCATCACCAATCTCTCGTTGAATGGACGTCGTCAAAACATTAAGTATAAATACACCAACACACACACAACACATTTACAACATTTGATAGATGCACACTTTTCGGCTACTAGATGTCGAACCATCAATTTTGACGACATCCATTCAATGACAGTTTTCTGATGATGGGATAGACATCCCAAAACGCGTCATGTAAATTATTAAAAATAAGAGGTAATTGATGGAAAATATAAGGTATTGTTGAGACCTGAATATGCAAAAATAAATTCATTATTAGAATGAATTGTTCAATGTTGCAGTAATCGTCAAATATCTGTTTAATACATTTTATTTTGTGAGTAAACTATCATACCCCATGTCTGACTTACACCTCGCAACCTTCATCCTGGAGGGAGTCACCCAACAATCCCTTTTAATCTAAACGGCCACGAATGAGAATTTTTTTTTCTTCAATCAAGGGTGAGTCCCGGATTAGCTAGTAAATCAGAATTCTCCCCAGTCTCATTTGAAAATGTCAAACTGGATGATAAATTCACGCGCGTATGATGCTCTCATAGTCAGACAAGTGTGAAATATGAACAACAGTAGTGGGACCTTGGGAACGAGGCTAATTTGCCGGTCTATGCCTGGCTGTCAGCCTGCTATGAGGGGATACTTTATTTCCACAATATTATATGCATAATTATTAATGAAAACGAGAGTCGGTAAGGCTGTTGTTTAGAACGAGTTTTATATTTTGTAGGCTTTGGTTACCTTCTCGCGTTCAACGTTTTAGAACAAGCAGATACTTTTCCATGTTATCACGCAAATTTATTTTACTGTTTTTTTTTTTGTATATCCACTCATTTGGCGACATTGCGCGTAAATAGTTGCATAAATTAAATTATTATAGGCTCATATGTTTCTTAGAAAAAAACTGTTTCAGGCGCCATTTTAAAATTTTACTACTATTTTTTCAATCACAATTAAGAAATAGTAAAACCTCGTTTACTTGCTTTAATTGATTAAAATTCCTATTCCTACTGATTTTTATTTGAGGTTTAAATTTTTTTTTTTTTTTATTCTATAAACATTATTATCCCTACATCATTGGATGTAGAGTTTAAAACTGCATAGCGTACGATATTTAATTTGTTGTAATAGCGTATGTAAAAAATATTATTAAAAAACAGTTTTATATAAATTTTAAAATCGTTCACTATTTAAAAATTTACTGATATGTTTTATTGGTTATTCAACTTATCTAATAATTTGTAAAAGCAAATTTGAACGCAAATTTTAGCAAATCAGACCAAAACGTATTTTAAAATAGTACCTATAAATTGTATGAGTAGCCTAGAGAAATACTTTTTTTTTTTAATTTTAACCAATATTGTCAAACTTTGCTCAATTAACGAGATACTGAATAATATATTTTATTTAAAACCTTATGTGATACGTACACGGGTTTATATGTTGATAAGTTTAATCTTAATAGTTACAGCCGTTTTTTATTGTACAGTAAATTGTTTTGTACATAAATACAAAATTATATCAAATTTTGTATTTATATATTCATAAAATATTTTAAGTAATTCGAGAATTATAGTTAAAATACGCTGAAGTGAAATGACGTTCAAATTGTTTATTTTAATTTTAAAGGTGAAATGCGTTTTGGTCATCATCACCTAATATAAAAAAGGAAGAAAGATCATAAAATAAAGACCATTAGTTTTCGGTTATTCCTCAGGGTCGAAACAGAAGGAAGAGAACAAAAGTTGGTTCAGAAAGTCGAGAGAGAGAGAGAGAGAGAGAGAGAGAGAGAGAGAGAGAGAGAGAGAGAGAGAGAGAGAGAGAGAGAGAGAGAGAGAGAGAGAGAGAGAGAGAGAGAGAGAGAGAGAGAGAGAGAGAGAGAGAGAGAGAGAGAGAGAGAGAGAGAGAGAGAGAGAGAATCTTGTACTCACTATAGTGAGCCCCTGAGGGGCAAACTAATTTCATTAAAGATCTGTAGGAAGCTGTAAAATTGTTTAAGGATACCAACTTCTTTCTCATGTATTTTATTTCATGTAAACCATTAGTCTATTTTATTACAAACTATTAGTCTATTTTTGTATGCATAAATTTCTAAATGTGAATAAAATCAACCTTACTAAAGTTGAGAAAATAGAACAATAATTGCTATGCTAACTAAAAATTCGACCAAAAAATTTTTGTAGCACTGTAAAGTACAATAATTCCTTAAACTGAAGAAATTTAATCAAAACCTGCCATTAATCTGTAATTTTCCCATCTTTTTCAATTAACGATCTAAAGGAGAAAAAATTTGTTTTTGAAAGAAAATGTTGTAAAAAATAATTGTTTATAATCTGTGTTTTTCATTAAATTAACGACTACAATATAACTAATACAAAATTATTATTTGAGTAAAAATACATTTAGAATTTATCAAAAATCTGTTAACCGAACGCGTTCTCCTTTCTCATATTTCAAACGCTCATCAGTGAAATCTGCATTTCTGTCAATTTAACGGTAAACTTTCCATCGGCGCGAACAAAAACTAATAGTTCACTTACGATTAAACAATACTTACAACGTTAAATATGGGGAGACCACACACCCTGCTCAGCACACATGTTTTAACTACAAAACCAATAGGAACCATAAATCTAAGTTTATTTGTCGGATGTCTATTTCTTAGTTATTAGCTCAGACTTAGTTCCAGGTACAGTCTACATTAACTGAGAAATGTTTAAAAATAGAATATTTACCATATGTAATAAGAATCTAAATTTAACCATATTTTTTTATTTAAAACCTCTCACAACTGTGGTGTAATTAAGTAGATAGATACAGCCTGTATTAATAAATAAAATAAAATATTTTACATTGTATCGTGCATTTCAAGTCAATACTCTTGTTTAGAAACCATCACAGCTAATGGCTATTACAATAATTATTACAATCTTGTTTTAACATACACACATACACACAATTCAATATAACAAAACATACTGTATATAATTGAATATAAAATCATTCAAGAAATAATAGACTTAACAAACAATTAAACAATTAATTATAAGTAGATATTCTGGTAAACTAATCTTAAGATAGCATACATCTGACAGCAAATAACACGGATTTTCAAATAGTATAAATGTTAAATGCATTCGGTGAAACCATGATTCCCTGTTGAAATAAGTATTTTCTTTTTAATTTTTTTTTTTTTTTTTTTTTTTAAGTTAGTAATTTATATTGTTAAAAACGATATCTTAATTAAATTAAATTAAGTTTTAAAAATCTTTTTATATTATGTCCTCATGGTTTTGTTTTTTTAATGACGAAATCTCCTTGACTTTTTACCCAATTTCAACAAAACGAATACGCAATTATATATATTGGTATAGATAAAAAAAATATAATAATAAAATTAAAAAAAAAAAAAATAAATAAAAAAAAAAAAAACTAGCCTATTAAAATATACCGAAACAATATTACACATAAATTGCATATTTTTATATTGTTTAAAAATTGAGACTTTTACCATCAACTACTGCCATATTTGTTTAACCCTACTATTGGAAAAAGTGTTAATGAAAGAATAACTAAATATCCTATTTTTTAAACTATTGAATATTTTTAATTAATATCTATTTATATTTATCATTATTACTTCAAACTACTATCGAATTGTAATAATATTCTTGTAATTTCACTAAGCTTTAAAATTTCATCATAATCGGTAAGGTAATTTAAAAAAAAAATTCAAATTTTATCCTTGCAAAAAGCTCTTTTTTCTATTAAAAAAAAAGAAAAAAGAAGAATTTAGAGTAATTAGAACCAAAATATTTGGAGCCTTTAGTAGTTACATTTCAACAAAATGTAATCAGATGTTTTAGAATAGATTTTAAGAAAATCAGACCTTTATTTTTCTTTTTTTTAGTAGAGAAAGTAGCTTATTCCAATTTTGAAATGATTTTTATCAAATAAAATTACTTCTATATATTTTTCTTAGCGTGTTTCATATCAAATTTTATAAATATTCGTTCATAAATATTTGATTCGTACGGACGGACGGACGATCAAGTCACAATTTTGATGAAATAAAATTCCTTAGCCACGATATCTTCAAAGTTAACCCCTCCCTCCTGTGTTAGAATAAATGGCACTTTCACTGAAACGGAATTTACCCAAAACGTCTGTACTAATTTAAATCAAATTTTTTGAAGTAAAAGATGTATAATTAATCTGCCAAATTATATTTTAAAAAGTTGTTAAAAAGTTGCAAAATATGAAAATAAAAATTTTATATTCTTGTAAAATGCTGTCATTTAATATTCTAAATATATATATATATATATATATATATATATATATATATATATATATATATTGATCCTACGGATATGCACTTCTAATGACGTATATAAAACATTTCTGTGATCAGCTGATCAAGTGACAATGACACCTCAAGAAGACCCCAATAGCAAGCCACAGTTTCCTGAAGCTATGAGAGACTATGTTTAAGTACAGTCTCACCGCGTGTGCTGTTGTGGTTAGTCTCCTCGTCGTCACCTGAGATCTTGATTCATCTGGGAAAACTACTACGAGGAAATACCTCCCCCCTCTCTTCCCTGACCTGTCTGGTCTTCCGTCGTCTTTCATTCATAACTTATTTGATTCTTTGATATGCTTGGGGAAAGTGTTAAGTGACATGAGACTAAAGAAGAACAATATAGGAAAGAACAAAATTTTTTATTTAAAATACCAGTAAAAGATCACAATTATTGCGTTGAAATAGAAGTTCAACTTCAATTGAATTTTAGGCTTAATAAAAAAATACGTAGTTGTCCTGAAACTTCTTTGCTTATAACAATATAAATTAAGAAATGAAAATGAAGTTTTAATGTTATATATTATAAACATTACAGCAGCAACAACGGTTGATTTTTTTGTTTTCACTTTCACGTGAAGGAACTCGTCCAGCTTTCTTTTCAGTTTTCTGTCACATCTACAACTCTTACAAATACTCTTTTTAGTAATAACACACAATCCAAGGTTTTATAGAGACAGAGAAAAGTAGGAATTAAGAAACACAGGAAGTATGTTCTATTGTATGACTTTCGATAAATGTGACCGGGTCACATGTAACTCGGTCACAATGCGAAACTGCAAAGAAATGTCTTTAGAAATTGATAACGAGATTTTTCAGATTTTATAAACATCCTAATTTTTTTTTATGTTGCAGCTTATATCACTGATTTATCAGAATCTGTGGAACCGATTTTGTTAGTAAAATTTCATTTTACGTATAGTTTACTCAAAAGGTTAGGTTAGGTTAGGTTAGGTTAGGTTAGGTTAGGTTAGGTTAGGTTAGGTTAGGTTAGGTTAGGTTAGGTTAGGTTAGGTTAGTTTAGGTTAGGTTAGGTTTAGTTAGGTTAGGTTAGGTTAGGTTAGGTTAGGTTAGGTTAGGTTAGGTTAGGTTAGGTTAGGTTAGGTTAAGTTAGGTTAGGTTAGTTTAGGCTAGGTTAGGTTAGGTTAGGTTAGGCAAGAAACGAAACTAAGGCTGTATAGTTTTACGTATAGTTTACTCAAAAGTTAAACCAACGTTGACGGAATTTATTTTCCGTTCTGTTTTCATTAGTTTTATTTCTTTGTGGTTTTTGTTTAAAGGGTAAATGTGTTCAGCATTATGCATAATTTTCCACACAACCTACGTCTGTGTTTAATAGCAAATTAAATTTGGAGAACGCTTTAATAACAAACTAGGTGTCTGAACCTATCAAATAAATACATCGTAAACTAACTAAACGCATGTCAAATTCATATATTTTACCTCGTACAAACGTAATTTTAGAAATAATGAGACGATTATTCAATTCCACAAACAGCTGTCATGGAATTCCATCATTGACCGACTGTTGTAACATTAAATTAAATGCAATTTTGTCCAATTTGTTTTCAACTTTACCTCAAATATAATATTTTATAATTAATTTTCCAAGTTAGTTGGAACAAAATCAACTTGTAAATTTCAAAATGGCGGTCATTTGAAACGTTTTATTATCCGTATTTTCCAAAAATTAACTTTCTAATTTTGTTTGTTTTGCGCTTAACATCAATATCGTATTGTTAAAAACAAAGTGTTTCACATTTAATGGAAATTCGCGTCTTTAGTCCTACAAGTCAGACTAACAGCTGTGTATTTTATTTAGTAGCCTATAAACTACATATATTGTACAAATTTCAATTTAGTAACCATAATACATTTATTTCATCGTTTTTTTATTACAAATTTGTCTTATTTTTGTATTTTATTTTCTTTCTAAGGACACAATATCTGCACCATCTACATTTCACGAGATTAAACTGTCGGTATTTCCAGTGAACCCTCCCAACCGAACTCTATTTTGTGCTAAGGTGTTCATTGACAATTAAAATGTGACCAAGACAGAACCCCTGTTGTGCTCACTACCTGGTCGGTGTATAGAAGTCGATGGAAACGTTTTATTAACTGTTCCTTGGAAGATGGACAACTAGGAATTACAAAATGTTTAGAGTTCTGTAATCTACAGAAAAACAATCCTAGTTTATTTTCTGTATGCTAAAAGTCCACATACAGAAAATTTAGAACATTCAGTTAGTTTCGGTTTTTTTGTCACCAACTCTCGGCCTTGTTTCCTTTCAATTAAATAATTACATTGATTTAATTTACAATTTTAATAAATTATGTATTTAGGATGACGTTTTTTACTTTTTGCTTCAACAACAATAAAGGTTGTAGTGTTTGTGTGTCTGCTGTTTTTCTTAACAACAACTGAACCTAACCCGTCAAAACTTTACACACACATTCGCCGAATCAGCTGCTCGGATTAGTTCTAATTGCAAGCATTTATTCGTCTGTTTTAAAATGTCAACCACTTAATTGTTGTATAAAATCCAATAAACAAAAACTGAGATTTGTGATTTCATTTGTTTTAATTTATCATCATTACTAAAAATGCAAAATGGAAACCAAACATTTTTACTCATTTAATTTTAATGAAACTAAGTTCCTTCGTGTTTCAACTAGAAGTTGAATTTTCTATTTGTTTTTACCTAAAAAGCAAGTTAAGTGTTAAACGTTTAGCGATGTTTGATGAAGAGTAGGCCATTTTATAGACAGCAGTAATTTAGTTTGTTTTCCAATTACTTAGAAGCAAGTATTGCTCTGAACTAAACTTATCGATATTGCTTTCAATATGAATTGAACTCATAGCAATATATTAGGATTATTTCCAGAACAATGTCCATCAATGTCAGCCATTATTTCAGAATAGAGTAATCTGAAATTATAAAATTTGAATCAGTGTAGCTCTTCCACAGAATGATTATATTTTGGTCTAAATTGTTTTATGAAAGAGACAGAAATAAAGGGAAGTAAAATTTTTAAATCTCATTTTACATTCTCAACTCAAATTCTCCAAAAATGAATGTTTTAAACAACTAATTTCTAATTTTACATAGGCTTAAGAATGTAACTGAAAATTTATAGGCCTACACTTGTCACGTCAACTGTTAGACTATTTTTATCCAACATTGTACAAGGTTTAGTACTAAGAACTCGATGTCAAGCCTGGGAACAGCAAGCCGGGAAGTTGCTAAGGGCATTCTCCCAGGTTGCAATTGATATCTTCTCCTTCTGATGTAACTCTACCTAGAAACATTGTTACTCATACCCGTTTGTATTGTGTTCGTAATGTTATATGTCTTGTTTAAATAAAAACATATCAATGTGTGTTGGCGCTTCCACAGTTTGTTTTGTTAGTATTTTGAGTTTGTAAGAGATGAAATATTACTAAGAAACAGCCTTTATACGAAAGAGTAAAAACGTGTATATAATTATTATCCAATTTGGTTCCTAACTGAATAGTCATACTTATATTTTTTTCAAAGATTGGTAAAAAAATATCTGCTGTGTTAAGGCTCGTAATAATTTAGGAGAATGTATTCCGTTATACCGTAAAGTAATAAACGTGTCACTTAACACATTGTATACAGGGTGTTACAAAAAGGTTAGGCTGGCTATGCATTTTCATATTCTATGTGTGATTCTAAGCTGAAAATGAAGAAGAATTTTCTTTTTTTTCAATTTCCACTTTGTTTAGCAGCTAGACGCCATTTTGTTTTTTTTTACAAAAACTCACTGTAACTCTGGAAATAGATAAGATATCGAGTTCAAATTTGGAGTAAGCATTTTACATGTTACGATTAACAAGTGTACAAAGCACAAAGAATTTATTTTTATAATTTTCAAAATGGCGGCCGTTACAAATTTTTAACGTGGAATATCTTGAAAACCGTTAACTTTACAAAAAATGTACAAGAGACAAAATATTTTTATTTTTTTAATTTGTAACGGCCGCCATTTTGAAAATTATAAAAATAAATTCTTTGTATTGGTACACTTGTAAATGCTTATTCCAAATTTGAACTCGATATCTTATCTATTTCCAGAGTTTCAGTGAGTTTTTCTAAAAGAAAAAAAATGGCGTCTATCTGCTAAACAAAGTAGAAATTGAAAAATTTTATTCTTCATTTTCAGCTTAGAATCACACATAGAACATGAAAATGCATAGCCAGCCCAACCTTTTTGTAACACCCTGTATAATACTCATATGACTAGTACGTTGACACTAATTTCATCAACGAAACAAAAAAAAAAATCTCTGACAAAAATTTGGTTACGCCTGAAAATTATTTACTTTGGAGGTAAACCTATAAATATGCTGTACAAAATTCGTTCAAAATTAACGAAAAAGTTGTAAACAAAAATAGTGTTTTATATTTTAATGTGCAATAAATCATTTTGTATTCGTTAATTTAGAGTATATTTTACTTTTAGAGATTAAAACTGTACAAAAAATATCAATAAGACTTTCATTTACAATTTTCAAAATGTATATTAATAAAGTTATATGTGGACAAAGTTCAGAACTTATTAGTTATAATTCAGAAACTAAAGGGGTATAGTATCCAAACTACAAAATATAATTTAAAATAATGTTTCAAGTAATATGCCTAAACCATAAAATATTACAAAGATTATGATTGGGAATAAATCGTAAAATAAAAGTTAACTACGATTCTGTGACTAATCTCAAAATTGTAAAACAAACGACAGTTGTTTTCTTGAAAATGAGTTCTTCGGAATATTTAGAAGGTGATTTGTCAGTATTGCTTGTTAATTTCTTGAAGGCTTTGTAGTAAGACAAAACTCAGTGACTTAAAAATATGGAGAAGATTTGATTTCTGAGAAATATTTATCTGAATGGTATTATCTGTGAATATACTGGTTTTAAACTTCTAAATTTATTTTAGTAAAATTCGACATAGAGTCAGTAGTACAAATAATTTCGAAAATCGTTCCATCAGATACAAATTAATAGTTTCTTTTGTAAATAATATTTTACAGTTATTTAAAATAAGTTGTAAAAGTTCATTTATTAAAAATTTAATCCATCAAATTTTGCATACAGTATAATAAAACTATTCTTGAACAAACACTACGCCCAACTGTATTTCGTGTATTTATATTTTTAAGTGTATTTTTATATGCGTATAAAGATAAATAATATTATCATGTTTAATCTTTCAAGCTTAAAAATTACTGTTTTTAAGGGGCAAATTAGGCAAAACTCATACGAGTATGTACTGTTTTTGCAGTGCATAGATTATAAAAAATATGTAGAGTGTAATCATCAGAGACAACGCGTTTTATTTCAAATAATTAAAGCAACTTCGCTTGTAGGCTAAACATACAATAAAATATTTTAGAAATTTCTCGATTTTTATGTTATTCTACAATTTTCTAATAACATTTAAAATAGAATGTGTTTAAAAAATATACAAATCCAGATTAAATATTTTGAATAAATTATCTAATTTTTAATTTAACAAACAACCGATAAATGTACAATTCCAAACATCAATAAAATCCATTTAGTGCTTTTTAAGTGCGTGAGATCAGGATATAGGATATTAAAAATTATTGGTGTTAATGTAAAAATAATAAAAAATTTGAATGATTTTTTAAAAATATAAAACATTAAATTATTGGAAAAATTATTTAAAAATATATCTTTTTTTATATTCCAGGAATAAAATGTAAATTTACCATAAATTATTTAAAAAAATTGTTGTTTTAATATAATTTTGTAGGATTACAAATTTTTTGGGGCGATTTAAAGACGTGGACATGGATACAAAATAATTTTCAAAGCTCAACAAAACATTTTACTCCAAAATAAAAAAAAACTTCAAAATTCGAATGTTACATAAAACTAAATGCTACAATCAATTCTATAGACTCTCGTCTTCAGCGGACAACTAACAACCAGCATCACATTTGGACCTGATGTTTTGAACCCTCCCCCTCTCCTTGGCAACTCTAAACCACGCCCATCCCTGATTTAAACCAATCACAGTCACCTTTAAAGGGTGATAGTGCCAAGTGGGGATGATATTACTCTTGACTTTTAAATATATTTACATTTTTCTCCCTTAGATATTTTTTTTCAACTCAAAATAATATTAGATGTTATATGGGTTTGTGAATATAAGCATTGATTTTTGATTTGTTGTAATTGATTAGCAAAATTATAGTTAACAGCTGTTTAAGGTGAGTTGTAAAACTATTTACATTATAATATATATAATTATTATTGTTTCAGCATAAGCAAAAATTAATCCAAATAATCTGTGTTGTTCATTGTTATCATGTTATTTAAAAACTAAAAATGTTTAAATCTATTTCTGTTGATATTTGTATTTATAAAAAATAAGTAACTTAATAACTGTTAAAGTATTTATTAAACAGTTTTTTTTTTTTTTTTTTATTTATTTATTTATTTTTTTTTATCAGAATATCTTTTAATCTATGATATTATAATTACATAAATTCAAAAGAATTTTAATGACATAGATGATGTTACTAAATTATATTAGGCCTATATGGCATTTTTTGACATGTAGCCAAAAATATTTTTACCGAAAAAAAAAAAAAAAAAAAAAAGAAAAAAAAACAAGTTATTCTTTTTTGTAAATAAAAACTTCATAGCTTTAAAAACGGTGTCACAGTGTTTTGTAAAAATAATCAGCCGTTTAATCGAAATCAGTTGAGTACTTTGTGAGAAATATTTTTTTATTATTAAATCAAAATTTTATGCAAAAATAAGTATTTTACTATGATATTATTTAAGAAATGCTTTATTTAAATTAAAGACGTAAAATTATACGTGATATCATAGGAAGATATGAATAAAATGCCAGAAATTAAAAAAATATCGAAAGTAGGTTTGTTTCAGTGTCACTGATAAAGCTTAAAATATTTTTATCCAGTTTCCAAGAAATGAAAATGTTAAGGAAAAGCAAAGGAAGTTAGGGAGGGGGTTGAGAGTCTCATCGCACTCAAGATTTTTCGGTTCATCCTCTATTGCGGTTGCTGGTTATATGCTGGTTGCGTTTTGCCGTTCCACTCTCTCTCTCTCGCTCTCTCGCTCTCTTTCTAAGGGGGTTAAAACAAACCCTCCTCACCGCTCTCCCTACATTCCCCGCCCAAAACTCCCCCCACTACAGTCACGGCTGTGTCACCATACACACACACACACACACATACACATTGTCCAAGATTCCTACTACTATCTCTCTCACACACACATACGTCCCCTATATACAAAGTGTACTACAGTCGGTTTGTGTTCGTCGTTCCGCGAGAACGGCTCGGTAACTACGACCCGGTAAATCGGAAAATCGGCCAACAATAAGGACCATCCACCCGGAACTATGGGGTTTAATGTGATACGTCATTAAAATATAATGGTGATATTTTTTATATAATTTATTATTGTGGCAGTTTTGTGAACTATTTATTATATAATAGTGACTTTGTAAGTAATTTTGAGGTTAGGTAGAGTGGCTTAAAGATTTAGACGGACATGAAATTTTAAAATAAAAAAATAAGTACAAATTAAAAATGGTGATCAAAAGTGAAATAAGAACGTTCACGTGTTTTATCAGGCCTAATTTTTATTGTTAATTACAATTTTAAAAGTTTAACCTATAGTCGAAGTATTTTGATTTATTAGTATGTTATGATATACTAAAATATTACAAAAGATTTTTTTATAAAATTATATTGATTTGTTTATGGATTATAATATGATACTCAGATATTTGTATTCCTACTTTCAAAAATGACGTCGCATTTAAAACGAAAATTTAAATACAAACCTATATAAACAAAATTGAAAAGTTGTGAACTTTAAAAAAAATGTTCTCAAAGTGATAGTAGTTCAGACATGGAAACACGTTTTTATATTTTAAATAGAGTTTTTGTGATGGGTTCTAAGTAACCTACGCGCTGTGGACATTTATTTAGGAACCCTGGATCCATCAAATTTTGGTTTGTTTTCACTCCGTGCACCCGCCATGGATTTGTCAACAGCGTATAGGTACAACCAGAATATGATGGAGTACTATACATGTAAGTTAACGTGTAATTTAGTCCTGATGAAGTCCTATACATGTAAGTTAACGTGTAATTTAGTCCTGATGAAGTCCTATACATGTAAGTTAACGTGTAATATAGTCCTGATGAAGTCCTACACATGTAAGTTTGTTAGGACTACTGACAGTTGTTTTCTATTTATCGCTAATGTTTTTTTAACCTTCTTGTATTCAATTCACTTCGTTTCATCCAAAACAACTGTGTATTATGTACTAAAATGAAAGTTATAATATAGACTAATAATATATTGTATTTTCTACCTTGTTATAAATTATTAGAAATATAATTTCAGAATTACTGATGTAGCTAGATTTTCCAGTTTAAATGAAAATATCGAATTAGAGCCAAGCATTTGTCAGCGTGTCAAATCCAATATATTGAACATTGAAATTTGGTGTTTCTTCGTGTATTTTTAAGATATAAATTGATCTTCATAGTGCATCATTTAGACAATCCAACAAAGAGATTAGTAACAACGGCATGGAAATTGGTTTTCCGATATACAGTGTTTAAAAGAAAATAGATTTTTATTTTTTAACGGTTATCAAACCAACTTTGAAAAACAAAACATAATATGGATATGATACATATCATTTGTTTTGAAATGCCTTCCTAAAATGGATCATTTAATTTGGATGCTTCTCTGTATGTTTATCAAATTTTAACTCTTAATCGGGTAAAAAAAAAATCGAAAAATGTAATTGTCTTTGCAACATTTCTCATTAAACTTTATTATAAATCCAAATTTTCTTTAATATTACAAGATTGATTAAGATAGGTTAATAGAAAAGGATTAATTAAAACGTCCGACACTTCTTCATGAAAAACAAAATCACAATTTCCTACGCAATTTTGTTAAAAACCAACTCACATATTCCTGTTTTTTTTCACCTAAATAGTGCGTCAGACATATTATAATTGTTGCTGTTTCTCAAATTTAAACAGCTAACAAAACGTGCAATCAATAACGTAAAACGAAACAGTGGTATTTAAATTTTGATTTCTATGTTGTGATCATTCTAAGTAATAAAATGGTTAATGCAATTTAAAAACAAACACAGATTTATTAAAATTGATTTTTTTTTTAATTAAGAACAAACACGCCTAAATATAAAATTAGAACATTTTCTAGTGATCATAATCAGTTTTGGTTTAAAAACTAGGTCTCACAGCCATTGATGCAATAATATTTTCAGTTTGGAAATTAGAAATTCATAACACAGGGTTTAAAAATAAGGAACAAATATATGAAAGTGTGTGCACATATTTTAAAAGGTAATGGAACTTGATTTTGAATTGTAGGCCAACATTTTAATAACTAATGTAACCTTTGCAAAGGGGATCAGAAACTAAAATCTTTATTTAAAAAATAAAAAGAAAGAAATTAGCGGGGGGAAATGGTTTGTATAAATACATACTAATAAATACCCTATTAAATATGTTAAGATTATTTATAAAAAATCCAAACACAAGAAATAAAAAAGTTGTTATTTTTAATATGATTTCATTCACTATTAAGTAATAACAATAAAAAATGTACTCTTAGATAACATTGTAAAAGAGTAGCCAAGATAAAAACAAACACACCAAATTTATTTTGAGTCTAATTCCGTCAGCGAATTGTCGAGTATTTTGAAAATTAACTCAAGAAAACAACTCTTGAAAACACCAAACTTGACTTCAAAATAAACTTGTCCTAACAAACTCCAGACCTAAAGTTTGTTTTGAAGTTCGAAGCTCAGTAACTTATGTCGAGTTTTCACCACGGATTAAAATATGTTTTTATAATTGTCCAAAACCTAATTTAGTTCACCATTAAGACAGACAAAGTCAAATTTATGTTTGTTTGTTAGATTAAAAATAATGTTCATACCTAAATTTGATTAAATGAAGAGTTTTTTAATACTTTAGTGTGTAATAGTGTAGTGGATTAATTTTTTTTATCGTTAAATACGCATTTTTACCAAACAAAAAACATAATACGCTATACGCTATTGTAAATGTACGCTATTGTAAATGGATAATTGAAACTATTTTCAAGAATATGAAGCACGACAGAATTTTTGCGAGAGCGATATTTTCAAAAAGATTTGTGTCTATTTTGATGCAGAACTTTTGTGTTTAGGCCGTTTGATTAACTGAACTTTTTTAAATTCGTTTCTGGATGAGTCTCCACAAGAAAATGATTAAATTTTTGAACAAATAGAATTGTTATAAAAAGGAAGTTGAAAATGAAACATACCGAATGTGAAGAACATATGACTAAAACTTCGATTTCGATTTGAGCAGTTCGCCTTACAGAATTATTAGATTACAATCAGAATTGCCAAATTTATAAAGAGATAGAAAATAATGGTCAGTCTGATATTTATAAACACTTAGACTATATTAGGGTCATTTTTTGATGAAATATGTAAGAATTATGTATTTTCGATCGAAGAATTCTATATTGAGATATTTTGCATGTAGGCCTACTTAACCCTCTAATTTGTATAACATTTTTTTTCAAATTCCTAATGTACGATCGATTTTGTTGAAATCCTTACGTAAGTAATTGTAAAGTCTTGTGATTACCTGATTAACTATTTTTAAGTATCGATTTATCAATTGTTTGCAATTATTTTTTTATAGTCAATGAGCTTCTCAATTTTTTATTTTATTTTTTAAATTATTTGTTCAAGAATTAGTTGAGAAATTATCTGAGATTTTTTTCTATATAAATCTGTAAATGTTTTGTTTTAATAAATTATGTTTTTTATGATTTTTGTATATAATTTAGATAGTTACATGGATTTCTAAAAACGAAATTTTACAATTCTATACCTACGTATTCATGATGAGTCTTACATGACTTCCTGTTTAATTTTTGTCTATAGTTGTTGTTATGTTGATTTTAAATCAAGCTCAATATATTTACTGCATAAATGCTAAAGTTTTAGATATTTTTGGTCGCGATATTGAAATTAAAATAGGCAATTTTAGTACAAATAATATTTAATGATGTTACTGTTTTATTCTGAAAACAATAGCTTAATCCGTTTTTCATATTTTTTGGCTTTAAAATATCGCGGGGAAAAAAATATTATAAATATACTAAGATCGAACTGTAAAATAAGTTTTAACACCAGAAAGCAATATTATTACTATTGAAAAAAGTTTTCAGTAAATCATGTCTAATTTTTGTTTGTTTGTCCGTCATATTGATTTACCAATTTGAAAACAAACTAAAAACGT
Organism: Aphrophora alni; assembly: GCA_963513935.1. Classification (NCBI taxonomy): domain Eukaryota; kingdom Metazoa; phylum Arthropoda; class Insecta; order Hemiptera; family Aphrophoridae; genus Aphrophora; species Aphrophora alni. Next base: position 7,794,358 of record OY740766.1, on the reverse strand, counting down.
TTTCTGCAAAAGGGACGCTTGTGGTATTTTTCTTTCTTTCCACCTTTTATGTACCGAGATAATCATTTTGTTTTAAAACATCTCTTCCGATATTTAAAACCAATTGTACAGATTTTTCTGGTAAAATGCTTGTTCAAATTAGTTGAACATTGGATAAAAATTATGGCTGGAGAAATATAGTAAACACAAATACTTTGTAAGCATTAAACAATTATATTTTATAGGCATATACATTTGAGCAATTTATAAAAGTGATTAGAGATGATGATTTGTCCTAGTTTTAGTGTTAGATTACAGTAACTACTTTTTTTGTAAATAAATTAGGCCTACATAATTTGTAAAAATTAAAATATTTTAGTAATTATTAAACTAGAGTATATTACATAAAAGTTGTTTACATTCAGTCTACATGACGGGGGGCAGTTGTATGCTTAATTTGCGCAGACATAATACGTGTTCCTATCTTAGAGCCACAGCTATTCTACGTCTAACCTAATTACATCGCCTTCAATCCACTCTGCTCAATAGAGTGCCTTGAAAAAGCTTTCTCAGTCTTGAAGAAACATAAAAACTGTAACACAGAGCTTGGCTGGCATTGGCATGGCGGAAGGAAAATCGATCACAAGAGAAATAATACTTGTTGCAGGTTGTCTACTTTAAATCTGATTACATGAGTTCCTTATTTTTAATTAAAATTTATCAAATGGAATCCTCTAGGTTCTAGATTAATATAGAATACGCAGAAATTGCGCAACAATGTTCACACAGAAATATTTTATTATTTAATAATATTCTATAAACCTAAACGCTGGGCGGTAGTTCTCTGTAACTATGTAAAATGTTAAAATTAATCGTTGTAAAATGTCTAAATCTCATCTCTGCCTGAGACATATCTATCAATTGTCTTGTAAAATAGAACTTAAAAAATCAAAGAGATTAAAATTACAATTAATTAGAAAATATTCGCGTTCTAAATTCAGTCATCAAGTTTGGGTTTTAATGCACTGAAAGAATAACAGACACATAGCCTTCATCTCCCCCAGAAAATATTTCTACAAAACGACTATTTTCCTGAATAAATTTATTTGTTTGCATATTCCAAAATTGTCTACGGTTCTAAGCTGTCAGTTACCCATCAAATTAACCGATGACGCCGTTTTAGAAGGTTTAAAATACAAAGTCAGTAAATACAATCAATTTCATAAAAATGTAAATGTCCAAAACACGTGGTAAAACCAATTTTTTTTAAATTTGTTTAAACATTTCTGAAATTAATACATATTAGTTATTTTATTTTTAAGATGAAAACATTTCGAAATGTGATTTTTAAAGTAATATAATGTTTATAAAAATAAGTAGGCCTACAATCCGCACAAAAAAATGTAAAAAGTTACTGACAGAATTCAAATTTTACGTTTAAACATCTTTCGTATATTCCCTGCGCTACTGTGTACTTGTCTAACCCCACAAATAAGACAGAAAAATGAAATTGGATCTTCCGAACTAGTCTCTTTAGAATATAATTTACTCATCTACATCTACATAGAAACGTAAGACTCAAGTTCCATTATAAGAGATTATTATTTTCAGGAAAAAAAATCATAGATAAACTGATCAGCAGGTGTTTTTATTTTTATTTTCCTATATAGGGAAAATTGAGATGGTTAGAAAAAACGATGTCAAGTTTTTAGCAGGTATTTTAAATTTGAGGCTTTCTGAGTCCAAAAAAGCATTTTTGGAATGATGTTTGTCAATATCTATATAATAACATATAGTAATTTAAAACTCAAATACGTGGGCCGATTTATATAAAAATTGGTTTGTGAATATATTTTAGTATAATCGCTACGCTTTTAATTTTTTTTGATAATTCAAAATTTTTGGTAGCTGCCATAAGAATACGATTTTCTCAAAATTTTCTAACGATTCAAATTAAATTTTGATCAAGTGTAGCCTTAAGGTTCCAAACAAAGTGTCGTCATTTCTCCAAAAATATCAGTAATCGGTTAAAAAAACCCTGCCATAGAGCAAAAATAAATATGAAAGAAGTAATTTCTTAAAATCAGTTCTACCGATTTCGTTCAAATATTAGTTAATGTGAAGATTTATGATTCAAGCGTGTGTTAAATCGGAGGTAGAAACATACTACTCTTTAAGAATAATTGGTGAAAAAAAAATAAGCCCCTTTTTAAAACCTCCATTAAAAGCTCGACTTTAATCAAACACAATTTACGCTCAGGAGGTGTTTGTTATGACACAATAGTAGCAAATTTAGGTGTTTATATTTTTTCAGGCGGCATCGATGGTTCATTTTTTACTTTTTTATTGATAACTACTTTTTATTGATTTTTAACTTTGATTAATAACTAAATGTATTTTTTTATCGATTAGATTTGAATCGTTTTTATTTGGTTTTAGAGATAAGTAAGTGGGGAATTTTGTGCAATGGTATTCGCCCAAATTTGTTTTCCATAAATTGGAGTCCACGTTGGTAATTCTTTTTGCAACAATTTCTCTCTTATAAAGGTGCAACTGTAGAAAAATGATAAAATTATTTTAATATAAAAAAGCCATCTTACCAATAAAATTAACATTTCACGACGGTCATAAATCATATCCGATATTATCTTCATTAATAGTTGAAGATTTACTTGCGATTACTTATAATCGATCAAAGCTGTTATAGTTTTACTCCAACAATCTTCCGAAGAGCTATAAAAAAGATCGGCAATCTTTACAATAAAAAAGTCCCGCCACCATCGCCAATAATTAACACACTTAATAATTTCTTCATATTACGAAAACCTTATATGTAAAAATGACGCGCAAATCCCGCCGATCAATATGGCCTATCTGATCGTGCCTACACGGAATCTAATGGGCTGTGATCTCTACGCCGATATCATCTAACAGGCACTGGCAACTAGTAGCAATAATGTTTCATGACATCGAAAATCCACTTCAACATATGGCCCCCCCTCTTTTTGTAACAGCTGATTTTACCAAGCTGATAAAATGTAAATAGATGTTACGACAGCATGTTTCGGAAAGAACAGGCAATTTCTAAATATTAAGTACATATTTAGAATACACATTGTAGTAAAATTGTATTTGAGTTATCGAAAGGAAAAAAAAAAAAAAAAAAAAAAAAAAAAAAATCACATAAAGATCCCCATATGCCAAATTTGATGAAAAATCCATTTAAATACATTCGTCAATTTGACGTTTGACAGAAAGATAATAATTTATAAAATTCGTTTTTAGGCTTAGGATATCTCAAAACTATATAACCACGAAAAACTGAACATATATTTAAACTATGAAATTTCTTTTACATAACTTTCCCCATAACATTGAAGATAAACTAAAAGTATAGATTGATCAAGCATAACACTTGAAAGTGATGAAAATTTACTGAAATTTATTAAGGCGTGCCTCTTGATATTCAGAAATGTGTTCCGGGCATCAAAATTAAGAAAACGTTCTAATAAACATATCTCCTGAAATTCTTTATTCCCCACTTGTCGGTCTTTTCATGTGGATTTTTTTTAAATTGATGTGATATTGGATACATACTTTGTCTGTAACTTTTACCAATTTACCCAAGACTTTATTCTGTACAGTTTCATTTTAAATGTCAGAGGTATAATTTATAATTCGGAATACTTTGACAACCGTTAACTTTACACAAATTGTCGAAAATGTTGCTCTTTTAACGAACAAATACGATATCTTCATTTTTTTTATTAACTATAACTTCCTTCATTTCAATCCTTGTTTTAAACTTGTAATTTGTATTCGTCCAATAAATAACTGGTATCGTTAGTTTTTCAATGTTGTAATCAATTATCAAGAAGATATTTGTTTATTGTTTTATCGATAAGTCGGTATCCTTTGACTTAAATTAAACATGATGATATATTCGTATGTGCCATTTAAAAAACAAAAAAAAAATACTCAGGAGCTCATAATGAGTACGACCTTGCCAATCCAGAGAGACCCTGGATGAATCTTCACAGTTTTTTGTGTAATCTTGAGTTAGATCCCTCTCTTTCAACTTTCTTATTTGGTATCTCTTGACCAACTTTTGTTCTCTTCCAACCTTGAAGCTGTTAGATTATTCGGGGGGGGGGGGTAGGCGTCTTTATTTTATATTTTTGCTTCCTTTTTTTATAAGACGATGATAAAATAAAGGTTTTTAGTTTTAAAAACAAAATAATAAAGTAAAATATTTTGCTCCTTATCAGTTTTGAGTAAAGTTGGGAGTTTTTTGTGATATTCCGTATACAATTTTTAACCTGTCACCATTTCGAAAAGAAACAAAATAAAATCTTGTTTTTTATATTGGTATATTGGTAAAAGTTTTAATCAATACATGTCTACCACATCTAGAATCAACACATTCTGAAGTTACATATTTGTTTAGAAAAAACACAATCAAACCGATAGAAAATACAACTTTTCGGACAATGGATATGTGTTTGTTAGAACTTTTGATTTATTTTTATGATAAAATTCCATAAATATCGCACGACTATTATACTATATAAAGAAATTTCAAAATAAAAAATACTTCTTGTAAATTTATTTTTCAGAAACAGTCGTGATATATTCCTTAGCATATCGGATACCGTAAGCGATTATTCAAAATTTGGCCTAGTTATTTAAACCCGTGTAATATATAAATATTTTGTATGTTTTAGAAAATAAACCTATAAAATACTACGCATAGGCTATGTGGGAAAGTTAAAAGTAAAGCACGTTCCTCATTTAAAGTATTTTCTGTATTTAAGCGTCGCAGAAATAACAATGGCGACCCGCTAATCAGGGAAATAAGTTTATTCGAAAACAAAACCCATTGTTTTCTATTTAAAACATAGCTTCTTGTTGTCTCTTTCGTATATATTAAAAGAAGCGTACAAGCAGGGGAAATAGTCGTCCAATGCCGCAGGGATTTGTCCGATGTGACGCCGAGGGAGATCACACTGGTTGTCCGATTAGAATTCAATCAATTAAATCCGAGTGCCGTAGGGGTAGACACCACTTGGGAATCAATGCAAATTAAAAGCAACATGTTAAGTTTATAGAGGGAGATAAACACGCTGTAATAACCTTTATCTCTCTTTGTCGACACTCAATCGGTTGAGTGGTTGTATAGATATGTTTTAGGGAAGTTATATTATAGGAGTTCCTACTTATGCACCCTTAAATGTAAGAATTATGACAGTTTTAACAGTGAATGGTTATTGTTTCTAACTGTTAGAGTTGGCTGATTGTACAAGTTGTGTTATTTTGGTTCCATTTTTACTTTCCCCGCTTGTACATAGTATACAGAAAGTTACGGGATGGTTCAAAACATTGTTATCGTTTTTTGTGATACAAGTTTTGAGGTTACCCGAATCCAAAAAGTTGATGATAATAATCTATCGTCTGTCTGTTTGCCGTCTGCCGTCTGTACAGTGCTGCGATGAACAGGCTAAATGTGTGGACAGATTTTAATCAAATTTTATATGTGGGTGTATCTTGGCTCATTTTTTTACTTAAAAAATTAGCTGTGATAAGAAAAAACTCAAACACGTGTGCAAATATAAGTTTAAAAAAATATCACGGTTCAGGAATAGTTGGTAAACAACAAAAATAAAACTTTACCGTTGTCTTTACAAGCTCGATTTTAATCACACACCGTTATCGCTGAGGAAGCGTTTAAGTCAAAACGAAGCAAGTTTAGATCCTATTGAATATAAAAATATTTATTAAAAAAGGGCCTTCATGGCTCATTTTTGCTTTGTAATTGACTACGGAACTGTCATTTTCGCTGATGAATAGTTTGTTTTGGAACTGTTGGACTTTAAACATACAAATTTGTTATGAAATTTTCAAATCTTAACCGTTTAAACTAATGTTTAATTTGTAACGTCTTGCATATTGAGCAGCCTTTGTGTGGAACCATTTTGTTAAATTTCGAATCCTCAAATTAATTAGATAATCAATTAATAATAATAATAAGTTAATTAAAGAGAATTAAGATAAAACCTTTAATTGTTCGAAACGTAACCCCAAAATTATGAATAAATAAATATTTACGTATGGGAATATTTCAAAAATACAAGCTCCTAAACTTGGTTCTACTCCTTTAAACCACTTTGTAAGAAATAAAAGTTCCTACGCCAATTTATAAAAGATAATTTACAAGTTATTAGCTACCAAGACTGACTTCGGTAAAAGAACAAAGAGAGTTTGAACTTCCCCCTCCAATTTTATAAAAAATATCCCCCTCGTTTGCTTAGATCATGGACAAACGAACAAAAGAAATGTGTTTATTATATAACTTTTAATATTCTAATATAAAAATACTTGAGCTCTTGTGGTAAACTTCTATTATTTTTAACCTTCATTAAAGTCATTTGCATACAATTTCATAAGATTAATTTCTTTTATTTATAGGCCTATATATTTAATTGGGACAAACTATATAAATGAAAAAAGGCACAAATAATCAAAAGAACTTTTAAGTTTTATTATTGAGTTGCACTATAAATTCCTGTAATGCAATTTGATATTTTTATTTTCGGAGAATATATATATATATATATATATATATATATATATATATATATATATATATATTAATTAGCAAAGAACGATTCAAAATTCAAAATCCGTTTATATTTTTATTTTAAATATCTTCCACTGTACTGCAGAAGCATTGTTTGTTAAAATCAAATAAATAGGTGAGCAAACACTATTTATAACAACCGCCATTTTGAAACTGTTACACAAATTTTGTAATTTAACAAAGGTAACAATCATTCGGTTGAATTTACAGTATAATGTTTCTGATATAACTTGCACATTATTTTGAGTACAATCTTCAGTCATTTTTTGTTTCATCTTAATACTTTATTCAATTGTCGTGTTTCGAATTAATTCCATTATCAAAATAAGTATTAATGAGATTTGATACTGAAATTATTTTAAAATTCGACAACTGAAAATAGTATTAAAACAAAAAGAAATGACAGAAAATTGCATTCATTCGATGATATCAGCTGTATAAGGTATCTGTAAATTAGGCGCAGATAAACTTCTTTTATGAAAGTTGAAAAATCTTCATAGACTGCAATTAATTCACAATAGTGTGAGATTTATACTCCAAGATAAACCCACCTCTTTTCCTGTTATCATTCTTATCGCGTAGGACAGAGTACGGGATTAAAAAACTGACGGTGAGAATTTAGTTAGGAAAATATTTAACATAAATTGTTTTAAATTTTGAAAACAAGTTTCTGTTTCAAAGCCTATTTATAAAGTTTAATTACGCGTGATCTTATATTTTAAAATCAGTTTTGGAAACTTGAACGATTTAAAAGGACGGACAAGTGTTGCAAACTTATTATCTTATGGTTAAAATCACAAACACGAAGTTAAATGTTTTTGTTTGCGAGTTACTTAATTCGTCAGAACATATATAATTAAAACTAACCAAACAAAGAAAACAATTTTAAACTTCCCCACCTATCGATTCTCAATACATCGCTACCTATCGATTAACTACACCCAGCCAACCATCTGCCACTCTTTCTCACGTTTTATCAGACTTACGGAATGCTTCCCGTGTAAAAATACAGAACTAAAGATAAGATGTTTGGAATAGCTAGAAGAAAACTATTTAGGAGCTGGTTACATCTAAATGTGTGCTCATTAACCTATCGTAGCGGCATCTATAAGACAAAGAAGTAGTTGTAAAGGTTTGACGGGCGACGATGCGATCAAGGAACCCACTGTCTCGCGCTACATCAGTCATAACGTCCTGGCTGTAGATCAAGGAATATATAACGCACCTCAAATCATATAACTCGCCCGGTGACACCTCAGTTTATTAAAACTGATTTATTAAGCTCTATGTGTGGCTCAACGAAGGGGAAAAGTGTCGCTAAGATGTTCTGCATTGAACAATTAAATATACGTGAGTTATATTTAGTTAGGAATGAGTTTGAGCGTTGGAGAAGATACAAAAAATATAGTTATATTATTAAAATAAATATAATAATAAAATGTAAATGATGCTTCCTCATAACTGACAAATATGAATGAAATCCGAGGGAAATTGTGACTACTTTTGTTGTTTTAATTTGTAGGTTATAAGTTCGATTGCTAAAATTATCGAATTTATGTTAGAACACTATGTTAACTAGTTGTATCATTAAATGCAATGTCAGTGTCAGAACAGCTGATAACAATACCTAAGGAAATCATTTGCAGTTTCGTACAACGTCCTTTTTGCGAAAAATAGTTTGTATTTGATTGTGAATGGGTGTGGAGACACATATTTGTATTGTATTTTAATTTCTTATTATTTGGAGATGAAAATCTCTTAGGTAGTATTTTGTCTGTAACACCAACACGTGAAACTGTTCTCCACTCTCCAGAAAAATGTGTATAATTTTTAAAAAGAAAATACTTTTAATTTAAATCCTTTTTTTCAAAATATATTCTAAAAACGTTTCTGTATGTTCTGTTTTTTGAATTTTTTTATAATTTCTTCAATATTTTCACAGCTACGTTTTGTGCCTTCCTTCTTTACACATATAAGGTTTTTGAGTTATTTAACATCTCTCTAATGGTTCGTGATTAACATCTCAACAAAATGTAGCTTAAATCAAACTGATTATTGAGTAGGAAAATCTGCAATGATTGTTTTATTTTCTCGGAATGAATAAATAAATACAGATTAAGTCAATTGACACTTTGGTTATATAACCCAAGCACCTAGCATTGTTATATACAAGTGTTATTATTCAATTAGATTTCTTACACAATCGTTAAATTTCGATCTGTCGCCATTTTGTCAGCTATTATTACATAATCCACAGCGTTTTCTTTACGTTCCGGTGACGCAATCGGTTTCGTTACGCCTCCGGTCGGGTTTTTTTTTGTTATTCCTTTTCCACAAATATAGAAAATGTTGGAGCAATTGTAAGAAAACGAGAGAAGAAAACCCGCGGTGTCTCGGCTAATTTTCAATCCTGAAGTCGTGGGTGGCTCTAATCGAGAAGGGAAAACAGTCGAGCCGCGTTTGCTTTCATATTTCATACAGTTTTTCACTTTCCCCATTTCTTTGTTTACAACAAAACAAAGTGATTCAATGCGCACAGACATGCCATATAAATCTTCGTGTTTGTTTATTTGTATTACACTAGATTATTTATACGGTTTTTATATATTTTTTAATAAACAAGGCAGATGTTTGTAAATTATATTCTTAAAACCAACAAAGTCTGAATTTGTTTATATTTAATAAAAATAATACAAGTATAAATTTATCTGAAAACCGGTCGAATGTTTTTGTTGAATCTATTGGATCTTGACTTTGGGAAAACTCATTTATGGGGGATCAAAAATTTTAACATTAAGTTATATTGATGCTGTTTACTGTCTACACTTAACTTTTATTTTTTGCAATAAAAAAACATTATGTTTAGATTGATTACGCTAAGTGTTAATTGCATTTAAAAATAAATCTCGTTTAGGCTCGTTGACTGCACCAGTGTTAATTATGTACGTATAAAATAAATTTTTTTACGTGTAAAATAAATTTATACATAAATTTATATAAGTTTCATAATATAAAATAACAATTCTAACGTGTTTGTATAATTTGTCTTCAAAACGAGCCTAGAGCAAGTCGTAATATCGTCATGTCTTATACATCATTAATATAAAGACGTAAAAATGACGTGAAGAAAATTTATGTCGAAGAACAGTAACAAAATGGCGGACGTTAACGCGATTGCATTAAGAGAGCTGATTACAGCTCTCCATCTTAAATTTGTGAATCTCTTTAGGTAAGAGGAGGTTCTTTAAATAAGTCCTAATTTTGAGTTTAAAGCTCCTCAGGGGTGGGGTGCTACCATATTTTAAAGGTCTTGGTAAGTCGAGAAAATTTTTTTTGACTTTTAACTAATACGATAAAATTATTTTGGTATGGATGATAAAAATTTATGAATTTTAAAAATTATTTGACAAAACATTTGTCTACTCTTACTAACCAATACTAAAATGAAGTATTTAAAATTTTGAGTCACCCCACCTGCTAACGGAGCAAAAAACTTTTTTGGACCTGCTTAAGTAGCTCCTCCTACCTAAAATAAAACTCGATAACACTTACAGTAATTTGGGGAAATGTAATTTCCTTTTGAGCTATTGTAATATATTAACGGCAAACATTTTATTTTCTAGTCATTTTTCAGATGTCTTTGATCCCTTTTAAACTATGTAACCAATGAACATGTCCGATTTTTAACTTACCCCCACCCTTCCACTTGGAAGTCCAAGATTTTAGAAACAACCCCATACCAATAAGAATAAAGTACTTTTAGCTTTCGTAATTAATAACAAAGTTAAAGTGTGTAAGTTTCTTTTCAAGCGCTCTGTTGAATTTAGTACATAAATATATTAGAAAAATATTTAAAACGTAATATGAAGGTACTATCAATGCACATTTCAGAGTCTGTCTCACCAAAACAAAACTAAATTACAAAATAATTTCACGCAAATTCTTTCAAACAATATTTAGTTTAAAACAAATTTAGATTTCCGTAATACACACTCAGCCTGACATACACATGGACACATTTTCTCTGATTAAACTTAACATAATGGCTTCACAGAGCTTCTAAACCTCCGGAGACTGCAACAATATGGTGCTGTCTCTACAACTGAACACAAATCAGATTTAATGTTTCACCCTTGGGGTGACTATTCCAACCCTCAGCGAAGCTTGTATTGTCACTTGCAAAACTTTACTTGGGTATTGTTCGATTTAAAAGTTACATTTTCAACTGGATAAATAAAATGTTTAAAGTTGGTTTCAGTGTGGGAAATATGTACTCAAAAATGTTTTGTTTTTAGTTTATTCTTGGGTGTTGTAGACAAGATAGTAAATTTTTAGATTTTTTATGGTAACTCTGTAATCTTTTGAGCTACAGAAAAATAAAAAAAGACATTTTGTTTTTCGTTAAAAGAGGAAAACCGTTGCTTTCGAGATATTCCACAATTAAACATTTTAAACCTCCGCCATTTTGAAAATATCGAAAATAAAGTCTTGATTTTATGGTACATTGGTAAAATATAAATAATGGGAATACTCAATCTTTACTCAATACCTTATCTACTTCTAAAGTTATAGTGTCTATTTTTTTAAATGCCTTTCCGGACCTAAGTTTATATGAACTTTTTATTTTATTTTTAGCTATAGAATCATTTCCCTAGATATTTCCGTGCAGTTCCCAACACCCTGTATATTAATATTTTGGTCATATCTCAAAATTTGTATTCATTTTTTCCCTAACAAAAATGACAAATTTCGATTTTCTCAAAATCAACTGAAACTAATTAATTATGCTAAAATGTAGTCCCTAACCACACAAATAAAACGTGTTTTCTATGTTCCTAACTTTAAAATTATCGAAATATCTATAAAATCAGAAAATATCTGTTATTGAGCGTTATAAAAGACGTAATATCTCAAAATCAGGTTTACCAATTACGATAATTTTTTTGTTAAACATGAAAGTTAAGACTATGTCAAACACACGTTATCTAGACAATAAGACTCTATATATTCGACGGTGTGCAACGTCAATTTGTTTTTGTTTAATTTACCCTTGAAACATTGTCTTATAAGCGGAATTTAGAGCATATTTTGGATCACAAAATGTACTTTTTACACAATTGAACGAAATAGCAAAAGCGTCCATAGTACGTTTTCATTATTTGATTCATAACTGATATTGGATGTGTTTTCTTTGTGGGATGTCGACCAATAGGTTTTGTATGATTTGTATTTTGTATATTATTACTACAATTTGTTGGATTATATTATATATGATATAGTAAAACTTTACTTATTGAATTTTAAAAGAATCGCTTTTTTTTCTTGTATTGGGTATTTTTAAATTTTGAATTAACAAAAATTAGAGAACTCACCAACTCAGATTTTATTTAAAAAAAGTCAATACTTTTATTCAAAATTTCAGTTGTAAAATTAGTATCAAGTAAACTTTATTATAGAGGAGATGTTAAAAGCACAACGTAGAACCGTAAGTTCCACTTAACCTCAAAAGAAAATACTATTTATTTCCCTTCAAACCCATTACACAAATTATATTATTTAATTAAACAAATAGAAACACATCAAATAATGATGTATTAAAAATAAAATAAAAATTTTTGTCACTAAAACTTTACAGTATATAATATAATACACGCATAAATATAAAATAATAATCTAAATAAAACAATAATAATAAATTACAAACTCTCGCACTCTCAAAAAATCTGTTAGATCACCTGAAACTACTGAAGGCAACCTTTTTGAACTTTAGATAAATAAAGATATTTTGGAGAAATTAAAGACGAATTTTATATTTGCATTTCAACGAGTTGGTTCATAGTGTTTCGCACAGTTTATTGTTTTAAGTTTAGGTTATTAGAAATTTATTTCACTGTTTGTTAAAATAAACGTTAATCTTTAAGAAATAATTTTTTGAATGACTACGGCTACTAGTTGGGTGTTGTTGAATGGTGGAGATTTCATTGAAGAGGAGAGACGAAGCACAATGACTCATTCCATTGATCCTCTTACATCCGGAACCGTAGCACCATGACCAATTTGACCGTGTCTACCAGCTACATGTGTAGGAAGGTCAATAGTCCACTCCATTAGACAACTTATCTATTCCACTGATGAAATATGTTTACCTTCTAAATATCATTATTTAATACGATTGTTCTTAGCAATTAGTTTTCCTAACGTGGTACAGTTTTCAATCATTTTAATTTCACTTTTTATTATTCTGTAAACACACATTGAATGGTGTAGACATAGTAAACATAGATTTAGCATAAACAATAATAATAAGAGCAATATAACAGATAATACTAATAAATAACAACACATCACAAGTAACTATCAAAACATTATAATAAATAACAACACATCATAAGTTAATATGAAAACATTATAATAAATAACAACACATCACAAGTTACTATAAAAATATTATAATAAATAACAAATAACAACACATCACAAGTTACTATGATAACATTATAATAAATAACAACACATCACAAGTTACAATAAAAACATTATAATAAATAACAACACACCTCAAGTTACTATAAAAACATTATAATAAATAACAAATAAAAACACATCACAAGTTAATATGATAACATTGAAATAAATAACACAAGTTATTATGAAAACATCATAATAAATAAAACTAAATCACAAGTTACTATAAAAACATTATAAATAACAACACATCACAAGTTACTATAAAAACATTATAATAAATAACAACACATCATAAGTTACTATAAAAACATTATAAATAACAACACATCACAAGTTACTATAAAAACATTATAAATAACAACACACCACAAGTTACTATAAAAACATTATAATAAATAACAAAATTTACAACGAAACACAACAATTCAAGTTAAATAAAATAAATGATTAAGAAGAATCACACTTGTAAATAAATTAATTTCAGATGAAAGTTTAGCATATATCACGTCCGTAAAATAAAATAAATTCAAGTTTCATGAATTTCAAATCACACCTAAACAAATCACTTGCAACCACTTTAGATCTTACTTCTGACGTTTGATTTTCGATACATTAAGATGATCGACGTTTTAATTACTTCCTTTATAGCTTTTTCCAAATGATAGTTTAAATGCCTATAAAATTTCCCCCTTATTAAATCAGTTTATCTATACAATTCTATAAGAAAGTGGTAAGGTTTCAGACGGTTTCATAGTATGATTTCGCCCTGGTACTGTACATCAATAAGTATAATAAAAAATCCTGCAGAATCCATAACATTTTTAAAATACGTAAATGTTTCTTCAGGAAATGAAAGGGTAGAAATCTCGTTATCAGAATTGTCAGTTAAAAGTGTCAAGGAATACTTTCCAAGTACAAAACATATTCTACATTATTCCATGACATTTGAGCTGCTAAGTTATTCTTTAAAAATTTAAACTCTATGATGTATGATTTTTTGACTTTACACTGAAAGTACAACCACTCAAAAGAATTACATAAACTCAAAGGAAATGATCAAACACGAGAAGTAATTTAACAGAAACTCTTCAAACAATAATAACGTTAGTTGATGAAGAATACAATAAAGGTTTTTAATGCAACCATTATGGGATGACAAAAAATGAACGTTCGGATTTATTGCCAAACAGCCCCTTTACCCCTCCCAGTGCCATTTATATCTAAAGGAATAGCATCCGTTCACGTGCTTGCTTCTGTGTACTCTGAATAAAAAAATGTTTTAGATGTCTATGGTTAATGCTGTTACAATTGTTTGGTTAAGAGTGTATACCATCAAAAGATAGACTGAAGCGAAGCAAGTGTTCTAGTTATTATCTGAATAAACCACGACCTCCTGTCCTACAAACAGCCTTTTCTTTTTTTGTAATAAAATTTTTTTTAAGAGTTTTGTGAGAAACGTTCGTGGGAGTATTGTCATCTAGAAGGGGGAAAACACACCAATAGACAAATTACAACAGAAATAATTATATTATGATGATGATCTATCGTGAATCTTTCTCAGGGGTTCACTTGACAATCCCGAAGGACTGTATCTTCACGTCCTTGGGTAAGATCTCTCTCTTTCATCTTTCCTATCAGCTCTGTCTTGACCAACCATTGTTCTTTTGCGACTCTGATCCTTCATTTTATGTTCTTTTCTCCCTTGGTTTTATAATGCGAGTATAACCGATAAGTTTCTTGCATTTAAATCTACCACAAGAAAACATCTATCGTTAATCTTGTTGGTTAAACTAACTTCAGCTTAATTTTATGGGTATTCTAATGAATCACCAATTATTAAATTTGTTTTTATAGTAACGAATATTGAAATGATTAAAACTTTCAAGAAACATTAGCCTTCGTTTAATTGATTTTTTTGATAGTTAAATTTTTTTTTTACTCTGGTCAAAAATTAAAACAACAGGCACATTGTTGAGTTTTAATTAAATGAAAAATTAATTTTTTATTATCAGCGTTTTTTTACATTTCTAAAAAAAAAATGTAAATACTTGATGGATTTATAGCCAATAGAAACATTAACTAAATATTCAATTATTTTTTTAATGACTTTGAATCCTTTATTAAGCTGTAATGTATAATAAATTAACGATTTCGACGATTTTATATTGCAATTATCATTAATAACTTAAACTTTATTTTTAGATTTCGTGACCAGCTTTAGTCGTGTTTCTACTATTCAGAAGTGTATTTTACAAAGAAATGAGATAGCGTCTTTTCTTTCTTTTTATTTTTTTATTTTCATACTTTGAGGTTAACAATAAAAATAAATAAATAACATAGAGTTTTACAAACCTTTAAATCATTTTGTTTCATAATTTCGCAAAAAGCAAAGAAAGTTCGGATTTCCAGTAGTCAATTTTTTCAACTTTAAATACTGGATTTATTTTCTGGACTGTTTTCATTATCGTAACATTACATATTCCCACTTTTCAAAGTTTCTAAACAGTATTTAATATTTTGTTTTATAAACTAGACAATTGTTTATTACAGACTAAACTACTGTATCTGATATAAAAATGAAACGTCTTTACCGTCCAAAATACTTAACTGATATCTATTCCCTAATCTCTTTCTTTACCGCTCTCTTCCTGTGGAATACTGAATCCGATTTTACAACAATCTGATTTAATTTGTTTGCTCTACTTGATTCCTACCACATGTCACATCCACATAGCAATACAGTCATAACATTTGTATCGTGATTATTAAAAATTTAAAAAATATATATTAGACCATAATATACCCACGATAATCAGAAACCATCATTTATATGAACGAGCAAAAATTTACGAAAGTGGAAATGGATTGGTTACGTTTAAGAATTTAGAAAGAAGGAAGATAAAGTGACATATGGCAAAAGGAGGGCGACGAAGGAGCAGAACGGCAGAGGAGTCATACTGGTCAAGGGGAAGTGGAGAGTGGTGAAGACCGTGGTACCTGATTGAAGTTGACAATTTGTTACCGCTGGGTTCCTTGGAATACACAAAATCCGTTTCTAAATAACAAAAAGGACCCTTTTATACCTACTTTTTTCTGAAACGAAATACACGAAAATAAACTTTTAACTGCAATTTATATTTGTTTTTTCGTCTATTCCGACGGAAATCCATGTTTTTATTCGAAGACTCTGAACAAATATTTAGACCTATTTTTTAATTGAATTTTTGGAAGACAAAAGAACCAAAATGAAGTACAAAATCTATGCAATTCTGAACAATGTATCTTCTGTGGTTTTGGTAGTAATAATGTTAAGAAGCCTCAAATAATGATGTTGATATGTTCACCCCCCCCCCCACTCTCCATCGTGTATAATTTGAAAACAATACATTAAAAAAAAAAATGCACAAATCCGTTAAAACAAAATAAAATACAAATATTGAATTTCACAAATTTATTCTATCACAATATTTTTCTATTGTTTGCGTACCTTCAAGAAATACTAATTAAAATGATTTAAAAACCATTAAACTGTCAAGGGTGTTTGACCCCGATAGTATCTTATTAGGAACCAATAAAAACTATTTAAAAATATCAGTTTGGACCAATTAAAAGCAGGTGTAAAATCGTGGCTTGTAGGGAGATGACATCAAAAGCACGACCTCTCCAATATTCACTGCCAACTAATGAATGGTAATGAATCTAACAACTAATGAATTATTTACGGAACTTTCATAAGTAATTACAAGTGTTAAGGACTTTGTGTCGTTTCCACGATCCACGATTATACAATAGCAAAACTTTCCTGTTTCTAGATTTATTTATTTATATATTTGTAACTGTAACCATCTTTATTTATCACAAAGAAAACTATTTTGTTGTTCTATATTTAAATCATGTTTCATATGATACTACTACACACAAGATTTGTTTTTAGTTGTATTAATTTTAAATATGAATATATCTCTTGATAAAATCACACAACTGTTAACATTTTGCCTTTTGTAATTCAGAGTATTAAACGAATATATTTTATTAAACATTTTTTGATGAAATACTTATGTTTCACAAATTTGACTACAACGTGTGTGTAAACCACGCATAACCCTCCAGTAGGTCATGGATTAAATTGGTTTTTATAAATTGGGATGATACATTTTACATTAAACGTCTAGATCAGTACAGTTTTAAATACATTTTCTTCTTGAACTTTTTTTCTATGTAGATCAGCTGAGTTTTGAATACATTTTCTTCTTGAACTTTTTTCCTTATTTGCAACAACAACAAAAAATTACGGATAATTTTAATAAACAATGTAAAAGTATGCAATTTTTACATCCTTTTTTTAAAAAAAAAAAATCAATAATTTAAACATATGATAATTTTTGTGTTTTCTTTAATTACTCTAAACTGTATAAAATTATATTTCTTAAAATCTCGGTTGGGTTTGTTAACAAATAAATTTAATGCAAAAGTTTTTAAATGACCTCCATTAAAAGTTTAAAATATAAAAAATTGACGTTTTAAAAATGTTGATTTTTCCTCTTCAAAAAGCACAAATACGAATTTGAATAAAATTTTGCCAATAAAGTTCATTTTAGAAAATTAACTGAACAATAAATACATTTTACGTGATATTTTTATTTAATCTCTAACTTCAGAATTCCTTCTTTCTTTTTCCTTATACAGTAGAATATTAGTTTTCTTCTGACTATGAGTGAACGAATATATATGGGTATGTACTGTATAAGGTATCCAAAAATTCCAGAATTTCTTATTACCCTCAAAATTACTAGATCTATAGTACATAAAAAAATAATATACTAAAAAAATGTACAATTAAAAAATGTTCATATTTTTGAGCTTAGGAAGAGGGAGACTAGAGATTTAGTACTGTTTAACATCTAAACAGTTGTAAGACAAAAATTTAAATTTTAAACAAAAGTAATAAATGATTTGTAGTTTTGTTACTGAATTAAATAGATATTCTGAATTTTAGTTAAAAATCTTAATATCTTGTGTTTTGCTCAAAAAATATGTTTTACAAATGTACATAGTCTAGAACAATTTCACAATTATAGGAGAATGTATACAAGTTAATTATTTGTTTCAGGCCATGGTGGAGTGAACCAACTAGGAGGTGTGTTTGTCAACGGTAGGCCGTTACCAGACGTAGTGAGGCAGAGGATAGTGGAGTTAGCTCATAATGGAGTTAGGCCTTGTGATATCTCCAGACAACTTAGGGTATCTCATGGCTGTGTTTCGAAAATACTCTCAAGGTAAGTCTTTATTTATTTCTATGTCTATATGTATCTAGGATAAGTGATCAATAATTCCCAACCATGAACAATTTTCATTTAAAAAAATTTCTCATCTCTTAAATATTTGGTTAAACTTGGAATATCTGACTTTGTAGAACGACTCCACGATACATTTTACTTTGTAACCGACAACTCCAGAAACAGTATTGTTACTATCGAAACGTTGCACTACATTAAACAAAATTTAATCAAAATCTGAAGAAAATTTAAATACGAGCTTTTTTATGACAACTGCCCTAAATTTCTTGTTTTCAACGAGGGAGATTAGAGGTCATTTAAAAATTTACTTAAGCACGAAAATTAGGGTAGTAGTTCCAAGTGATTTAGCAACATGTTAAAGCACATAGATAGATGACAGACATAGCCGTATAAACTACTTTTATCTTAAACTACCCTCAGGAACTCTCTTAGAGTCGATACGAGCTTGGCAATACCGAGGAGACATAGCTGGATGTACAACTTTTTTCAGGTTTCTAAAAACATTTTTTGTACATTATCAGAAAACATGTACAGTAACATAATTATTTTCAATTAACATAATTATAATATCATTAATTATTAACAGATACTACATACAAACTAAAATACAATGTACAGAAAAATAATTCGAAATAGAACTTAAACACTATAAAACACTTATGTAACCAACAAAGAAAACAAATAAATATAAACCTTTCAGACATAATTGTACAGAGAAAATGTAGGCACTGCATTTAGGCTGTTTTGAAGCTACCCTCATTGGAAAAAAAAAGAAACACAAATAATACTTATTAAATTATTATTATTATTATTACATACTTCGTGGACTAGAAAAAATGGACTGTTGAAAACTTGTAACAAAAATTAGCACAAAATGTGGAGTCTGTTAAAAACATTGAAAGGAAGAGAAGAAAAAATAAACCATGTAGTCTACCGTTAATTCTCTCTCTTTTTTTCTTTCCTATAAAGTTTCTCTTGACCAACTCTTGTTCTTTTCCGAACCTGACGATATTACGGTCCTAACCAGGAGTAAGGTTACTTTATTATATACTCGTTCATAATTATTTTTATTTTGTTTTTTTTAAGGCAATTATGACTGAGAGATTTTGCCTTTAAACAAAACAAAAAATCTCAAAATGGATATAACAGCAAAATATTGGAAATCAATTAAAATAACAATCATAGTGTTTAAATACACTAAGCTTGTATTCAAAGTAAAAGTAACAAATTAAATATATATAAAAACAGGATAAAAAGAATAAAATGATTTTAAAGAACCAAATATAAGGATGGTAAAACGACAAATAAATTACAAAAATACAACATTATTAACGATTATACATTTAAGAAAAGTAAAATAATGATATCCTCAAACAACATAAACATAATTAAACGTTATTAATCTCCATTAAATAATTCAAATTAACTAAAGTAAAAATACCATTCATATGTGAAATAAAACTAATAAATTAAACATAAAATAGAAACAAAACACGATGGTAAAAAACCCCATTAAATTAAACATATTTTTACTAAAAAAACAATAATAACCTCAAAAAATTTATACTTAAACTTAATATTATCTTCATCCAGGTAACTTATACCTAAACATATTAAAACATTCTATTCTAGTAGACACAATAACATAAAATCTAACGAAAGAATAATACTAAAAAAAAACCCCCATCAACCAAAATACATTACCTACAAAACAGAGTTTATAAAAACCAACACACGAAACACGATTAAAGAAATTACACTGTTTTGGTATCTCTTAACGTTCTCAAGTGAAAATTGCTTATATGTTTTGATACATATCGTTAACACAACACACTCTATTATTAAATTATCAAGTTTTAGGATCGTAACAATAATATTAGTTTTATACAAATCACGATTCTTTGATGGGCACAGTTTCACGAGTACGGAAACAGTCACGACTCTTTCTATCTCACTTGCTCTCGCATCTTTAATATCCCGCATTAGAAATTCCAATAAAATAAGATCCCGAACGAATTGTTTGACACGTTTTCTAATAAATTATTTTCCCCTTTAGATTAAAAACAACTTATGTTTAAATAGCCTCAAGGTGCATACATCGTTATAGCGATCCTCGATTATGTTCCTCCACAGGCAGTAGCTTTTTCTCTCTCTCTCTCGTTGCGCGCGTTCTTTCTCTCTTTAATTTAATCGTTCAGACCGACGTGTTATATTTAATAAATTGTTTATTGATTGTTATTTAATTTTTGTTTGAGCGTGTTCAGTGTTGAAAAATTAGTAAACTGTCGTTTTTAGTTATAAATATGATTTACTATTAAAAGTCTAGATAATGAAATTTCGTTTAGAAACGCCGATATTTGAATCTATAAAACGCGCACCTATCTTTCTCATAAAAAAATTGGTATTTCTGTATATGTGTTTACTAACTTAAACATTCTAGAAGTCGTAATTTTGGCCCATTTTTCTCAAATTTTATTTGAGGTTTATTTTTACTATACTCCCAGTACTCCTAATTTGTTTTTTACACACTAAAAGACCTCATAACATCCGTTATTTAAGGCAAAATATATTTAAATATTTAATATAAATAGATTATAACTGAAACCAATTTAACAAATCTATCTTTTTGTAGGTGAAGTTTAGGGTTATAGCCTATATCCATAAAAAACTATTGTATAACAAATATTTTGAGTTTTGTATATATTTGTTTTATTTCCGAATTTATAAACATGCTAAAATAAAACTTCTTAATCGATTTTAAATTAGAGTAGTGTATTTATTACTGAAATCAATTTTAGGGGAGGGAAACACAGAAGTTGGGGAAGAAAGAGGTAACAATTATTTCTTGTAACTACAGTTTTTAATCTAGATTTTTTTGAAAGAAACCTGTTAGGACCTGTCTATATTAACATTTCATCATCGTTTTATTTTACAATTAAGGACTGCACCCCTACTTACGTCTCCACGACCCTAGGTAGATTATTTAGTCCCACCACTCTTATTGTGCTTAGTTGGTAGTATCTTAAATCGCTGAAGCAATTTAAGGCCGAAATTCTTTAGTTTATGCTTAAAATCCCTGTGCAATATTTAAGGAAGCAACCTACAACACAAAAAGACAAAGGCTATTTAAAAAAATCAATTCGCGTTACTATGAGCAGATTTATTTAGCAATCAAATATCAATTACATTAACGCTTGCGTTAAATTGGTTAACTGTGGAATTTATGATCTGGTTAAATCGAGACCGGCCTGTTAAAGAGAATAGATTATGTTAGGTTAGGGTAACGGTTATTACTCTATACCCAGTACATAGCCTATATTTTTTGTCTCGTGCGATATGTCAGCCGCTGAAGGGAGCAGACCGACATACAGCCAGTTAAGTGCAAAATTGAGTTCATTCCACCCTCAATAAAAATATGACATCATTTTGATACAGACCAGAGAAGGGTGGATGTAAGAGGGTTGTAATGGGCTTATTATATCCGTTAGTTTGTAAAGCTGCTTTAAATTTTAAATTCAATAAAAAAGCGTGTTTTTTGTTTTGAATTCTAATAGAATTTTGATATAAATTTATTGCCTACTTAACGTGAGGGAGCATTTTGATAAATTGAATTTCGATTTTAAAATATTCTTTGGAGATAAAATCTGTTAAATTATTTCCGTAATTTGAAAAGTTTTAGCATATTTTTATGTATAATCAATTCAAGTTGTTGGTACCACTACACGTTTTAAGTTATTGTATAAATTTATTCGTATTTGATAACGTATATGTAAGTAAGCGTTTAGCGAAGAAATCAAACATGGCTTAAGGGTACTTTTTCCGATTCCTTAAAGGACTTCATCAACCAGTAAAATTTTGAGGTGTTTTAAAAATTGTCTGAGTTTTTTTTTCCTTTCATTTTTTGTGTAATGGTTTCAATAAAATCGAAGCTAAGATGGAAACTAACAGCAACACCAAAATACGGTACACCCAATAGTGTGGTTTCTCACTCACTAGACCTTCTTCACTTTTCTCCTGAGACTACAGATAGGGTAGTTTTACTCATTACTTCAGGCGATGTTTCTGTATTCTGTCTTTAAATCGGCCATTTTATTCATTTTAAAAGCATTTCTATTGCATTGTAGTCTTCCTCTTTTGGGCAGAACTGATGTGATGAAACAAGAACCTCCTCGTCTGTCGAACTTCCTATCAAAGTTCTCAGTTCTCTTTTCTTTTGCCATTTCACAGTAGAAAACCGTATGCTCATCTGTATTTATTACACGATAGTACGTGGATTTAGGGTCTTCTCTCGAATCTTTACAGGTTATGTCCAAACTCACAGTGGCCGGTGAGTACTTGGCTCATATAATAGTTACATTCCCTCTACTTGCGCACCCACTACGCGTTACGTTCTTCTTCAGTTCGTCGCTGTTCAATCAGAAAATCGATGGTGGGAGGAAGAGGAACTCCCGAGATGACTTTGGCCCTCAGAATGCCTACACACATGTTATGCCTAAAAGTGATTACGATCTTAAAAGTGAGTTATGCGTAAATATATATTACGCTACTTTCATATTTATTTGTGTCAAAAATTTACAAAACATTAAATTTACTTAAATTAAAAATATGTTTTTACTTTCGTTATCATTTTTATTTAAAAATATCAAATTTGTATTCAATTTAAAAACTCTACTATAATTTCAACATACTAGTATATTAATCAAAGTTCTATATTACATACTAACAAACAAAAATCTATAAAATTAGGTTATAAAATGAAAAATGTCCAAACGTAAAACTATGTCATAAAGGGTAAAAATAGTTACAATATATCAGGTTAGTTGTTCTCGAAATAAATTTTTAAATTGCAGCCCTTGTGGTCATTGTACGGGAGGAAAAAGCGTTACTGCTCCAGAGAGGGGAGTTTTCAAAAGGATTTTTATTAGATTTCTGTTCAGTAGGTTGAGTGTGGGTACATCCGGAGAGGGTAGAGGGTGGTTCTCTGTTTCTCATTAAGAGAGCGCCCTTATGATATTATTTTATAAAAATGCGTGCACAATCGAAATCCATTGTGGGCGGTACGCGAGGCAATTTGTTTCAAAACTGACAAATTACCGCTGACTCTGGTGTTGGTGATTTCAAATTAAATGTGTAAAACCTTAAAACGATTTTTTAAATATTGCAATCGCGATCCCCTACTTTTATATACATTATTTATGTTTTTAATAGCAAGTGGGTGAAAGTGTGGAATTAGTTTTTGCTTGTTGAATACTAAATATATTTTTGAGATTGGCTTTGGAATTATGTATTGATGTGATTAATATAAAATTTCAATGAGTTGAGACTTGTTTCTGTTTATTTCAAAAGGCTACATTTTTGTTCATGTAATATGTTAATAAATATTGATATTGAGTTATAGTTTAGTTATTGTAGCTCATGTATGAGGATGGCGACTTTATCGTTGAAACACGTTTGATTAATGTGACATCTTGTGTTCGAGTTTTATTCTATCTAATATTATCTCGCAAGTGAAGCTCAATATTTATTTACATGTAATAGGTGACAATTAAGAAAAGTGTTTATTGTTTTATTTATTCATGGTTTATATTATTAAAGACAAATTAGCCCCTTCAGGTGTTTACTAGTGGTGACTACAGGTTTAGCAATCCCGAGGTACTCTAGCTGTACCTATACCTTTGTTTATGTAGTCTTGGTTTATATCCCTTTCTTTTATCTTTCCTACGAGATCTCTCTTAAGCAACTCATGCTCTTTTCCTAACCTAACCTTATTAAAATATCCCATGCTCTTTCTTCTTCATTTTTTTAGTCCAAGACGTTGAGAAGTCATCTGGTTTGAGTTCCACTGAGTCCATTTGTTTGATATTCTTAAATTGTCTTCCTGTGTTGTTCGTTATCATCTCTATAGGTCATAAGGATGAACTTATGTCGATCACATTTAGAGGAATTTCTAAGCAACTGTAGAGCCCTGAAAATTCCAAGACGGAAATTTTGAAAATCTTCTAACGTCAAAGTTAAAAAACAACTATACTACCAAACAATCTTTGGTACAATTTTAGTAATTTTTTGTATCTATGAAAATACTTCTTAAATATGTCGAAATTTTATAGTTGTGTGACACTCGGTGACGTCTTACTTTGTCATTTACAGTTAAATTTTAACTTTTTTATTATGATCTCACGTGTACTAGTAGTTTAGGATTGAACAGCTGATCAGAGACTAAAGACTTTATATCCTCAGGTATTCTGTCACATAGATAAGAGTGAAAGAGACGGAGATAGAGTGACCTTGGAATTTACAGATAACTATTAAATGTTATTACAGATAAGGAAACAGTTTTAGAAATGTGCTTTACTAAGGGAGAACATTATGTTCTTATTTTTTGCTATATTTATACATAAACGCAACAGTAATCAATATATTATTATTTTGTAGTTTAAAAAATCCTCATAAAATAATGGATGTAAAAGTGTTTTTAAAAATTTTAAAACAAAATATTCAATATTCTAATAGTATAATCAAGCCAGAATTAATATGTTATTATTATTATTTATTTGCATCATTTATGGCATACATAGTGCAGCAGTGCTGCAGTATACATTTGACTTGTCATACTATACAAAAATTACTCACAACACACAATACAAATACACAATATACAATACAACAAATACACAAGATAGATATTTTATAAAATACAAACAAATTAAGTCACAGTGAACCATGTATACATATTACTCAATTATTTGAATCGTCATCCTGAATATGTGACAATTGCTTTAATATCAATTCAACATCTTAAGTTATTAGGTCGCAGTGCAGGAGGCGCTTTTAAAACACTCTCCCCAGTCTTAATAATAATAACATCGTAAGTTCTGTGATTGATTTATACATCCAGACATCAAGATTATCTGTTTTAAAAAAATCCTAAACATAGCTAATGCAACTTTTTAATCGCTTCATTATACTTTTTGTTAAAAACAGCTGAGAGAAGAACTAAAAACAAAACGAGACGCAACAATGGTATGCTTTCTTGTCTCTGCTATTCTTAACCAAATCTCTGGCACTGGCACACCGTGGTCCTTTCTAATAGCAAATAATTATGACGAGATTACAAACATTGACATTATACATGTTGACATGATTTGAAATATTCCGAACAAACCAGGTGTTTATGTTACGAGAGTGTAATAATTAATATGCATTGTCTGTTTAAATAATCTTCAGTTAATAAATTAATTGTAATTGTAGTAATTACTCCTATTACTTAAATGTACTGAAAATTCGTCATGAATAATTTATGAAAAACTCAATTTTTCACAATAATAAATCACTTCAATAAACGTAACGTTTCAACGATTATCCCCCCATCTTCAGTTGCAATCGGGACAGAACTTCTTCTATCTTTGTTGCAAAAATAGAATTCCTCATCAATAATTGATTAGTTGAACTTAGTTTTTACATGCGGCTAAATTTTAATTATAAATGACACATTGTGGCGCAAATTTAACAATGTTTAACGAAACATTGTATCTTTTAGGACTTTTCTAAATAAATCATCTGTAAAATAAAAAAATTGACGAGTCATCGGACGTCCAGATCTAGTATAAGATACACATCTATATATCGACAAAACAGAATTGATTTTCATTTCCTAATCAAATTCTGTTCCTTCTTTGATGTAGGCAATGAAACTCAATTTATTTCTATTTTGTGTTACATAATTAACGTTTTTTGAATTGCAGCTATCTTTATAATTTTTTTTTTTTTTTTTATCCAGAAAAAATTTCAAAATGACAAACATTTTAAATCTTTTATTTTTTACATTTTTAACTCACAACACACTAATTAAACAATGAATTTACAAAATATAATTCTGTAAGTAATGAGACAACCCCAAAACATTAAACACATTCTGAGTTGTCGTATAATGAGTACAGTGTGACAATCCCGAGGCACCATAGCTGGATCTACACTTTTTTAGCGTTGTCTTGGGTTAGATCCTTCCCTTTCATCTTTCCTAACAGACCAGCTCTTGTTCTTTCCTACCCTGGGGCTATTAAAGTATTCGAGGACTAGGGGTCTTCATTTCATGTTTCTTATTCCTTTTTTTATAACACAATTGTGACTGATATTTTTTCGATTTAACCAGCAGGGGGGGGTCGATTAGACTATGTATGAAAACTATTGAAATTGTTCTATATATAGTTACTTACAATAAATTTAGTATTAGTGCAGTTACGTGAGTTTGCTACGTTTTTTGGGCTGACAGCAACGAGGCTCCTCAGTATCGAGGCGTGTAACAAACAGTGACTGCTTTATTTGTGCATCATTACAAGGGTTTATGTTTTGATTTGTAAGATTAGGACCTACAACCGTATGTAGGCCTACATCTAGGTCATAGGAACTGCATGGTGTTGGTTCAAAATAATTGTTGAGGTTAAAGTGAGGAGGTTCAATTTGTAGCGAATCCTGGTAACGAAAGTTATAACTACGGCGACGGGAAGTCGATGTGCAGGTCCCACGTTACCCGGTGAAAAGCTGTCAAGCAGATCTTGGTCAGCAATGGGATGTTGCGCCAAATATGTTAAACTTGTTTATCTCACAATAATTCATTTATGCAGCAATAAAATCAGCATCCACTAATAGTTAAACGTATTTTTTAAGATTAAAAAAGATTTATTACTAAAGACAGATTTTAAAACATAACCTCAAAATAAATAAAAGGATAAAGTAGTCGAAATATATTGGAAGTTTAGTAAAATTTAGTATGTTAAATTTGGCTTTTAATTGTTGAATATGATTAAAAAAGTATTATAATTTTTCATTTTATTTTGTAATAGTTAAAAACAATCGGTTGAAGTTATTTTTTGTTTGCTAATTAAAGCACCACTTAGTGGTACATTTTGAGCATCTGACGATTCGAGGTTACCAAACGAACAGATATACAATAATTATCATTGTGTTATCTATATGAGGCTGTGGGTCGAACAGTTGTAATTTTGTGGGTTTAATTCAGAATGCGCTAGTGTGGAAGGAATTGGAGCAAGCAATACAGCAACATGCTGTTCTTGAAGTTGCCAGAAACGGTAACTGAGCTTTCAACTTTATCATGGTTTATATATTTTGTGTCTCAATAAATAGCGCAGTTTAGTTTTACAGAATATTCTATTCCTAACCTCTATTGTTATATTATTTTTACAGTAATTAAAATTGAAAATTTGTAAAAATTAAATTTTTAATTAACTATGTCGCATACAAAATCAATATAAATGTGTTATTAGTTATGTTAATGGCCGTAATTAGTTTTTTTTTTTTTTTTTTTTTTTTTTTTTTTAACTATCTGTTGTATCCGAAGCTAGCTGGAAAGAAAAATTCATTTCCCATTTCTCTTTGTCCTAAAATCTAAATTTAACTCATAATGTGCGGTTTTCAAAGAATACGTGTTAAACAAAGACTACAAAACAAAAACAAAACAAAATAATTGTAAACCCAGTTGAAACAATGTAAAGTAGATTTGACGGAGGTAGGGAACAACATCCGGTTTCTACGTACATTATAATGTATTTAAACATTTCTGCATCCTGAATTTTTGCATACACGAAGGACAAAAGACAACAAAGGGAAGTCGGTAGTTTCCTTCCGGTCAGATTTACCGACATAAACATTATAAAAGTTGGAGATTTATTATGTTGGATATAAGAACAAAACGTTGCCAACTCACATGTGTATTCATGGTGTGTACACATAGGGCTAATGAAAATGACTGAATTGTGGTTACACTAATGGATACGGGAAGAGTTTTGAATATTTTAAAGTGTTATATAGAAGGGAGGAATATTTCAAAAGGACTTTCGTTTTCATGTTTAATGCGTGTGAATTATTTACAAGCTTTATTTGTGGTTTTGAAAAAGTGATTGCGTTAAATTCCACCTATTTGTTGACAACTTCCTTTAATGACTGGATTTCGTTTTTATTATATGAATATATCCTAAATCTAATATAGATCTCTACATAAGTACTGAAGGTTTTATATTTAAATTATTTGAATAATATAAAAATAAAAAATACTTTGTATTACGATTTTTAAAAAATTAACAAAAGTAAGAAAAGAAATATTAGAAACGAGCAGTGTACCCGTCCTTTGTACGGGGTTGACGTATATTTGTATTGAGTGTTAAGGGAGTTTTCAAGGTCAGTGGGGCGGTGCCCTGATGGAATTCCTAAATAAAAATAGACGTATGTATTAACCAGGGACCCTAAGAATGTCCATGTACAATTTCAGCTCAATGGGTCCAGTAGTTTTTACGTGATTGAGTAACACAAACACACACACACACACACACACACACACACACACACACACACACACACACATACACACACAGACACTATTAGATTTTTATATAATAGTAAAGATAATATAGTTTAAATAAATCAGCTGTTTTTTGTAATAATCGTTACCGTTCTTCTAACAGCTGATTAATGTAACAAATTTATTTCTTTTTCCTGTAGTACTTATGATAATGGTTTTTTAAATAAACCGATATATTAATTACGTTTTAATTATTAGTTTTTAAATCAAAATAAGTAAAACAAATTCTAAAAACAACGAGACCTGGCAATACTTCATGAAGTACAAGAAGGACATAACAGTGTCGGTCGTAAATTTAGTAACACTTAAATTCGATCGTTTCTTGGAGGTTGTTGTTGCGAACAGCCAATAGTGGAGAAGAAAGAAGTAGAAGAATGTGCCCACTTATGCCCTCCCCCCCCCCTAGATGAATATTGATGTTGGGGTTGAAATCTATAGTTCAAGATAAAGATTATCAAAGTCTCTCGGCTCCATCATATCTATATCTCTCTTCCAGAGATACTAAAATGGTTACAGGGGAGCTTAAACCAATATACTCTCAGATAGATGAGTCGCTCTGTAACCATTGGATTCATTCAAACTAGAATCCCATATTGGAGTGAGACTGCTTTAATGTAACGTAACCATATGCTTATGGTGAACAATGTTACAATAAATTGGGTGTCTTCCTAGAGACATAGATGAGGCTGCTGAACACTATGGTAACGCTTTAATATTAGAAAGTAGATTTAAACCACAATCCTTTAGTTTTGTAAAAATACGGAGTTTGACACAGTGCTAGGTTAGTTATAGTTTAGTTATTATAGCTCCAGTATCACTGATGATGGCGACTTTGTCGTTGAAACACGTTTGGTTAAGTAAACGTATTTTTTTGAGAACTTGTGTTCGAGTTTTATTCTATATCACAAGTTAAGCTCGATATTTATTTTAAGGTAAATCTAATACTCAATGATCGTTCTGTGTTGAAGTTGTGTTCTAGACTGAGAGGTGTTAGTTCCTCTATTCGGATGACGTAATTGATTTAAACAAACAATTTTCCAAGTCAAAAATTGGAACTTAAGACAAGTCTCTTAACTAATCTGTGCGGTGAAAATCATTTTTATAATTATTATTTATATAAATTTTATATCTAGCCGTAGATATTTTAATTCAAATTTTATTTATGAAAGTAAATTTATTATTAATTTCAATATGTTTATAGTTAATAAATAAATTTACTAAATTAAAGAAGTTTATATAGATTATTAATTTTAATATTTTTCGACGGAAATTCAGTGAACAGGGTAGAGCATCTGTGGCCCCTGAAGAAATGCAGATCCAATGACCCTCACGGCCTTACGAATCCTGGATAGATTATGAGATGAACACTAGTTGTGTCACCTCCTGCAATATATCCATAATAGTCACAGTAGACAAGTACCTGTATTGGCCTTTTAACCACTTAGTAAATATTCTAATATACAAATTCCAGTGATCACTGCCTCCCTTATGAAAACTCCGACGCTTGAGATTTTGAAATTCTTTTCGTTTAAACAGCTTAAAAATATGACGCGTCCTATTATATAGGTTGCGAATTTGTTACAATCACTTAAGTTCCTCCGTCTAGCAATCTTACTTTAATGACTCCAATTTTAAATGTCGTGAGAAAATCAAAATCGTAACAATTAACTATTCTCAACTACTTCATTCTAAACTAGTTTTTTCCTTCCTGTTTATCGTTAGATTATATTGACATTTTTAAATTTGTATTTTTTTGTAAATCACCGTTTGGATTTTTATGAGCGAATTCCTCTCCTGTTACATTTGTTTCTCTTTAAATTGTACTAAGAAAGTGGTAAAAGTGTAGATAACTGTAGGGATCAACTTCGTCCTGGTACCGTGCCCCCTATTTATTGAGTCATTTCTTTTGATGATTGTTATTTTATTCCTTCAAAGTCAAAAAACCTTTCGGCTATAAACACCTTAAAAAAAGGAAGAAAAGAACATAAAATAAAGACGAGAGCCTTGGAATACGTCATGGTCAGAAGAAAACAATTTTTAGACAAGAGAGATTTGATAGTTTGAAAGAGAGGGATCTAACCCAAGACTAAATGAAAAATGTGTAGATCCAGTTTGGGCCCTCGGGGTTAACACTTTAACCTTAACTCTGCCTTAACATAACGCTTTCACGTTTTTTTCATCGGGTGAAATAATTTCAAAAATTCGCCAAAAATAGAAATTCTATCCCAATCATAAAGTGATCAATAGCTTTTTTTTAGGAAAAGGTCCAAATTAATCATATATGTAACTAAAAATTTGATTGCTGCAAAATTGTAAAAGTTATAAGCTCAGGAAGAAAAAAATTTCAAAAGCGGAAATATTTTTTCTAAATTCAGGCCTAAATAAATACTATTAAATATTTTTTGTAATTTTATACAAAATACACAAAAGTTTCATAATTTAGTTGTGAATAGAAATATGTAAAAACATTTACCAATTTCAAAGTAGTTTTTATGAAATAGATTTTTTTATGTCCGTACTACACAACGGCACTAAAATTTAGCCTATTTTGAAACATCAATCTAAAATGTATCCTTTACCCAAAAATGAAATTTTATATACCAAATTGTAGAGAATAAATCATAGAATAGAACTGTAAACTTGAATATTTTATATAACTTACCATTTTGTAATCAGAAATTACGAAACGAAATTTCGTTATGTATGTTATGAACCCACATACAAACATAGCCTACACCGTTACTAAATAAACCTTTTATAAAACTAATTTCACTAAACAAACACAATAACAAACACTACACTTATTTATTTATATATAAAACACAATTTCATAAACGTTATTCACTATAAATCACCAAAATAACATTCAATTCAGATCAAACAAACTGCTAAATGAGCCCCTGAGAAATATTAATAATTGTTTTCAGTGTAAAAAATGCAAAATATAGTATGGCGTAGACTTAGAGTCAGGGGGTGAAGTCATTAATCTATTATATAGGTACGTTACATATGTGTTTATGTGCAGGTATTACGAGACGGGCAGCTTCAAGGCTGGAGTTATAGGAGGTAGTAAACCCAAAGTAGCTACCGCACCTGTAGTAGATGCGATAGCTAACTATAAACGGGAAAACCCAACCATGTTTGCCTGGGAAATCCGGGATAGACTGTTAGCTGAAGGAATCTGTTCACAGGATAACGTACCATCTGTTTCGTCAATAAACAGGTAAGTGTTTTAAAATAAAGTCATTATTGTAAGGAAAACTTAACGATGCGTTTTAATTTGTTAATTATTACCTGGTTTCAGCTGTGCATGGTCATTATCAGTTGTGAATAAAGTTAACGTTAAATCCCAACTTGTTTGTAGTTTAAAATTAATAAGTGGTAAAATTCGTGGGTAGTACAATATTTTATTTTATTTCTGAGTTTACTTGTTTTTTTGTTGTATTTTTTAGGGGAAAGTTGGGCTTTGTAGTACTGTAATGGAAAATTGGTTGTAGACACTAGACAAAAATTAGGAAAGTTGGAATCTTTTTTTATGAGTTTGTCTTAGAAGGATCTGAGTCGGAACATATTACTTATTATTAATATTATTATTATTATTATTATTATTATTATTATTATTATTATTATTATTATTATTATTATTATTATTATATACTTTTTTTTATTATAAATGTTGCCAAGAAAACTAATATTTTGAGATACTAGCGTATCTAAAGGATATTATAAAGAAAGTTATGTTATTGGGTAAAAATCGAAGTTGGTTTTTTCAGAAATAGACCCATTTTGAGCCAATAACGTAGTTTCTGGAATTGTCTGGAGTCGTCTGTCGTTTATGAATTGATATATAGCTCAAACTAATACACAGATTTTGATAAAATTTGTAATGTGGGTATATTATGAAGCATATTTCGAGACTTTTATTTTTTTTTCGATTACTAAAAATTAGTGAAATAATTATGTTTGTTTTTATTTATTTTATTTTTTTATGACCATGGTTTATGTTTTATTAAAATTTACAGGTTGTTTCAATAAATCGTTCCTAAATTTCAGGAACATATTCCTCACTTCCAAACTATTGAAAAAGTTTAAATAAACATATTTCCTAAAATGTTTAGTTTTCTATCGGCTATTTTGTATTTTTTACCAAAACAAAATCATATTTTTTGTATTTTTAACCAAAACAAAATCATATTTTTTGTAATAAATGATATGAAGATTTATAAATAATAATCAATCAATTTTCTTTACTCATTTCAAAATGGTGACTATTTATTTTTTACCCGTTAATAGCGGCTGAAAAACGTTTTACAAGAGATACAATATTTTCCTTTTTTTAAAATTTCCCCTAATTTTTTTTATAACTTAAAGGATATCTGAGTTATCAATAAAAAATTGAAAACGTTAATTCTTGGTAATTGTCTACAACACACAAGATTAGCCTAAAACCAATTTTTTTGTTTTAATTCTGCAAATTTGTATCTATTTTATTTTGGACAATTGTCTTATTGCCATACCCATAATAAAATGCAATAACTAATACCATAAACTTCTGTGTTTTATAACACTAAATATCAAGCAAAATTCAACTTCATATCATTTACCGTTAAAATAAATTTCGCGGCTAGATAGAAACTAAACATTTTAGGATGTTTCATTAGTTTCGATATAAGGAATAAGCTCCCTAACTTTTGGGATGGTTTTTTGAAACATCCTGTATATATATATAGCATATCCGTTCAATTTAGGGTTCATATGTATTGTTATTTTTATTTTATATGTGGATTACAGTGATGTATTGTAATTATGTTAATTGAGATTCTTGCTGTTCCTATTTACATGACAACAAGATAAAATAAATTAAATGTAATTAAAACAAGCTTCTGCATGTGAAGTAGTTTAAATGAATTATATAAAAATTCTTGCACGAAATTAACAACGAATTAATAAAAAACTCGATTGCAACAAATCTGAAGCCGATTAAACTCGGAAATAATCAGTCATCCCGCTGTCAGACAGACATATACAATTAATTCAAGTATATTGCAGCCCTAATGGAAGTGTCTTAGACCCCCAGGGGAGTATTCTTCCCCCAACAAGTGTATATACTAGATAACTACATTGCTTCATTGATTTTGTTTTTACACTCTAGTCAATATTGTTTCTTTCTTGTCGTTATTTCATAGATTGCTCTGCGCCATTTCACATAGTTTCACTGTAATCGTTTGTTCGTTTTAGTAGCAATAATGTTTGCGAAGATGTTGTAATTAAATTATAGACACATAAATACTATAATAAAATAAACGACCCAAAATCATCGCTAACACACCTACAAAAGTAAACACTAAACAAAAATAATATTCTATCATGTCCCAAAATATGTATATACACGCAAGAAAGTTATTTATTTTATTACTGAGATTTCCTTATGTATTTCTTAAGGGTATTAAAATTCATTTTATTTATTTATTTTTATGGAAAATTTATATATTTTTAAATAGAGGTTAAACTTTTTTGACTTCTACTGTAAACGTAAATTCTATTTGGTTAAAATTGACCTTAATCAAAAAGATGATTTTAAGAAAATCTATTTTGTTGTAATCTTTTGGTACATAGTCTACTTCCAAATATTCAGTTTTACTGTATATATTACCACATACAAATACAGAGCCAAAAAAATCCCCAAGAACCTATTTTGAATATGCATCGGTCCAACGGTTTCTGAGAAAAAATCCTTTTTGTAAAAAATATTGTTTTATCAAGTTGACCCAAAACGGCTGGGGGGGGGGTAGCTGAACAATGTTATGCTTTGCTGGGTTCCAAGTCATGCAGGGATTAAGGAGAACGAATGTGCAGACTTGTTGGCCCCAAGCCGTTTTGTGGCATACCCAAGACTTTGACTGTGAAAATCATCAGAACTAAAGAGCATGAGGGATCTGAAATCTATAAATAAGAAAACTCTCATTTCGCAATTCTTCTGATCTTACATTAGACAGAGACAACACATTGGAAAGAACCTGATCTTCGAATGAGAATACTGTACATCAATCGGGAAAAAACTCCAACCAATCCCCTCAAGACAACCTTATCTGGAAGATTTTGAACTTCATGCAGCTTACGGGTTTTCCTGGAGCATCAAATCATCTATTTCTATTTGGGAGCGCCGTTGTGGCTGACCTGCAAAAGGGATAGACTGGCCAAATGAAAAAGAAGAATTTAACATCAAGAATAAGGAAGTTAGATAATATCTCTTGCTCAGTAGAATTATTGTGTGATATTACCAATAACTTTATCTTAAAAGAGGACATATTTTTTAGCCCTATTAACTAAATTCAGAGTTGTTGAAATGTCAGGAATATATTGCAATTCTGAGATGTTCTCAGATGTATTATAGTTAAGGCGAACACTATACCACCAGGATAAAACGGAAAGACGTGACGTCACATTTGAAATCTTACTTCTGGTAAATCTTACTTTTAAATTGAGACACTTGTAGGCGATAGCAAATTTTGCATAAAACTCAAATTTATAATTTGTTTGCTTTGTTTAAACTGTTCCAGTTCAAAGTACTATTTTCTCTCCTTTTCATGTAAACATTGTAGCCTGAATTCCACTCCCTTGAGCCCTAATATATTTTTGTATCACATTTATCAATAAATTTATTATAATTTTCCTAATGACTCCGTTGGTTTAACAAAACCAATATAAAAAAGAGTCCAATCCACTCAATTCCAAATAAATTACAAACTTAAATTGAGGAAAACCAAACCCAACGATTATCAACCTAAACAATAGCCTGGAATACTTCCAAGTGTATATAAAAACAACAACATTACTCCGTGAAGTGGTGTGGAGAATGTCGGCCATTTTGTGGTTTGTTGAGCGCCCTGACGCCGACGCCGAGGCAAGAGAGGGGGCGGACGTTTTGCTGTCGAATGCCGATAGAGCATATTTTATGAGTAAGCTTTTTGTTCGACCTATCGATTCAGACATTGTGGTTTGTTCTTTTGTTACCGACTAACCGTTGAATGATGCCTAACGGGTTGTTGCTGTGGTTCTTTATTTGTCCACACTTGAAAACTTTTAAGAAGTCAATTCTAAACTCGGATGTGTTCGGAATCGTACTTTAGGGATAAGTCACGTTGCGATAACCTCAAAATGATATTACTTTCTTTCTCGATTATTTAGATGGCATTGTTTGAAATAATCGTTTCCTGTTAATCTCTTTAAATTTATTCCTCTTTGCATTTAAGGGTAACACCTCTATGCAGAGTATTTTTGGTTATGACAGCTGTGAATTAAATCGGTAGTCATTTTTAATAATTAGCCACGTAGAAAAAAATTAATATATTTTTAAACAACAAGTTCTCAAATACTGTAAAACTTGTCGTCGTTCTGATTTTTTTTTTTTTATTGTTTCAAAAGGAAATGATCGTAGTGACTCAAAAATATTATCCACGAGAATTGAGAGTTTGGCTTTCTTTTGTGTGAAAATATGAACTAGCTCCATATCTATTATCTTCAAAATTTTACTAACTAATATATATATATATATATATATATATATATATATATATATATATAATAGAGAACTGAATTCGAATTTGACATCGGTTTGTAGATAAGTGTATACTACAAAAATTGTAACCGATATGTTGGTGAAACTTATATTTGGTTTTAATTGCTGATTTTAAATTCATCGCCATTTTGTACGAGGCCGACCCATGTATACCAATATACTAATTTTTCTCTAATTATTATAAGTAATTCCATGTGTTCCGAGATACTATAGCTGGATCTACAGGTTTCTTTTTCTAGTCTTGGGTTAGATCCCTCTCTTCAATCTTTCCTATCAGGTCTCTCTTGCCTGTTTCTTCTTTTTATCCCATCCTGACGCTATTGATCTATTCGAGGGCTAGACTCTATTTTATTCTCTTTTTTCTTTTTATTTAAGGTGATAAAGACCCGGGTTTTTCGTATTTACCCCACAGTGAAAACTAAAAAATTTACATTTTTCTAAGGCGTGAAGTTTCGCACTTAATATCGGTAACGTTTGTTTTTACCTTAGTAGGTAAATAAAACTTTTTTTAATATTAACTATTGACATTATACAGCCCAATCAAACTATACACTAAATTATTGTAATTTGTACATAAAATAAAAACAACGAACAAATTTAATGGAAAAAGTAAAATACAAAAATTCTTTGACTTTTGTCGTTTAAAAATTATCTTTTTCCGTAATCTTCCAGGTGTAACATAACTCTATTTCTTTCGACAAAAACAGAGCACCCATTAAAACACTTAACAAATGATAACTCGATGTTCGCCAAGGCTATTGAATTATTGATGAGGTCGTGATTTATCGTTATATCGATACATCGAAAGACCCAAGTTAAAGGAGAGAGACAATCCGGAAATGGAGCAGAAGCGGAAACGTGTGATCTCATTGCAAGCTTAGCCACCAGAGCGCTCTCCACTCCATTAGTTTCCGCAGTTTGCCACTTTCTACACGTTGTTCGACCTTCTATTTTATTTGAAAAGAACAAATCTGTTTTTAATATTGATCCGAAGCAGCGTTACTTCCATTTTTATAATTAGAAATTAATTAGTTCCTTCGTAGTTAATTATTATGTTTAGTTCTTTGTTTGGAAATGTCCTGTCGTCAGTTTTTTTACTATTTTTATAATTTCAAACAGAGAAAAATGTAAATTTACGGTTTTCTAAAGTACTATAAAATGTATTGCTATTGTATTTTTTCTGCACATCATCCTCATAAAATATTCAAATTGACTGTTGTTAAGTTAAAATTGAGTTATAATTAACAAAAACAACTTGAGAAAATAAAACCATATCTAACAAAATCGATTAAAACATAACGAATAAATAAATGAATTACCTTATCGGTACGTCAACTAATCCTTCCGTTGATTTACAGATTACTGCAGTTTCGGGCTTCGTGAGTCCATCTTCAGATCATATAAAGTATTTAGTTTATATTAAAATCGTTCCATATGGAGCTTGTCAATAGAATATACACAGTACATACATAATAACACAAAACATAACATGACAAAATTACGCACATACGATCACAAAATGGAAATGATTATATATCGGTCGGTATGTATTCCCTGGCGAACCGATCGCGACTCAAACACAAAACATAATCTATTTTACTGCTAGGCCCTACATAAACACAATAATTTGTTGTATATATACATAATCAAAATATTTCCCTGCGTTTATTTGAATCTGTCACTCTGAACCTGTATTTTTCTTTTTTTGGACTCCTTTCTTGTATGTCGGTTATATTTATTAACCATCTAAATAAAATTAAAAAATAATCGAAATCGTAGGAGATGATTTAGAAATAAAGTTTATTTTTCTGGCTTCTACAACACTGTGGTTGTATTGTGAACATGACCGTATAAGCAACACTTTATTTGTATTTAACCTGCTTTATATTGAGACAATAAGGTGTTTCGTGCCAGCTGAGTTGTATTTCTAGTGTTGCAGGTATATTTCCGCGACTTACGATTTTCCTCATCACTTATCTAGAATTAGTTATTTTTACCGCCCAGACTTAGCTTTAGCATTACTAGCTACTTTCTTAGCTTATTAGCTTTAATTTTAGTGCCCGACAGGGACTGGATTCTCATGTCCTAGGTTTTTCACTTGATAACATAAATTGATTAATACTCTCGAAACTTCGTTTTCTATACAGGGTGAATCAGATCACCCGTGCGCGCAATGTATAGCGACTGAACCAAATGAGCTACATCTTTTCACGAATCTAGGATAAAAATTTGGTTTATGTTGGCTATGTTATGTGGTAACAGTAAAACTAACTGTAAAACACTACTTCTTTGATTTTATGGAACACCCTGTACAATAGCAGTAACATAAGTTGAAACTTTTTTTCCAAAATTATCAGTCTGTGAACAGAGACTTTTAAAATAAGGTATCACTGACCTACCTTTACCTTTGAAAATTTTCCAAATTCGATCTTCACCCCCCCCCCCTAAAGCACTTTTGGGGTATTTTTGAATTTGAAAACATTTTTACTGAATTCTCTAGTATCGAAATAAGAGGGTTTAATTTAAAACGAAGGCTGTAGCTCATTTGGTTCAGTCGCTATTTGTAAACGGGTGGTTTGATTCACTTTGTATACAAAAATAAGGCAAATGTTCGATTAAACGATCCATCACTATCCAGAAACTTTAAAACCAATAGAAGATTTTTTATTTTATTTGTTTATAATTACTTTCAGAATTTTTAGTGCGCTACACAAACTTTAAAGTTCTCAGGTTGGTCTCTAAATGTACTTCTAAAATATTCATACACTACATGACATTTGGTCGAATAGGTGGTAGCTATATTTATTTCCACATTCTTTTCTCCTAATTTAGTAAAAATATTATTATTACAATTTTAAATTACTTAGAACTTAGCATATTCAATTTATCTCCTAAACAGCTCAAAGAGTTTTCATAAAATTAAGTCTAAAGGAATCACACAATACAGGAATTGTCTTTAAAAACCACAAAAAGAGACTACTTACAGTTTAAAATAAGTAAATATCTCTAATTCAATTGTACAGATTTCGTTTAATTTCTAATAAACTGTGATGATTAATAACTCAAACCATCACAAGTTTGTTGGGTTTAGGAATAAGTGAAACAAAACTGATAACTTAAAAATGAACGTTTATTTTATTTATTTTCAAACACATTTTATAAGGGAAAAAGTTGTGACCATTTATTTTTATTACTTCATTATTTCTACAAACCTTCTTACATTTTTATTTACTTATTATTATTACTGTTTTTCTTCTTTTTTTGCTTATATTATACAAAATAAAACTACTCAACAGTCACTTGTCCCACATAAAACAGTTCCTAAAATAATACCAGAATAAAATAAATAAAATTTATACCTCAGAGAAATTCCGACACTTTTGATCGGATGTCATTTGCAGGGGTTGGTCGTCTTAGACCCTAAGGGCGGACACGAGGCGGATCAATAAGATGTCTCGCCTCATACAACCACTCGAAAAACACAAAGTCAGTCCCGCAACCTTGTTCCACGCTGACTTCCGTACTTTAAAAAATACAAGTTATTCCGTGATTTGTCATTACGTATTAGCCCTTGAAATTGTACGAATTTATTGAGCAATTATTTCGTTTTCTTTTTAACAATTCTTTGTTCGAATTTTAAAATAATGTTTTACATGTAACCTATCTCGGACAAACAAAAGTCTGTATAACAATTCAACAAATCTGTGTATAAAATTGTTTTAATTTAGTTTTCTTACAGACGACTGCAGTCATGATTTGTTTCGAAAACATTTGTTGTTCTTTGGTTCTAACGTGTTTTTAATCAAAATAAAGTGGAATATAAACTTGCATTAGATTAAAAAAACTAATTGAAATTTTTGAAACTCTGTAAAGTTGTAAATTGTGGAATCATTGATTAAGTACATATCGTCCACTCGTCTATGAAAGTTCTTTATTTTTAAACTACAATTAATAAGTGCGTTAAAGCAATATTTCATTAAAACTATTAAGAAAAATTTGTGATTTTTTTTATGGCAAGTAGGCTCATTACAAAATTTAATGTTTTAGTGAACCAATAAAAGTCAAATTATATTTCAATTAAAAAAAAATAAAAATAGTTTCAATCTGCCCATAAATTGCCTTATAACCAATTTATATATTTTTTAAAAATTACGGTTTTGTGAATTTTTTCCATTGTTTATTAAAATAGAGAATTTTAAAATGGTACTTATAAAGGGAAAGAAAAAATTAATGATTTAATGAATAAGCCAATTTTCATTACCTATTTACCTAGCTCCGAATTTATTGATTTAAACAAAATTAATATAAAAAATCAGTTGCCCGATGATGCCGCAAGGCAAAACAATTTTAGCTCATTTATATTATTAAAATATTTGAAACTTTAAGCTTTTGCTTTATTTCATTCTCGAATATGGAGTTTCAACAAGAAATATCTGCTATTACATTAAAGTTATAATTAATATAGCCTAATAAAGAAAATAATGATTTTATAAATAGAAAATTAAGTAATTTTTTTTGAGGTCATTTTATATAAAATTTTTAAATCATTTATGAAACAATCCTGAACCATATTTACAAATTATATATATATCTTGATGTCACACATTTTACAAATGAAAACGAAAATTTAAAACCATTCTTGGACTTTTTTGAAAAATATTTACAACATAACAT
The DNA here is from genome assembly GCA_963513935.1 of Aphrophora alni. NCBI lineage: Eukaryota > Metazoa > Arthropoda > Insecta > Hemiptera > Aphrophoridae > Aphrophora > Aphrophora alni. The sequence goes on along the minus strand of OY740766.1, from coordinate 7,753,352 downwards.
AATGTTTAATAATAGGCCTATAGTATTTAAAAAAGAATTAACCAATTTTAAAATTTTGTTTTATACTTTAGATAAATGTTTCAAAAATAAATCGTAATATAAAATTAAATATAGAAGCCGTTTGAAAATGTATGAAATTATATATTTCATGTGTGACATATTAAATAGCTTTTATACATAAATAAAGTACCTAATTTTAAGAGTTTTGAAAACTTCTTGTGTATTTTGGAATTACCTGAAGAAACTTTAATGTTCACCAACTTAATTTCTTATCAGTTTTATAAAAGAAGTCAATCGCTACTTACACTAAAACATACTGATGCATTCCATACTTTAAAGTCAAGGGACCGACCGTGACATAAGGCGCTATTATATGAATCTGTCAACGAATCAACAATTGATGAAGCAATACTTACGGGCCAACGAACACACTTGTTACGACTTCCAGTACATTGGATTCGAGCCCCACACATCTGTCCTCTTGTCTGACAACTCTATTACTCAGTATACTCCATCTAACAGTCAATTTTAGGGTCAATAGTAATAATGTGATTAATATAACAGATCCTTTGGGACTGAATTTATGAGACACACTGTGCCAGGTTGAATTTTGTTCATTTCGTGTGTTTTAATATCTTGGGTTTTACTTTCTCCTGTATACGTGATGTAGCAAAGTTTTGTAGAGGGTGAAAATAGTTATTTGTGCAACTAGTGGGCAAAGTGGCACTTTTTTAAACGAGAGAAAAATGTTGACGCACGAGGCTTGCTGAGTGCGTCAATTTTATCGAGTTTAAAAAAGACACTTTGCTCACGAATTGCACATTATACTTTGTCTACATTTGTTATTTTGTGAAAAATAATAACATACCTACAAATAATAAAATATGTGCTCCAATGAGTAGAAGTTCTCACGTCAAAACTGAGGTTATTTATGAATATTACAAATAACTTAGGTGTATTGTTGAGGAAACGGGATTGCCAACTTCAAAACTCGGCAAACGAAAAATACTCTCCGTGTACATACACTGTCAATCATCTTCATGAATAATTACCTCCTTTTTCAACTTTAAAACGTTGTTTTGTTGTTTATTTATGTTATTTTACATGTAAGAATTAATCTAACCTACATACGGGACATTTCCTGTATATTATAAATCAATTCAAATAAACGTAACCTAAATTTCGTTTTGTTCGGTTGCCATTCGGAGTGTGCAAAGTAGTGGGCAAAGTAAAACTGTTGAGAAATCAGCTGTTTTGCAAACTAATTTAAATGAACAAAATGCCACTTTGTCAACAACTGTAAACAAAATATATTTTAAGTTTTTATGATTCAAAAAGTGTCGGAGTCTCTATACTCTTGTCTTACTTAACCGAGAGGTTTATTGCCTTTAAAACGATAAGGAAAAACAAATTTAGAATTCTATCTTTCTTTAATTTGAGTACATCCTTCTGCTTTTCCGACCATTGTTTCTGTTGACGCGTTTCGGATTGACTCCATTATCAAAAGTTATTTACGTACGTTCTAAAAATGAAGTTATTCCGAAACCTGTCACCAGAAGTAAAGACAATGGGAAGAATTATAGAAGAATGTACTCAAATCAATTATGCACGTCCTAGCAGAAATATAGAATACCGTACCATATTACTCTATCTGTCCGTTTGTCTTCCTTTTAGTGTCCTATAGGCGGGCGAATAGACCATTTAAAAATGAAAATTGACGACTGAGTATATTTTGGGCATGTTTTAAGAAACGTTTTAAATTATTCGACCGTATTTTTGAGTACATGCATTGTCAGCTATGAAAAACTTAGAACCAAATTTAGTTAAAATAAAACTAACTAGATATATTAATAAGACTTACCGTCACAATAGTCTATATTTGTAGTTAGTTATATCACTACGGCCGTTTCGGGTTGATATAAGTAGTTTAAAAAGTACGTTGTGACAGTGGGCCTAATGCATCGTGTATTAAATGTTTAAAGAACTTGTGTGTCTGTTATGTGTCGTGTGTTCGTGATTTGTGAGTTTAAACTAAGACAACGGGAAAACCCAGCATAAAACACTCGAAAATGGTTGAATAGCCGAAACGGCCGTAGTGATATAACTACCTACAAATATAGACTATTGTAATGGTAAGTCTCATTAATATATCTAATTATTAATCAGTAGTCGGAATGGCGAAAACAAATATGTATGAAACTACATTTTGGATACTATAGAGGTCGTTTATATTTTCTAATTGTTTACTTTTACACACATATAAAGAAAGTTGTGATGGTTAAAAAATCTATGTCGTATTTATACTAAACTATCCGGAATGCCGTTTGTCGTCTTACATAAGTTGACATAGTTGTGTGACATATACTATCTAGACATTTGGCATAACTAGAGACATTTTTCATTTGATTCTAATTTAAATTATATGTGAAGTATTCCTCGTCACTGAAGATGGCGACTTAAAAGTTGAAACGCGATTGAATAAACGTACATTTTGTGAGAATTTAAACACTCTAAATCGGCTCTAACGATTTTAATTAGATTTTTTTTTTAATTTAACCTCTAATGACGTCAAAAAATATATGATACAGTCTCTACAAAAATTGTAGTCATTATTTGAAATGTACCATGGGCGACGTCGGAAAAGTTTAAATATCTTAAAATCGTTGCAAGCGATTTCGTTCAAACTTTGGTGACACATTTATAATCTAAACTATTGTGACAAAAAGGAGGTATAATAAAAATAACAGTTTGCAAGTAGTTTTAAACCGACATGAATCCTGTACGTTTATTTTGAAAATTTTGATACTTTACGACTGCGCCCAGTTCACAGTAGATAATATCAGAATTTTGAGTTTCGGCTTTTTGCCGTCGTTTAACTTAAAATTGTTATTTTGATCAATTGCTTTTATGTTTGCACGTGTGAGAAAATTAGTGCAATGTTTAAACATCGTTGTGCCAACAGTTTAACATAAAAATTTCATAATCTTTTATAAATCTTTTCCTTGGTTTGATGAAAGATAAAATTTATTGACGTATGAAATCAATTCATTTTTCAGTTAAAATGTTATCAACACCCCCCAGTTATATATCATCAAGACAATAGGTCTACTTATGTCAGATCACAGCCTAAACATTCGTTTTGATTGTATAAAATCCCTTGACACTCGAAAACATCTGTTGACTCCATGATTATATCACCCCAATGGGCGGCACCCTATGACCCTCCACGTTATTTTAACTGTTGTATTAACAGTTATTTCTGATTCATTAAAATATCAATCGCGATCGTTAACCCCTTTTTATTGTAAATTGAAGCTATTGATTTACCATTGTTGGCTGAACATTACGGGTTCTCTTTTAACTCGATTATTTGACATTTTCGTGGGTTTTAAAAGTGCCTACCTATTGTGATGAAATTTAGGAATGAGATTCTTTGCAACTAGAGAATACGATTTGTAAAATATTTTAAAATTGTTCATTGTTTTAAGGTATGGACGTGGTCCTACAATAAATAATTTAATATTTGATGTTGTAACGCTAATTTATAAGCAATTTTATAATGAAAATTTGTTAGAATTAATATACACTTTGAAGTTAAATTTATTGTCAATAATTAAATCCTTTAAAAATTTCATTTTGTAACAGTTGTATGGGGGGGGGGAGATCAAAGTAATTGTAACTTTTATTAAGGGCATGTAAATTTTTTTTTTTTTTTTAAACTTGTTTATTAATAAGTATTTGTTGATTGTTTAATTGTTGGCTGATATTTACTTTTGTGAATGGTCAATTTTTTTTACGGGTTAATAAATTTCAGCAATGTTTAGAAATTGTTTCCTTTATTTTTAAACATGTTACCAATCTGGTTCCAATAATTCTTAATTCTTTCTAAAAACAAATCGCCTGGTAACAATGTATTAAATATAAATATCGATTAGTCGTATAGGCCTACTAAAAATAAAGTGACAAATAACAAATTAACTGTTTTTTTTGTTTTTTTTTCCTTCTTGTAGGACATTTGAACTTTTTTACTTACTATACTTTTGATATTTTCGTTTGTATTCGTTTAAACCTTTTGAAGTTCCATAGAGTTACAACAACATTAAATAAATTCTTATTAACATAACAGTTACACTATTTTGTTCTCTTTATACAGGGTGAAAAGTGAACAATGTGTCCAATAAACAGAGTGATAGTGCACTTTATTTGCAACGAAATCAATTATCCTATCTCGTTTCGTTTCTGAAATTTACATTTTTCCTTTTTTTAGTAACGTCATTTTTCAATTAAAATTTCTATTTTCTCACTTTATTTTTAACCTACCAAGTAATCTATCCAACCGAATTTCCAAAAACTACATTAAATTTCCTACAAGATAGAACCAACATCCATTTTGAAACTGAGAATAGACGTTATTTACAAGCCCCCAAAAATATGAAAAAAAAATTGTTTGAAATCTTTGTCAATTTGTAATTTGTTTTACAAATAACAACTATACGTATGGGTGTTCAAATTTTACAAAAACTATCGCGTTTCATAAGCTTTTCAGCGGTGTAAATCCGTTATTAATTTAGTTTTCGTTCGTAGAATTATTGCGTCCAGAAAGTCAAAAGTCGTGAATAAATATGAAGGTATTCCAGTTTTTACTTCTTTAATGGACACTTAACAATGGCCGATGATTTTGTTTTGATTTTGAAATATGTTTTGAAATCTTTGTTAAAATTAAAATCTATTTTACAAAACACGACTACTCCTATAGGTGTTCAAATTTCACAAAAACTACAGCTTTCTGTAGTTTAAGCTAGTTTAAGGTATTTTAGAATTTGGTTCTCTAATTGACTATTATAATATTGCGCATTATTATTATTATTATTATAGCATTGCGCAATTATAATATTTCTATAATTATTTTTATTTATAGTTATCAATATTTTACCACATCACCACATCACTAACCTTGATCGTTCATTCTGACAATGTTGATATTCTCTTTCTTCGTATAACCAACCTACTTTCATTGCTGAGTATCCATTTATGAAAAATATATTAGCATAATTTTAACAAAATCGTTTGAGTCAATATTGAGTTTTGAACTTATATTCCTTTTTAAATTTTGAGCTCGATTTTTCTTTAGTGTTGTGTATAAGTGGGTACGTGAGGACTTTTGCCGGTTTAAAATTTATCTACCAAAAAAGAGTGTAATCGAACAGAAACGTTCGAATTGGTCAAAATCGGCGGAAGCTATTTCGACCAAATTTTGTTGTAAAACGTAAAGATTAAATATAAACAAACGAGACAAACCCCAAATAAAAAACAAAATACTATTCTTGAGTAATTTCGAAAAAAAAAAAACAGACCAAATTTGTACATAAAAGTCAAAATATACACTTATAGTAACTCATAAATTTGGTTGACAAATCTACACAGATGAAAGATATTCTAAAAACCACAGTTTTGGACTTAAAACAGGTTACTACAAAATGAATATCTTCTCGAAAAATCCAACATTTATTTTTAAACCCTTCACCTAACTTTGTATATACGAGAAAGTAACATGAAAATCATTATATAATTCTCGTAACATAACCTCAATCGATATTGTTACTTTTATCAGTTTGGTCTGAATCAGCTGTTTACAGATTTTATTTAAATAAATTCCCAACATGCTCCACTAGTGACACGACTTGTTCACGTTTATTGTCACGATTTACCTAGTTCTATTGTTATTCCCTTTCTGCTTCAAACAGTTCTAAATATAATATATCCCTATTTTTACGTTTTATTTTTCCATATATAGGTGTTATAGGAACAGTGTACGCCACCTCCCGTGTGTACAATCCTCAATAGCCAAAACGCGTGGACCGATTTTGTTAAAATTTGCTATGTGGGTTATTTAACCATAACACGGGATTTTTGTCTGGTTGCATCAAAATTTTGGAGTAGCTGCCATAAAAAATACACAAAATTACGATTTTCTCTAAATCAGCTGTAACAAATTTCGATAAAATTTTGCTCAACAGTAGTTTCGTAAGACACGGCTAAAACGTATTGGTCTCCATCTATACAAAACACAGTTCATGAATTATCGATCCCCCCCCCCCTAAATCGACCATAGCACTGTTTTAAAATAATTCATTCCTCAAAATGACAAATTATAAAGACATTATCATTAATAATTATTTTTAATATCTGAAATATATGTACAATGTAGGGACATAATACCTATGATCTCCACTTCTAGAGCCTATACCTTAAACTTCCATTTATTTAAATAGCTTCACTTCCTCCATAAACTTGCACTAAGCCTAAACTTCTTTTTCTTCAAATTATTTTTGAACAATTATTTGATTATACTTATTACTTTGCACACTGGTTTGGATCAATAAGCTTCATATTTCAACAAAATTTTAATGAAATCGGTAAAGCTGATTTTGAGAAATTACGTCTTATATGAAAACTTCATGGGCGATTTTTTGGTTTTATATTAATAACACATGAACCAGCATTTTTTTTTTTGGAAAATTAAGAGCTATATTTACCACAATTTCAACAAAATTGTTGGAGCCGATTTTGAGAAAATTGAAATTTTGTGTTTATACAGCAGCTACAAACACATTTTGAAAGAAAAAAAAAATATTATAAAATATCCCGAGATAAGACCCCAAAAACCAAATTAAATTAAAGTCTGTACAGACGACAGACAGACATCACGCTCAAAATTACTTTTTTAATCTCAGAGGACCTTAAAAAGGATTCACTTGACGCCGGTTTTTCGCCCCACCACATAACATTCTCTTAAAGTGTTTGCTGCTATTTTCAATGTTGATCTTCTACATTATTCTTGTGGATAACCTTTCCTCTGCAGATACAATACCTTATTACTTTTCCAAAATACGCTTAAAATTCCTCTCAAATCTTAAATTAAATAACCTATTATTTTAAATGATTATTCTAGCGGTCATTTCACTCATGATAGTCTCCAGGGGGGGGGGAGGGGAGGGTACATGCAAATTATTGATAATAATCGGATGTTGATGGCAACTTAGAGATAATGTCACTTAAGTAGTTAAGGGTCTCTTGAGGAGACTGCATAATGCCAACTCCAGTTAAGTCTAATTCAATCATGTAGAAAGCGGAGTTTCACAAAGCCACCCCTTTCCCCACCGAAATGCAACCCCTAATTATATGTATTATCATAACAGAGCCATGTGTTCCGTTGGGGGAGGACATATCTTGGCATCATATTTCAAATTGTTACTGACAAAATTATAGAAACCCCCCCTATAGATGGGAGTGAATAGACTGCAATGGATGTGTTAATAGACGCAATTCAATACATTTTTGAAATTGAGATTTCGTTTTTTTTAACTAATCATTGCTTCTAAATATGTGTTTACTTTAAATAACGACAACTTATTTATTTTAAAATCTTTAATGAAGGAAAACGCACAATTTTTCACAAAAAAAAAACAAAAAAAAATTAATTACTACAGACTACTAAGTTATTATCTCTAGTTTAACATGTTCCTCGGGAGCTTATTATAAGGAGAACGGGCGTGGCAGTTCTACTGGCTGGATCTACTTATTGTTTCATGTAATCTTGTATTAAATCCCTCCCTTTCATCTTTTCTATCACATATCTTTAAACCAACTATATTTTCTTTTCCTACCCTGACTATTACAGTATTCGAGTATCTTTATTTTAAGTTCTTTTCTTCCCTTTTTTTATAAGGCTACAATGACCAAAAGGCTTTTTATATAAAAATTTATTAAATATCTCAAAAATAATTAATGTAATTTAGAAAATTCCATACCAATTTATAGTTAATTGTCCTGGTCTTCTACTGGAGTTGGCTTACCCTTTAGTAACGCACACTACCAGGAGGGAAGTGTTCCATGTAGCCCTCTGTAACCACCTTCTTTATCAAAATGAAAAGTAATATGCGGAAATAAATTCTTAACGTTCTAAATGTCATATATACAAATCCAAATTTTAAGTTGTCAATATTACCTAATAGTATGTATACATCAACGGAAGGAAAAATACTACTTTAACCTGAAGTACATAGTTGAAAGATCTAATTATCGTAATAATTTTCTGTATTGAATTATAAATTAGAGTTTTGTTCTTACTTTCTTAATTCAGTTGCACATGTGTGTCTATATTTAAAAGTAAGAAGTCAAATTTTAAATGCTTCAAAGTTTTATCTAGTAACTAGCATAGAGTCATTAATCATCGTTATTCTGTTTTGTCCCTCTGGTAAATAGTACTACAGAGTGTCCGAAAAGTCCAGCACCGTTGGAATTATAAGTACAATATAAGTGCTATACAAGTTAGTAACACATTTATTTACAATACAATATTTGTTTCACAAAATTTGTTCAATATGGCTTCCGTGTAAGTCAAGACATAATTGAAAACGTTCTCCCGCGTTCCGGAGAATGTTCCCCACTAATCCAGGCGTAATTGAACGACACAGAGTTGAGATGCGTTCTCTCAAATTGTCTTTGTCTCTAATCTTGACTGTGTACACTGGATTTTACATAACCCCACACAACACTATCCATCGGAGTGCCCATTCCACTCGTCCACTGGGGGAAATGTTCATCTTGCCAATGATAAACTTGTGTGGGAGTGCACCGTCTTGCTTGAACCATTCTGGTTTTCCCAAACCCTGGAAGTCCAAATAAAGAAGCAGTTCATCACCGAACATTGTCAAGTAATTTTCGCTGTTATAGTGGAACCAGCCTAAGAAGACACTTCGCAGATCGGGTGAAAACGGTGTACTATTCTAGAAATAAAATTACAAAGCGACTGCCAGGGGTGCGAGGAAGGCAAGTCTCACATAGCTGGCGATTCGGAGGCAAAGTCAATGTTTGTGGAACGGTATTATTTTCCGACATAATCCACCTCTACCTCTACCGCCCCGCACTGAGCACAAGTGCCTTCTTAGGGCTGTTCCACTATAACTGTATCGTCAAATAAGAGGATTATGACCAGGTCATTCACAAGCCACACCAAACCATGATGCGATTAGCTCTTTGCTTCTTACTGCCGTTGTACAAGTGAGGGTTACTGTTAGACCAATAACTCAGGTTATGTGGGTTTACCTCTTCATTTATATAAAAATAGCTTCATAACTCATCATTGTCATCATCCTTTGACGTTTACCTCGGTTAGTCGTCTGGCACAACCTCCTCTATCACCGACGATCTCTTCACATCTACTCCTTCTCCACCAGTCTAGAGTCTACTCCCTTAACCTTCTAAACCTGAACCTTTCGTCTTATTTGTTGCCTTCCTTCTTCTATTCTCTCTAGTGTTTTTTTTTTAGAGTTCTGATTTTCTCCATCCACATTACATAACCAAATCATTTCATTTCCTCTCATTTTACTGTTTCAGCAGTTCACCTTTGAGCCTCTTCGAAGGTCTTCATTCCTTATTATATCGCGTTTTGTATTTTTTTTTTTCATTTCTTTACACAAATCTGATCTTTGTAGCTTGCAGTCTGTTAAAATCATCGACCACATCCATGTCTTAAAATTGGTTGATAACATACTTCACACGTCATTGTTTTTGTTCCTGTTCGTATATTCCATCACCACTTTGTAAAACTGATCATTCTTCCATATTCTTTGTTCTCTCTTTACTTTTATTTTACCATTGGTGATGATCCTGCTTTCTAGGTAAATGAACTCCTTGGAATGTTTTCCTCCCAATGTCGCTTGGTTCTTTGTTTAATCCACCTTCAATATCTTACACTTTCCTAAATTTATATCCTACCTGTTCCTCCAAAATCCCCATGTCCATAAGATCTCTCTTAAGGTCCTCCCATTTCATGGCATTCCTTACATATGCCTTTGTGAAGTTACTTTTTTAAATAGACCTATACTAAACAATGTAATTATTAATTTATTTTCAGGTAATTTTAACGACCTCTTAATTTCAATTTTGATTAATATAAAGAATTTACTTTGAGTAAAAATTAAATTAATCTTTAGGTACGGTAATGTTGGCAACGACTGTGTACTTGTCTAAAGGATTAACGATTGAGGTTATGTTAAGCTTAGGGTTTGACATGCCTGGAGAGGGGTGGAGGGTGTTTGGGTAGACCGCAATCAGATTAACTTGATGGTGTTCTACAGACCCTAGACCCTAGACCACTTAGCGCCAAACTATAATTATCGTCTTTGTACATCTATTACGCTGAAGTATCTGCCAATGATACACTAGCAATGGTTCCATCAATTAGTTTAGGTTTTACAGTGTTTACAAATTTATAAGAAATCGGTTGTATATTTTAATAAGACAGGAGTCAAATTCAAGAATTACTGACGGCGGGGGAGGGAGAGGAATTTAACTTTTCTGCAATGGCAAAAACAGAAGATATGTGCCAAATATATTAATTATAACCACCAATAATAATCATGAATAATCACCAGTTGTGGGGGGGGGAGGAAATCACATACTCTTTTTTTAAATTTCTGAGTTTTTTCTTGTATTTTTTAATTTCTAGGAAGTTAAAAACAAAAATAACAAAATCTAACTTTCATCGCTTGCAACTTTACCTACCTAGTAAAAACAGCAAGAAAATCGGTCCTGCTGATTGTACAAAGACATCTATATATTGAAGCTTGTTCTAATTATTTTAATGAAATTATTTTGATGTTAGATAATTCTGAAAGGACTGCATATTACAATTATTATTAATATATATATTTCTTTTTCTGAAATCTTACATTTCACATATAAACTTAGGAGAGTTCATACATTTTTTCACAGACACTCACAAAGCCTACTTACACAATGTAGTAATAAATCAAGTTTATAATAATGGCGATAAAGTTATATATAACTGTGTCGCCATTATTATAAGCCATCTGGTTTGTAATGGTTCATTTGTGTGCTTTGAAAGCTCTATTCAATGATGCTAAGTGTTTTCTAGATAACAAATAAGGGAGTTGTTAATAAAAACAAAATTGTTTAAAACATACGATCATAAAATCAGCAATAATGTTTTTAATCGTTTAAAAAATATTTACGAAAATCAAAAATGTAGGCAGTTTGAAACTGTGTCTCGGTAGTTTTTATTATTACCTATACATATAAACCTGTAATATCTCATTTTTTACATCTTTAACTGATTAAACAGTTAGTACCATAGAGCATTTTTTAAATTTAACATAACCTCACAAAATCAGCGATAACAATTTTAGTAGTCGAAAATTTTGTTTTAGTTTATTCAAATTAATACCACGTTAAAAACATTTAAAGTACGTTTTCTACTAGTAGTTGAATATGATTAATAAATTAGTAACAAACATTCAAAATGGCAGTCGTTTGAAGCGGGGGGTTTCGGTAGTTTCTTTTTATCTGTATAACCTTAAAATTGTTGAGTCAAAATTTGTTTTCTACAATAAAAACTAAGAAAGTTATTATTTTTAAAAACAAAATTTTATAAACATAACCTAAAAAAATCTGATACACAACTCTTGTAACCTAAATTGTTGTAGAATTTTAGTCAAATTGGAAAATGCTTAAACAAGATTGAACATGATAGAAAAATAGCTACGAAGATTAAAATAAAGTTATTTGAAACGAGTTTTCATTACTTCCTTCTCATCTAGAACCTCCATGTAGTACATTTTGTCTGTCTTAAAAAAACATGTAGATACACAAAAATCAACCAAAAAATTCTCACCCTTACATCTCAACCAATCAGCTGTTTTCCAAGTATTATTAAAACTTAAAATTGGCAGAATGTATCTGTGTCTGAACTCCCCCAAGTAGTAAACATAAAGTTCACCCCTGGAATAATAGCGACTATTTATTTAAAAGGCGGTTCCTTCAAGTGCTTCTAACTTTTTCAACTTGTTTCCTTGAGAAGGATAGCGCTGGGGGAACAATCGAGTTGAAGGAGGGGGGGCTTTCAGAACTTTATGAAAACTGCACCTCGGGGAGACATTAAACGTCTTCCATTGCTCCCAGTTCCCAGAACAGTAAGCTCCCAACTTTGGTTTTATTTCATGTCTATTCATTCCGTCGCAATTATTTTATACTTTTTTATCTTTATAACTTTGTTTGAGTGAAACTATACTGATAACTGTTTCAGTTTATGTTTTCTGATACTTTATAAATGATGCTGTTTTGTCTTGTTGCTATAAAACTTGCATTAAAACACATGTGTCTGACAAAATTTAAAGAACAGTTTATTCTTCGTAAAATAACCGCTAATATTATTTAACTATTAACCATTAACCATTAGTTAACCATTATCCATAGCTGTCTTAGATATAAACAAATATATAGTAATTAAAATAAGGTTTACACTCACTAAACTTGTGTTATAAACTCGTCCAAAGCGTTTATCCCTAATTCACGAACCGCTTATTGATAAAAAATAGCAAACTTTTGTACATACATTTTAACTTTTGTTATACAGCGTGTTAAATAAGTCCCGGAACGGTTTAATATTTTTTAATCATTACAGAAAGAGTTAAAAAGCTATGCACATTGTTAATGGACACCAAAATCTATTTTAGTACGTATTCAGTGGACCACTACCTTTCCAGGGTGACTGCTCACATATTCAAGTAGGCTATTACCAGTTCTTGAAAGTACAATAATGCATAACAAAAATGCCACAGAAAATTTCAAATATAGTCTTAATTTGTTCCTAAGGGTTTAAAACGTCCAAATTAATGGACAGGGGATTGTTTAAATTTTACATACAACGTAATAAGGGTGTAAAAAAGGTTTTTCTTTAAGAGTTAGTTTCTTAAAAATCGGTTTTTGTAATTGGTGACAATTGTATCTGTGAAACATAGGATGATGAATTGGGTTTATAGCATGATGTTTTTACATAATATTATTTATTTTGTACGTAAAAAACTTTTTTTAAGATGGTTATTTTAGCCAGTTGTGGATTAATCATAAGTTAGTTCGGTTTGAACGAAATCTATTCAACAATTTCTGAAAAAAGTTACTATTAATGTAAACTCATCAATCAAGAGAAAGAAAAATTCGACAGTATAATCATTAACAAAATTGAATTGTAATCTTGTTACTGGACACTAACCAGTGAAATAACGCCTAAAAATAATAGGGTTGGTAGAACGAGACTTCAGCCTGTTTTCTCCTAAAGAGATGACATAATACCTTCTACGCCAGTTACTTCTCGAGAAATGGAAAAGTCTTTGTAAGATTTGAAGTGATTATTTCAAGGTCCTCAAGAAGGAGGGAAGATCTGGGAGGAATTGATATGGAGAGAGAGAGAGAGAGAGAGAGAGAGAGAGAGAGAGAGAGAGAGAGAGAGAGAGAGAGAGAGAGAGAGAGAGAGAGAGAGAGAGAGAGAGAGAGAGAGAGTAAATACATTTTGGGTCGCAGTGGTAAGAGACTACCCGTAGCTTAACCCCAAAATTTAAAAAACTGAAGATGATATGCCATAACCAGCGCAATACAGGTTGAGAAAAATAGTTGATAAGGTTTTCCACTCTTACCGCAGGACTTTTCAAACCCATTCAAGCTATTCCCTATGTGTCACTTTATCTAATTTAGTAATTAGGCCTATCTTCGGAATTTTTTTTTATATTTTCTCTACAAAAGAGCTTTTAAATATTAACACACAACTAAGCTTTAAATCGATTTTCCTTTCCAAAATGGAGCTCAGAAATTCTCTTTGACTCAAACCAAATCTGATTAAGAATATTAAGAAACAATTACTGTTAAGTGGGAACAACATATGTGAGGGGATGTTTTTCTATTGGCTCTAAGTACACCACTAAACGGATTAGCGTGCTTGTGATTGGCTCAGGGGGGAATCTAACCTAACAATTGTCCGCGGGGATTTAGATGAAGTGGAAGTGGCTTGTGCCAACATTATTAGATGCTATCGGTAATACCAGGGGATGTACAAGGGCGGCTACTTATAGCTTAGTGATAGACGATGAATAATTATTGTAAAATGGTTAAATATTGTATAACTTTGTTTGCTTCTTTGTAGTTTATTTTAGACCAATACTAATCGTATTTAAAATCATTCTGAGTTTAATCAAAATAGATTTAGAAACAATGACAAAACAGTCACAAATTGTTAAAAATATTTTCACCTTTATGACATGACATTCGGCCTTAACTTTCAAAAGTTCTTTCTAACATTCTTACATTTGTCCATATAAAAACTTCTGGTAAAAAAAATGAAACTTGTTTTATTGTTGTACCTATTTAGATTAACGTTGGTATCCATACAGAGGATGAGAAGATACATCCTCCAATAGAACAAACATATTCAAAATTATGACGTGGATTATTAATTTTGTAACAATGGATTCTGTATTACATAATTGTCAATGTCATTTTCTTCTACGTTTTAATGTTATATAATTTATTAGTTGGAAGTAAAAGAATTAAAGTAAACAGTAGGATTAGACAATGTTTTGTAAATTCCCATGAAAGGCACTAAAAGGCAGCTTTAGCTTTGTTGTAAACGTTGTAACTGACGAAACCATGGTCGGAAAAACATAATAAAATTCTAGAATTTACAAAATATTGTGTTTCCATTATATTAGTAAGCCTAATTAAACGTTGCTACCAAATCAGTTCTACAATTAATGAGTAAAATGAACAATTACCAAATATCTAATTCAACTTAAAAAAATCAGAGTTCTTTCTTATTTAGTTGCTGATTACACTTAAAGAAATAGTTGTTTCCAATTTTATACAACGATTGAAGTTTAAAAAAAAGAGAAAACTTGCTACTTTTAGTTTCAGGTCTATTCACACAAAACTTCGTAGAAATATTGGATATTGATGTCTCTTCTGTACAGTGCAAACAGCTGAACTAATTTGCATGCTGTTTTTACTAATCTCTACTTTCGGAGGCCAAGTTGTTTACTAACATGTCAAATTTTATTAAAAGCTTGAAAAACATCAAATGTTCAAAACGTTAATAAGGGGATAACATTTAGCTTATTTTTCGTGTTGTCAGGTGAAAAAAAATTGTAAATTCCAAGAATACCTTTTTCTGTTTTAGTAATTTTATAAAACTTGGTATTTCTATGATTCTGAACAAATATTTAACACCACGATTATGTTTGTTTTGTGTATTTAAAAAATATTTTTACTGGAAAGTATAGATGCAGCAGTAATCTTTCATTACATTTTAACTTATTCAAACGTTTTCGATCAAATATTTTCGACTAACCGGCTAAAAATATATAAAAAAAGTGTTTCTTCACAAACAGAAAACTAAATCTTAAATCTAAGCTAATGGTGTCTATTTTTTGTGTCATATTTTTAAGTACGTAATTGTAATTAAATCGCAGCCTATACTTCTTTTGAACCAAAACAAATGCATATGGTTAAACATAATTATTGCTATAAATTGCGTACTTTAATATAAAAATAAATGCCTGTAAAATAGTTAACCAAACCAATTATAGAAAGAAAAAATTATTTTTGTAGCAAGATGACGTTTCAATGACTAACACATCATCTTCAGTACCAAGAAGGTTTATGCAACTTACCTGAAGATGATGACGTAGTGAGTCAAAACTTTACTTGTACAAATAAAGTGTTTATGGTTGGAAATGGTTCTTCATGTGATGATTCCGTTTCTAGACGTGTTCATTTCAAGTAAATAAAAACTACTTTCAACTAGACTGAGTTACCTCGTACGTTTACAAATAGATTTAACCAGCAAAAACTATTATTTTTAAAACGTTCATACATTTTTACCTACCCAAAAATATTCATCAATGCAAAATTAGTATCCAGTATTCTCAAAACTAGGAAACTCTCTCAAGATTAATTTTTCAAACAAACAACAGTTAACAAGTTTTTATTGTGTCAAAGCCAGCTTGGACGCCCCGCGGCCGCCCTATAGAGTGTACATCTGCTGCTGGAGCCTATTATTTCGGCATAAAGGTTTCACACTGAATAGCTAACATAACTTACTAGGAAGGTTTATAAACTGTAGGGTGTGTCACAAACACAACAGGTAGGGTGTCAGATGCTAGATATAGTGAGAAGTTTGTTTTCTCGTTTGCTGTTTGATTTTATAAATCACAAGTAGTGTTTAAAAGTAAAATATTTATTTTTAATATTTAAATATACCTTTTGTCGGTATGAACTTTGGGACATTTTAGTTATATTCTAAATTATGATTTTTTTTGTTCAACAGGCAAAATAATTGCAATACTTAATAACATAATTACACTCAAGTATTAATAAATAGCCCACTCAAATTGCGTTTTGATTTTGGTAAATAATCGTAAAGAAGTTGTCTGTTTTTAAAAAGGTCGTTTTTGACGTAAGTATCCCTAGATCTGGCAAAACTTAGCAATGTTAATTTTCTTCGTTTATTTAAAAATTAATAAAATATATTATTTTTACACAAAACCTAACTTGTAAGACATCATTTTTCTCAGAAAGATGCATACAATTCTTCTATGTATTTTATTATTTATTTTTATTTTTTTTTTTGAAACGGTTTTGGAGTAAGTATGTTAGATACGGTTTCGTATAATGACTGTAGCAATTTATGACTACTTCAGATGTTCTTAAGTCAATTTAATATGATTGAACGATATATGGGGATTTTAACTATTCACACTTTTAGTTTGGTCGTGTCAAGTTATGGCCCAAATCGAAGTTCCCATCAATAACAATTAAGTTCGATCAAGTTCTTAAAGTGTATATATTATGCAAATCTCTAAACTACTTGTTATGATTATAACTTTGTTCTTGATAACACTCTAGAGGTTTCGAAATTAAAAATTCTGTTATAATAGTTTTCTAGAAATTAATTAGAGATCACCGCAAACTACTATCTTTTGTAAAAACATAGGCTTCTTTTTATTCTGATGTAGACAAACAACTAATATGAGTTTTTGATTTATGTATTTTTAATATATAAGGAGAATTGGCGGTGTGTTTCTATAATTTCAACATTGCTATTAAATTTCAGGATTTTCCAATTTTTAACCTATTTTTGGCTAAAATATTTTCTTAATATCAATGATGCAAAACAAAATATGTACGTCAAAAGATACAGTTTTGAAAGGAGAACAATTCTGAAAGTATGGCTGTGATAATTCTAAGAAGAAATCGTACTTTAAAAGTGTTTTAAAAAATACCTGTTTTTAACAATCTCCACCATTAAAATGACTAAATATTTTGAACTATTTAATAAAGAGGAAGATCGCTCGAGCATTTTTCCAATGCTGACGTCATTAGAAATTGTTTGCCAATATTTTTACGATAACATAAAGCCGTTTTACAAGGTTATTAGACCGTTCGACTCCTTTCCCTCTTTGTACAATCCAATTTATTTAGATTTTTTTAAATGACAAATATCATTACTATGTAGTATGTAATATTTGAGCTTGGAGGTCATAAAGTCTATTTAAGAATGCCCAAAACTCAACATTTCTTTATTTTTCTATTAGTCTATAAATTAAAATATAGTAATTATTTATATATTAAATCAATTTTTTAACTAAAATCTATCAATCTAAACAATGACCGGAACAACCAGTCAAAAAGTCTCAACTTTTCACTCTGCCGAAACCAATATCAGAGACCATATCAAATGTCACCATACATCAATGACAAAACTTGTGGCACATTGACTAATGAAATGGAGGTTAATACATGGCCTTAGGCTACGTTCGCATTAAAAAGTTGTTGTGATCACGTGACGAGACACGTGACTTGACGCGTGCGCACTACAAAACACGTGGCGAAGACAAGGGTTGGCAACGTTTCATGGCCAATCAATTAAGTTATGCTCCTGTTTTAATATCCCCCAAAATAAATATTCATTATTATTTCATTCGATTTTAATGGCATTTGTAAATTAGTGAATTGGTTTTTTTGTGGCGAGGGAAAGGGGGTGTCATATGAGAGCAGCGTGGGTAATCGGGTTTTCCGCGTTGATATTATATTTTTTTAACGGATGATTTTTTTTCACACATATGTATGGATATGATTGGTTAGGACTTAAAGAGGAGTCTAATTCTCGTAATTGAGATGTCAACATATTAAGATAGTTTTCCCTTATTTGGTGATCTCAACTTTGGCCTTTATTTGAAGCTATTGAAGTATTCGAAGGCTAGGGGTTTTATTTTTTAAAAGTCAAATCATCAAGTGTACAAAAGGAGCTATATATGCGCATGTAGGTCCTGAATAAAAGAAACTGCCATATAATCTGTTTAAATCTTCTGCCATTTTGAAATTTACGACCATTTTTCCAATCATATTCTACATACTAAGTTTAATAAAATTCTGATTACTAAAACAGCTAATTATTATTTTGTTTTTAAATTTTGAGGTTATGTTTAGCAATTTTTTTTTTTTTTTTTTTTTTTTTTTTTTTTTTTTTTTTTTTTTTTTTTTTCCACATGTGGGTTGTATAAAATTACGTGAAGGGTAAAAAATCGAAGTCGAGCCTATTTATCCTTGTTGACGTCCCCGATTCCAAAAAGCTGTTTTTTGAAATGATCCTTATCTGTTTATCTAGTGTCTGTATAGTCTCTACAGACCAATCGAAATGTAAAGTGTTCACAAGCACCTAAACTATCATTTGTAGATAACACAAATGATAAATTGTAATATTACCTAACTATATTTATGTATAGGGTAAACACTATTCTAACTTAAAGTGTTGAATACAGTCAGTCATAGAATGATATTCTGATTTCTAGAGATTATAATTTTAGTTTTCTTAAAAATCTGCCTCTGTAGGCACAGTACCTAAAAACAGTCTAACTGTTCCGAGATCTAAAGTAGGTAGTGATTTTTAGACACCTTATGAACACTCACTCTCCTGTTGTTTTCTCCATGTGGTATTGCGCATTCTCAAATAACTTCAACACATGGACGTATGGTAGACAGAAAATCACTTTTCCGGATTCATTACGTCATAAAACGTGCTGTTCCGAGATCTTAAATAGGTACAAGTGATCTTTAGACACCTTATGAACACTGACTCTCCTGTTTTTTTCTCCATGTGGTATTGCGCATTCTCAAATAACTTCAACACAAGGACGTATGGTAGACAGAAAATCACTTTTCCTGATTCATTACGTCATAGAACGTGCTGTTCCGAGATCTTAAGTAGGTACAAGTGATTTTTAGGCACCTTATGAACACTCACTCTCCTGTTGTTTTCTCCATCTGGTATTGCGCATTCTCAAATAACTTCAACACATGGACGTATGGTAGACAGAAAATCACTTTTCCGGATTCATTACGTCATAAAACGTGACAAACTTTTTTTCGGAACCGACTTTTATAAAAATTTAAGAACTTTTATAAAAATAATTAATTATGCTAAATTGTTTCTTTATAATTCTGTTCTATCATATAGTAACACATAATTTCTAGAAAATCCTTTTATTTAGCACTGATTCATTCATTACAATTCATCGAAAGCATTACAAAAATAATAATGGATATAAACTACAAAATAATCAAACCTAAAACAGTACGGTAATAGTCCTGAACAGACAGACTAATGGATGGAAGTGATTGATATTTCTGGCCTAATGAGAGTACAATTTAACCGGAAGTCAACAGGTGTCACGTGACCCCCCCCACCCCCTCTCCTTCCCCTCACACATTGCTAAACAATGGTTACATCTAATGTGATTAGCGTCTAATTTGATTTACATTTGTATTTAGAACACGCATAGAGATCGGACAAGTTGTGTTGGTAGTGTGTATTTTAAAAATAACATTAACAAACTTCAGAAGTTGTTTGTTAGATTGAAAGACAATATTTATACAGGGTGGCTAAAAATAAAACGAGGATCTTCTAAAACTTTGTTTTTAATTACGATAGCTAAACACGGTTTGGGATGATCTTCTTTGTAAAAAAGGGCAGATTCTACGAGCCCGAGTTGTTCAAATTTGGGCCTATGGGGTTGTAAGTACAGGGGGTAAGTTAAAAAGTTCAAATGGGACATAGGGTCCTGTGAGACGTGATTTTAAAATGCTTTATGAGATTACAAAATTGGTTTTAAATCACCGTTAAAGGAAAAATTACATCTCCCCAATCTAATATAATTGTTATTTCTCAGATAAAAAGGACAACTTCCAAATAGTTTCTTCATTAAAATTGTTATTTTAAAATTTAACAACCAGTCTTCCTGGTTAACGGATTTGTATAAGTCGCGGTAAATTGTCTCGAACAAAAAAAAAAAAAACCTGTTGGTAATTTTTTAAACTAATATTTTTACGATGATACCAAAAGTAACAGAATGTATAAATAAAATATAAATTGTTAAATTTTCACTTCTAAATTACAAAAACAAAATCAGCAATAAATCGGACATTTAGATAAAAATTAGTCAAATTTAGCGCATAAACACATCTCTATTATTCGTATATAAGATTGAAAATTATCGCAACATTTCAAAATGAAGGCTGTTTTAAACGATGTCTCGTTAGTTCCTATTATCCACAACATGTATGTTAAGGTTGGGAAAAGGATTTAAAAAAGCAGAAAAAGAGCGCGCCCTTTCACCTCAGCGTATCCAATTCTTTAAAAATAAGTTTAAAATATCATTCATTTTAACGTTCTTAGAAAGGTCGTCTTAGTTGAAATTGAAATTGATAAACAATTTCTCTCCAAGATAAATCAATGTTTCCTTCATTTCTAGAAACTATTTGAAATAAAACTGCAGTTTGTATTATTGTTTTAATAAAATCAGTTTTTTTTTTTTGTTAATATTCAAATAAAACGTTTTAAAACTGTTAAATTTAGTTTACCTTTGGAAAAATTCAGAATTAATGACTTTTTCCCCCGTTTTTTTAATGCTCTATTTTGAAAAGTGTAAAAGGAAATTGTTTGGTTAACAACCTTGCATTCAATAACGTCGAATTAAATAATATTACACTACTTCCACACATATTGTTTGCAGTTTGCGTCAGATTTTTGCCACATTTTGTTTTTAAATATCGTTTCCTGAATTATAGCTGGCTTAATCAAAAGGTTTACAATTGAACTTTATCCTACACAAAATTACACATTCTTACCAAAACTTTTGACAAAATAATTAGTACATTTTTTTTTTTTTTTTTTTTTTTTTTTTTTTTTTTTTTTTTTTTTTTTTTTTTTTTTTTTTTTACGTATTTTCAGTTATTTTCTATATTAGACTTTGTATTTCAAACTTCTAAATCCAACTTGGTTTCGTTACAAGTCCCCTATACTAAACAAACTAGTGGAAACAGGAATATTAGATCTACATAAATACGAAACCTAAACAGAAATTTGACATGTCTCTCCAATTATATGAAACATGCACACTTTCTCTCCAAGATAAATCAATATTCCCTTCATTTCTAGAAACTATTTGAAATAAAACTGCAGTTTGTATTATTGTTTTAATAAAATCAGTTTTTTTTGTTAATATTCAAATAAAACGTTTTAAAACTGTTAAATTTAGTTTACCTAACCTAATCTAACCTAACCTAACCTACCTAACCTAACGTAACCTAACCTAACCTAACCAACTTGGTTTCGTTACAAGTCCCCCATACTAAACAAACAGGAATAGTGGAAACAGGAATATTAGATCTACATATACGAAACCTAAACAGAAATTTGACATATCTCTCCAATTATATGAAACATGTACTCTAGTTATGGATGATTGCACAGTAGTACCGGATATCAGTTGTAGGGATTGCAATGATTTGTTTAAGCTGTGGAGCCGGTGAAACCGCTGTGTCACTATTAAACAGTGGATATTTTTAATAGTTGACTTCATGCTCCCGATTCTATTTTTATGTTCATTATGGGTTAATAATTATTCAGATATTTTACAAAGATTAATGGTCAATTGATACAATTTCTGTATCTGTGTAAAACTAAAATTATGTGTAGTAAAAAAAATGGTTTATTGTTATTATTTATGTTTAGATCATCAATCGTAAATTAATTAATTGATATTTTATACCCGAACTTATCCTTTACACACAAAGAGATTCAATTTATATGAATTATAAACCCCTCTACTTTTTTTTAAATATAGATATTTTAATGTGCTCGTGTGCAGCCCCTAAACACTCGAAACGTATTTTGTCACTATATATCTTAAAATGCCGATTCGTAACTTATCGATAAAAAACCAAACATCGATTATGAAGATTATAAAAAATTTAATTTCTAAAAATCGACTCTACCGATTTCGTTCAAATTTTAGTGGATTAATAACTCATCCCGTCTTTACAATCGCAAGAAAAAATATAACGGACAAGGAATAATTACCAAAAAAATATAAATGAATCTTAGGCGCTTCCATTAGAAGCTCGATTTTGGTCGACGCGTTTGGCACAAGCGAGGCAAGTTTAGGTGTTAAAGACAGCGCCTATACTTCATTTCATTTTATAGCTGACAACTACCGAACGGAAATTTTAAGTGACGTATAGTTTTTGCTTGGTTTTTATTCGATTTTTGGTGATATGTGCGTAAGAAATTTTGTGCGATGCTTGTGCTCAGTTTATTAAATTTGTTGTAACTTACGAGAAATTAACCGTGTTTCAATCTTTAAAATAATCCATATTTTGTTATTTTGAATCCAATTGCAACAGATATTCTATCATTTAAAAAGAAAAATGACAGGTTTTGGTCACAAATTATAGTACAAAGTTGTTTAGCTTTTTTTTGCAGATTTTATCTAGTTTGATCTTTAGAAGTAACTTGTAATCACGTATTAAGTTTTAATCTATGCTCTGGAGATGCATATCTATAAAAACAATGTTAAACCTGTGCGTAGGTTTTGTCAAATAATAATTATAAGAAAATTAAATCTTTTTAATTAAAAAATAATAATAATTTTATTTTCGCAATAGTTTGTTTTAAAATTTAGGGCATTTAGGAGTATTTTTGTATTTTTAAATAATAAAGATAATAAACATTGAAAATATTAAAAACTTGGAATTTAATTAATTAATTCCAAAAAGCTCCATTGAAATATGATGAAAGCATGTCTGTGCAGAATTGGCATATAGTTAGATGGGAGAGCTCATCCTAGCGTGTTTAAATTTTATTCTCTCCTGCTAACTCTTAAAGTTATATTTATGGATTAAATATAAAGGAGAAACTAAAATAATAACAATCATTATTTTCAAAATTAGGGGATCAAATTTAGAAAAACATTTATTAATTTAATTGAGAGAATTAAAAAAATGTCAGCGAAAAGTATAACAACAATGTTCATAAATCAAATCTACTGCTGTGTGAATCAATACTCACAAAATAATAAAGTATTTAAGGAACTGTGTAGGCAATAAATTTACGCCCGTGTACAGCAATTGCCTAAGTGGCCGCCGTTGTTCATTAAGTGGTAATATTAATTCCTACCAATTATAATTGTGTAGACATCGAAATTGCAATGGAATTAAAATTTAAATCACAAGTCAGTTAAAATTTTTACTTAATAAATTAAGCAATTTCTTTAGAAACTTAATATTTTTTGACATTGTTTATTTGATTAAATTGACATGAATCTAAGACTAACAATTTTTGAGATATGCTCCTAATTTAGGAAGTTTTTTCGAAGATACGTAATTTTTAAAGCTGTAAGTATTCTGATAGGGCATTGAATGTCGATAGAGGAAATGTATAAATGATTTAGTTTTTAATGATTAAAGTAGTATAAATATACTTTTACTATTACATTTTTGTATTTATGTAGAACTTGTGTTAACTTCGAGTTTCTAATATTTTTGTAGTGTATTTTGTATAGAAACATTGTAATTGTTTAGTAATTTATTGTATTTATTTTAACAAAATAAAAATTAACTTTAAAGTTTACTCTCCAAATTTTGTACACTGGGTGTCCCCCACCTAATAGCTAACTTTTGAATTATAAACATGATAGAGTACTTTAAATTAAGAACCTTCCTTTCTTTTCAATGAAGTTTAAAAATCCATTTTGTACAATGTTAAAAATTGACACCATTTTCCAATATGGCGGCCAACTTTGAAATTTGTTATAGAACACCCTGTATTTTATGGTGTAAAGCAATATTTTAAGAATGTTTTATTCTTGGGTATTTGTTTTAATCTTTAGCCGTTTAGGAATTACAGGCACTTAAAGTTCAGAAAATTAAACTTATACAGGCCTACAAATAATTGATTTCCATCTAAAATGTAACAATAGCTAATTTTTGAACCGTGAAAAATAAGCTTTAATGGGGAAATTCCCTTTTTTTTATTAAGCTCTAAAATGGCATGGAAATCAATTTTGAAAAAGTGCTAAATTTTATTAAAAAGAGGGAATTAATTTTTTGTTAAATTGGTAACCCCTAATTTTTATATTGTAAATTTATTCTTTGGTCAAATTTTAAAATTGGCACTTTCTCAAAACTCCCAATAATAACAGAGCTGGAAAACATTGCTGTAATTGTTTATTACAAATTAGCTATTGTAACATTTTAGTTGCTAATAACTCTCCCATTACTTCTTTTGCTTCTTTTAAAATACTATCAGCAATTTCCATTTCACTATCTTGCATTGTACACAAACATAACTTATGAAAGAATGACAAAGTTTGAGGTTAGCTCACTAATAAACTCCAGCTGAATTTTTGGTGCGCTATTATAAACGAAAAACGTCGAATACAGGGATCAATTCAGGAGCAAAAACATTTGTTTTTCGTGCAGGATGAGAAAAGTAAATTTTATGGGAAAAAGTAATAATAATCAAACACAACTTATGTTTTGGACCAGCATATGCGGACTCTAGTATTATTTAAATATATAAACGACTCTCTCAATTTTTTTTATTAAAAAAAAAAATTCTTTGTGAACCTGTCATATACAGTATAACAAACACACAGAACACAATTCTCACAAAAAATACGCCTAAGTATCTGACGCGTTTCAACGACAAGGTCGTTTTCTTCAGTGATACACGAGCTACACCAATCAAACTATATATATATATATATATATATATATATATATATATATTCAGTTATAGTTATATTCATAATAGTTTGATTGGTGTAGCTCGTGTATCACTGAAGAGGACGACCTTGTCGATGAAACGCGTCTGATACTTAGACGTATTTTTTGTGAGAATTGTGTTCTGTGTGTTTGTTATACTATATAATTTTTCTCATAAGTCAAGCTCAACATTATTTAATATAACCTATCATATGGAAAAGTTCAGTGGAATATTTTTGCAGAGTTTATTTTTGAGTAAATAAAACACCTCTATATTGTACCCTTGTATGACTCTTTACATAATTTATTTGACCAAGTTGAATCTCACTTTACAGGATCGTACGGAACAAGGCAGCCGAGAAAGCGAAGCACGTCCATCACCAACAACAAGCCCAACAACAAAGCAACAACTCAACGCCTAGTCAACAGGCACAACAACAACAACCAAGTTCTGTATCTGTTATTACGCATGCACCGCCGACGCAACATGACCGATACTCTATCAATGGTATCTTAGGCATTCCACAACACCAGGACCCTAATGGCAACAACATCAAAAGGAAAAGAGATCTCGACCTTCATCATCATTCGGGTGAGTAGCTTTACGAGAGTTACTATTGGTAGTTTTAACACTTTAACAACTACTGAGTAATGCACACAAAATAGTCAAATTAAACTGTGTTACCTGGAGATTAGCCGAAACTTCATTTAACTTGGGAAAATGTATTTTGTAATAAATTTATAATTTTAATAACATGCCTGTTATCGGTAAATTCTGCAACAGCTGTTATAAATTCTCAAATGAGTTTGTTGTTTTGTTTCGGAAGTTATAACAGCTGTTTTAAATTATTTTTAGGTTAAGTGCACACTTTTATTGTAAGGATTCGCGTTTTGTTTTGATCGTTTGCTTATATTTTCTAAAACTGGCTTATTGTTAACATTTGACAATTGGTCTGATTTTTGTATCTCGCAAAAGTTAACAATTTAACTGTACATGCTGAATAGCGCTTATTTTATTGGTGATTTATTGCTTTATCAGATTAGTCCAAATGCTTCATTGAAATACAAAACTATATAAGTTATTTCAAATAAACATTGTGAGAAAAAAAATAATACATTTAATTTTTATACAATCCTGGTGGCTAGAAAAATAAATTGTTACTATTTTAATCTTGTGTCTTTATATATTATGACAGATATCACTAAATTTTAGCTATAGGAGAGACGAAAAGGTCTCACGACACGACCAAAATATGCCCACAAACCAAATTTCAACAAAACCGCTTCACTAGTATTGGCTACAGATTATAGACTGCAGTTTTTATTTAAACCACTATTTGGACTCAAAGGACATAAAAATAGATATATCCGTGAAAAAGTCGAAATCGATTTTTGTCTCATCACAAAACTTTTTCTATACTAAGAATATGAAAAATTAAAATATTAAAAATAACTCTTTGCGTGTTTCTTATAAGAACATTGTATTTTTACTAACAATGTTTCATTGCTCCGCGTTGAAATAGGTAGAATTGTATAAATTAATCAATATCCAAAGTGATTTGTCTCAAAAATCATTACGTCACTTTCCAAAAATGAACTACCTACAAAAATAACAACATAAATTTTGTTTGTCCATTACTATAATTTCTTTCTATTTATGTAATACTGCTAATTTGGATTTAATAATACTTATTATTTCATAAAAACTGTAATAATATTTTGATTTTGAAATTCGAACGTAAATTAGTTTATCAAACCAACACAAATCCTGCATAAATCATACATCAAAGCATATTAAAAGCCACAGAAAGTTGTTCATGTAAATTATCTCGGCACAAAGTTTTAATCTACTCGAAAGCCAAAACAATCGGTAGGAGCAAATCATGGCTTGGCTGTTAATGGAATAAACTCCCCCCTCAAACTTCCCCCTTACAATATGTACCACAACCCCCTCTTGATTCCTTTTATATATCCCTTTCCACCCCTGTGACCAATACACCAGCAAGCTCCGAACCATCAAGACATCAAAACTCCACCGTTCTATTGTAACCTAGCAACGCACCATTAACCCCCCTTCCCCCCCCCCCATACTCATGCGCTCTTGAAAGCTTTTATATTACCCCCCTCTTCTCCTTCTATCATAGCCATAGTCATCATTTTCCCGAGTTATTTTCCTTAGCGGAAAAGTCTGGCTTTGTCTCGCTCTTTCTCTCTCTCTCTCTTGACAAGTAGGGTTTTTATGAGTGGTGGGGAAGTGATTTGCATGACCGTGCCGCCATTTTTGTTTTTGTTTGTTGTTGGCTTCGTCTGTGATATGCACTTTTTGTTCCTCGCTTTGAGAGTGTACTTTTTTTTTATTAAATTGTGGCAGGGGTGATTATATTCTCTTTTAGTCGTCTCTATTCCCCCCCCACCACCCATCACTCCATTTCTAACCTTATTAAATACTTGGATTTTATTTTTTTTGTTTTACAATATTTGAGTAAAATAGATACCTAAAAGTTTTAATAGAAAATGAAAATTATAGATGCAACAGGCGCGAGTAGGCTAATAGAAAAATATTGGCCCTTACACTTGAATTTTTCCTTCTTTTTATAAGTACCAAATTTGTACTAATTTTAAGAGTGCCAAACTGAACACTTAATTGATTATCTGAATTAGTATGTATATATAACTGACGTCTTATTTTCTCTTCAAACTTTTCAAAGATTAGGTTACTTCCTATTTAAAATTCTATTATTATTTTGTTTCATTTAAATACTTTTTGTCCGGGTTATACCTAAGATCAAATTGAAGGATTTTTGGACCTCCAAATGTATTGCATCTTCTTTTTATACTTTATTTAAAATGGACCTATTTATTTAAAATGGTCAAAAAATAGGAATTTTTCAAGAGAGAATAGAGCGATCGAACCTAAAAGTAGTTGAAGCAAGTAATGATCCAGCTAACATACCTCGGGATTGCAATTCCCGTACTACTCACCAAAAGTAAGACCGCAGAATGATTTTTTTCCTCCTTCCAAAATCATTAACTCTAAACTTTACCTTAAAAGGGATAAAAATAATATTTTAATGGGTTATTTATTTTTTTAACATAACATATAAAAAATTTAATCTATCAAATACACATACGAATACACTGTGTATGAATTGCAACAAGAGTTCGTAAGTTCGGGTATAACTGATAAACAAATATTATTCAATTCCAAAACAGTCACTTTTAAGTTTATAAAGTATAATGTGTTGCCTTGGACTGTTTAATATATAATATAGTTAATTACCTTAGAGGTTGTCCTCAGTCCGTATAATAGTTATGGCTACAGCGCTGTTTCGCCGAACACTGTCGGCTTCGTCAGGCCCGCACTAACACATAAACACGTAACACAACACAACACTAACACATATAAAATCAGAGTATGACTCGTCATACATAAATAATAAAATTGTTTGTGGCCACATTATAAGGTCTTACTTGTCCAGCTGCAGGTATTGTGTTATAGCCATAACTATAATACGGACTGAGGACAACCTCTAAGGTAATTAACTGTCACTTTTAAGTTTATTTAGAAAAAAAACAATGTTTCCCAAAGTATTGTTTCTATACGCTCCAAATAGCTTCAACGTCCAATTTTCATGTTGTGCTCTACAGTTATGTGCTACAAAGCAATTTTTGAATTTTTCTTTATAAACTCCGAAAAACATTTTAAATTTCATAAAAAATTTGCACAATTTGATAAAAGGCGAGAGGGTTTATACCAACTAAACTGCCGTAAGAATCAGGGTACATACAACGAATCCTCAGAAATTTTAAAAACCTAAGTCTTTTTTACTTGTTTTTATAACTTGGACACTTGACTAATTTTCGTGAGAATGTGTTTATGAAGTAATTTTATTTATAAATATGAATATTGTTTACCTAAATAACATTTTTAATGCCGATCAGTTTTGGAGATTGACGAGTGGGAAATTTGTGCAATTTTTATACTATTCTTATATATTCACTTTCCGCTATAATGATATTTTTAAAGACCTTTATATAGATTTACTACTATACCAAGGTGGGTTTAATTGACATTAATGACTTGTAGTTGTGTTACAACTAAATACGACCGCACAACTCTATTCATTTCTAAAACAATTCATTGTTAAACATATAGGCCCTACAAACCAAGCACAGATATACCTCAAACAACTCCTGCCACATCGCACATCCAGAATGTTCCTGTCAAACCATCCCTCGGGATATTGCCTACCCCAACAAAGGGGAATGGTATGTTATCCCAGTTGAACGCTTTCCATCTGTTTTATATTTGTTAATTAGGTTTATTATCGTTAACACTAAACTTGTAACGATAAAGGTTTTTATAGTTGTGTTTGTGATTTAAGATGAACATAGTAGGGGAGAATTTGAAACTCGTATGTAATGTTCACTGAATACAACTGTTATAGTTAACTTCAAATGTATTGATTTACATTGACGATTTTAGGTGATGAACTTGGATTGTGTTTTAAGGGGTGAACTAAACATAGGGATAAAACAGAATGGTCTGGACACTCTATGTTACAGTATCCTCAGGATATCGGCAATCACGAGGTACTGTCACTGGATCTACACCTTTTTTCATGTAGTCTTGGCTTATATCCCAGTCTTTTATCTCTCCAATAAGGTCTCCCTTAACCAACTCTTGTTCTCTTCTGAGACTGAAGCTATTTGAGTATTCGAGCTCTATGGGTCTTTATTTTATCTTTTTCATTTTTATAAGGCGATGATGACCGAGATTTTATTTGCATTAAAACAGAAAAGGAAAAAATACACTGCCTAGAAAAGATGTTACAAACGCTTTGATGTCAACTTTAGACACAAGTATACAACGAATTTTTTTAAGAAAACTCCAATTTATAATTCATAGAAAAAAGAAATTCATTAAGATTGATTGTTTTCAACCCCCCCCCCCCTTTAAAAGCGAAAAACCTTTTGGTCATCATCGTCTTATTAAAAAAAATAAAATAAAAGGTCATATAATAAAGACCCACTAACCCTTGAATACTCTAATAGCGTCAGGGTCGGAAGAGAACAAGAGTTGTTCAAGAAAGAACTGGTGAAAGA
>OY740766.1:7477174-7723092 GCA_963513935.1 Aphrophora alni | reverse complement strand
ACTGTCAATGTAGATTGTTACACAATACTAACCAAACGGATTTGTTCGATTAGATAGAATAAAAACTCGAACACAAATTCTCGCAAAAATTACGTTCACTTAATCAAACGTGTTTCAACGACAAAATCGCCATCCTCAGTGATACACGAGCTACAATAACTAAACTATAAGGTTGTTCGATTAAATCAACATTTGGTTTCTTTCTCAAGTCTGTTAAAGTGTCTATTTTGGGTTCTCCTGATTTGTAAAAAAAAAGTTTTCTGTATGTCATCAGTAATCATTCTGCCGATTGTGATCAAACTCAGTTTGCGGCAGGTGTTTTATTAATTTAGTTTTTCTTCAGTTTGAGATCTTTTGTCATTTCTCAAAATCGTCTTTGACGATTTTGATAAAATTGTGCTAAAATGTAACCTCTATAAACAAAAAACATTAGTCCCAAAAATTCAAGTTCGGGAGTTATTGACAAACTAAAAATAAATGGGTACCGTCATTGAAGGTAGAATATAATACTATTAATTATATATTTCACCATACAATACGTGTTCATTTTCACTGTTTGACGGATATATCCTGAATTAACATTATTAGGAACGAGGTGAGAAATATATTTTATTTGACTACTATTTACTTTTGACTATGCGTGCATGAGAAAGCTACGCAATGTTTATTTCATGCGGGAACTGCATTCGGTCAGTTTAAGTTCAGGAAGGCAATGGTAGTAGGCGGAATTAATTGTAAGAGTCGACCGTATTGATTTCTATTTGACTCAAGAAAGGATAAAGGACGGGCGGAGTAAGGGCTAAGATCTACCCTCTCGGCCTCGGCTAAGGAATAAGTCTGGAAAATTTGCCGCTTGTAGCCTACCTCTTGCTCATCGATTCTGAGTCCATTCGAAATAACAAAACCCGTGTAAGGTTAACTTTGTTAAGTTGAAATAGTAATAACAAATATCTCAAATATGCTGTGTTTGTATTAAATATAATATCTCTTGTGGTTTGTTTTGATACTGTATCTTTAGTAATAAAGAAAACAGTGAAGAAACAATTCTAACTTGTTTCGATTATAGCGAACTGCACAGATATATAGATATCTAAGGGGGAAAAAAAATTTTTTTTATTCTGAGAGACGACATTTCTGACCAAAATTATCTCAAAAATCGTTTCAAATCCATAAGAACAAATATATATGGAATGGAAAGATTATGGAGTAGCTAACCTGCAAAACCACAACTAAAAGAAAATTACATTTAATAAATAATTTTTGGGAAAAAACAAAACGTGACCCAAACCCGACTAGTTTCTTTTTAAAATTTACTTTTCAATTTTAATTGTTTTGTTGGTTAAAGACTATACTTACAAAACTTACTTTGTAAATACAAATTTTGGAATTATATAGAAATATTTTTAATGTAATCTGACTATTAAAAAATATACTTTTGAAATAATCTCTGTCTGTCTGTAAATTACACGTCAGGTTAAAGATTTTGATGAAATTTAAGATATGCTAAAGTTTCGTCACAATTGTTTTCATTCATCAAATCGTACCTAAGTTATTCTATACGACTTTGGTGTTAAAACAAAACGAATTGTTCGCCATCTTCCGGAAGTTTTCGGTAAAATAAAGAATGAACCGTGGTGTGCGCCGTCGTAAAGTTCTCATATTTCAAAATCGTCTGAACAGCTTTAAATCAAATTTTGGTGAAATCCGAAGATTATTAATTCAATCAAGCTATAGAATAACAAGTGTAGGAACGAGAATCTGTTTATTTGATATTCTTAATCGATAAAATCTGAAACATGGCGCATAATCAGTTATGTTTAGAACAGTTGAGAAAATTTTAATTAAAATAGTTAAAACCCGTTTAAAATATCGAAATTTTGAGTTCTTCGTCTAATTTTTTGACTTTTAACTTTTTCGACTAATGAAATTTTGACTTATGAAAGTGTAGAAAAAATCGCCTCGAGATGTGGCCAAAATAGGTTCACTCACAAACCAAATTTTATAAAAATCGGTTACCTAGTTTGGATTGCAAAGCACTGTACATACAGCAAACGGAAAGTCCAAAATCTGCCTTTTTAAACTCAGAAGAGCTTTGAACGGATATTTCTCTAAAATAATATCGATTTTTGTTTATCCGTACATAAATTTCTCTATAGTAGGTATATGTAAGAAAATAAAATCGTGCTTTATAGTGCGCAACTAAACACAACACAGAATTATGATATAAATGGTTAGGAAATTAAACTAAAGTTAATGAAAAAATAATAGATACAATTAAAGTAAATAATTACAACACTGAAAAAAATGAGAATTAAACAAACACAATACTAGAAACATGATAAAAAATAAGAAATTAATTAATCGCACAATATATAAATGGATACAAAATGAAATTGAAATTAATGAAAAAATAAAACATTATAAACATGAAAAGATCTAATTTCAATTTTAAACATATTATATAATAAACACAGCTAAAAACTTCAATTTGTAGTTCGTAGAAAACAGAAAATCATTACAACGATGTTTGTTTTATCTACATGAGCTTATTATTTTTTTCTACTGTTAATATATGTACAGGGTCAGCCAAAAGTCCCGCATACCTTCCAATATCTCAGATTGTAAATGGTGTAGGAAGGCAATAAACACATCAATGGAAATTTCTTGATTGAGAGTGTGACGAAACTCAAGTTCCATATACAAGCTTTTTTAAAAAAATATAACGAATTCCCCCCCCCCTCCTTATTAAATACAAGTATAAGTAGCCTATATCTATGAGATAGAATAAAACTCGAACACAAGATCTCACAAAAATTATGTTTACTTAATTACACGCGTTTCAACTACAAAAGTCGCCATCCTCAGTGATACATGAGCTAGAATAACTAAACTATAACTGTTAAGTTAGTATACGGAAAAATTATTTAGTTAAATCTTCAGATAGCAAATATGAACAACTTTCCAAAGAGCTGTCACATAAAAGATATTCTTGTGTTATGATCGATTAATAATGAAATAACCCTGTGAAATTTCATTTCTCTTAATTTAGTATTAAAGTCAAATGAAAAGTTTTTGTTTTTATTGGACTTTCCAGTAATTTAAGAGGGAAAACATTCATTTGTTTATAT
Source organism: Aphrophora alni (assembly GCA_963513935.1). Taxonomy (NCBI): domain Eukaryota; kingdom Metazoa; phylum Arthropoda; class Insecta; order Hemiptera; family Aphrophoridae; genus Aphrophora; species Aphrophora alni. Next base: position 7,719,964 of record OY740766.1, on the reverse strand, counting down.
TTAAGAAAGAGGGGGGACAATTAGGGTTTTTTTCGGAACACTGTGTATATGGAACCTGAGTTTCGGCACACTCTGTATGCTCCAATCGAGAACTTTCCATTGATGTCTCTCAATGCCAAGTAGAAGCCAAGATATTGCAATGTATGTGGGAATTTTAGCCAACCTGTATATTATAGGTTATTATTAGGTAATGTTTTTTATTTTTGTTTTCGACAAATGAAACTTTATAACAAATTCCCTTTTACTACATCCGTTTATCGTTTCTTTTCGATAAGAACAACGTAAGATTTTGACTGCTCATGAATTATTTTATTTAAGCGTGCACCATTAAACATGCTCATCTAAAAACAACTCAAATTATTAACTGTAACCAAGAAAGCAACTTTTCAACATTGGTATAAAAGTTTTTGAAAGTGTCTGCCTCCGTTCCAATATTAATTTCAAGTGGTGGAGCGGCTAAACAGAGGGGGAGCGCATTAAAAGGGTTGCGACATAAGGGCTCAACGAGGCAGTACAATGGATGTATTGTTCCAAAGTTTATACATAAGTTTGCAAATCAACTGTTTTGAATCACTTTGCTCCAACTTTGCGATTCGGCTCGTTGACGGCGAGGAGACATTTTGTTACAAAAGTCTTATGTATTGGATTTTAATGGAAGACAAATTATCCTGTATAGTTTCTTAACTATGGCAAGTTTTATTGAGTTGTTTTGAATTTCGCGTTTGATAAATCGACTGTACAAAACTTAAATGTTGATTTATTCAAAATGATTTCGTCCTGCAACACGTTGTCTTGAAGCTGGACAAAATGAGTTATAAACTCAAATAAGAATTAGATACAAATAACTACAGGAAAAGTCTTTCAAACGGCCGCCATTTTGAAGTTTTCATGCCATTTTTGTCATATCATTTTCGATTTACATACTAAATTTGACTGAAATTCAACTAAAATTCTGACTACTAGAACTACTGTTGCTGTTTTTATTTTGAGGTTATGTTTTAAATGATTTCGTTTTTATTTATAACTCTCTCTATTTGGAGGTCTTATTTTACTTAGAAACAAGTTTTAGTAACTTGAAGATACGACCGAAATTTACAGACAGATTTTTTCTTAACAAGATAAAATTGTACACCCTATGGTTTTTTCAGGCCATTTTTTGTCATATCATTTTCAATTTACATACTAAATTTGACTGAAATTCAACTAAAATTGCGAATTCAAAACTACTGTTGCTATTTTATTTTTATTTTGAGGTTATGTTTTAAATGATTTCGTTTTTATTTATAACTCTCTCTATTTGGAGGTCAAATTTTACTTAGAAACAAGTTTTAGTAACTTGAAAATACGACCGAAATTTAAAGACAATTTTTTCTTAAGAAGATAATTGTACACCTAATGGTTTGTTCAGGCCATTTTTGTCATATCATTTTCTATTTACATACTAAATTTGACTGAAATTCAACTAAAATTGCGAATTCAAAACTACTGTTGCTATTTTATTTTTATTTTGAGGTTATGTTTTAAATGATTTCGTTTTTATTTATAACTCTCTCTATTTGGAGGTCAAATTTTACTTAGAAACTAGTTTTATTTACTTGAAGATACGACCGAAATTTACAGACAGATTTTTCTTAACAAGATAATTGTACACCCAAAGCTTAGTAATACTCTAGGTGTTTTTTTTTCTTCGGACATTCAAAATTTAGTGTTGAGGAAAATATTGTCACATCAGATTCTTGAAATGTAGGCCACTCTTTCTCTGCTATATTTTTTCGAATAGTGCATAATTTTAGAATCTCTTCTCCTGATGATAAACTTTTATTACTTTGAAACCCCTTTTAGAAGGGAATTATTTTAATTCATCGTAACAAAATATTCTACACTAGAACTTAAATCGAATTAAATTATTCTCCATAAAAAAAACATTTATAGACCATTCATCCAAACATCGCTTTCCAATTTCCAGAATCAAGCTTATTTAGAACAACAATCATCGATATTATTGAAAAGCTATCAGTTAACCTTTTAATAATAACTAGGACGGTAGAACAACACGCGGCCACAGACAATGGAAACGAAGCAAAATAATTGGCCGGTGACATTTTGTTGCCCCTCCCCCGTCAAAAATAATTCTGCTACCGGCTGCAAAATTGTGATTAGATTGCCCCTCTCTCTGGGGGTTGGATGTTGTATAACAATTGGATTATATGAGTCCATACATTAACCCGAGTATAGGGGTTACGATACATTTCAATTATAATTCATTGCTTCGTGTCAACTGTTCAGTTTGAATTCTGTTCTTTATTTCCAGCATGTGTTTTTGTGGACACTGTAGAAGACGGACTTAGCGCTGTTTATGGTTTATTAATTTCACGTACTAAATTGGGACAAAGATAACCAAAACAAAGAAATTGATTGTGTTCATATTTAATGAATGTATAGATTTTAGATTTTAGAAATTAATATTAATACGTTATGACCATAGAACTACGATTTCAGGCTAATAAATTAACATATTAATACATTTATCACTAGCTGTTATACGGGTCATAATTTTTTAATAATATGGACCAATCATTTGTGCAGAATTTCATTCAGATGGAAATTTCACGATTGATGACTTTATCGAGTCCAGATTTGGTGTAGGCTATGTATTTTGTACTTAACCTGTTACCATTATACCACAAATAAAGACGATGTTTTCAACATTTACAAAATAGTTAAAGTGTTCAATTTCGAATATCTCTTAAACCTTGGATTTTTAACTATTTTTATTGCTTTGTTTATGATTAACATATCATTGGGCAATTTTTATTACAGGTCAAATTATAAAATATTATATAAATGCAGTATTTCTTGGTAATTGACTATAATAACATTCAGAACATGAAATCAGTGAATTGTTATTAATGGATGAATTACGTGTTATAGTTTATGAATAAAGAAAGACATTTTTTTTGGTTCTAGGTCACTTTTCGTCTTAAGAACAAACAATTGCTTAATACAATTACCAATTTTTGAATTCTGATATTTGTTTTTTCCCCAATATTCACCCTAATATAACTTTTTTTCTTATTCGTAAGGTATATACAATAAAATTCACCAATAATCATAAGGCCGGTATTACACTGTAATAGTTCTATGTCATATATCTATTATCAAATATATGATGATAGGCTATAGGTATGATGAAAAAATATTATGTAAAATATTATAAAAATGTTTTGCCATTTACTCTGTCATATTAATTTGATCAAATTGTTGTGTCAAAATGGATGAACAACGGTTTTTTGCTTTTGGTGCTTGTTTAAGCTCTATAATGACTATTTGTTTATTGTTACGTAAAAAACAGCTAAATCAAAAAAATAAAAGGAAAAGATTGTGGGTTAGAAAGATTTTGTAGTCACTATTTTTTACATTATACAGCATTTCTTTGCCTCGTATTCCCAAATTAGAAATTTTGTAGCTGTTACCGTCCACTGAAACTTATTAGACGCCATTTTTATTGGAAATATTATAATATGTTCTCTCTAGGAGAACATATTATCATAGACATATGATCATAGTTCAACTATTATGATAGTTGGTCCATTACACTGTAATATTTTTCATCACAGATATATTTGATAATAGATATATGACATAGAACTATTATAGTGTAATAATACCGGCCTTAAGAGTAGTTAGTATAGGCTAACCTTTTAGGCATTGTAGTCAATTACCAAGAAATATTTTTTAAATCAATAACTAGGTTATCCTTTTACCTACAATAAAAATCTGTTAATGATCCTCTAATGCGTTTAAACCCAACCCACTCATTCATCTTAAATTGTACTTATTAGATTTTAAAATACAATCACTTATAAAAGGAAAGAGAAGGAAAGAGGGAAGTAGGGGGGTAAATAAATCTGGGAGGTTGTTCCACTGCCAACAGAATACCACGCCTAGCTTCCGCTTCCGACTTCCAACGGTGGTCAAGTGTGCCGGAAAAACTTCACCAAGAAAAACCATATTTCTCGCTGGCCTAACAATATTACGTTTCCGAAATGTCTGTTGTTCTAACGGAGGGTTGCTTTCCAAGGCAATTAAATTATACTGCAGCCTCTAAGCATTGGGGACTGTAATTGGTTAAACATTTTATTTCAGTTTAGTCTTGACTGAATGTTTGTAGTTAGTTTAATATAGTATATGGACAGCTGATTCAGGACTAAGTGGTAATTAATTGTAACAATACGTATTTAGGTTAGGTTATGATAAAACACTTAAGCTAGTTTTTAATATAAAATTCAAACCATTGTAAAACCCTAGTGGATACTTTGACATCTGATATCATGAAATGTCCACCAATCCTATTCGTATAAATAATTTGACATCATTTTTGCGTGTTTTATCAATATCTGAGTGTTAGTAAACAACTACTAAAGATCTGAATTTGCTATAATTTGATATAGGCTAAGGTTTTGCAAACCTACTGGATAAGTTCGTTACCCAGACAAATCTGTCGACCAAAATGGCGACAGATTTTAAAATTTTTAAAACTGTGTTTTAGTGAATAATTTTTCACCTGAACTTCGTACAGTGTTAAAAAATTTAAAAGTTATATTGAAAAAATAAACTGTTAAAAACAGTTATAAGCTTCAATAGGTCAAAAATTTTAGTTAATTTTATATTTTACTATTCTTTGAATTGTCGCAAAATTTTAAAATAGATGCCGTTTAAAACGGTTTTATTTTTTTATAAGTTAGTTTGTGATTTTAACCCGTTTTGGTGTGCAGATTTTAACAAAAATAACATTTTTTTTTTACCATAACTTTTCAATCAATACAATATAACTGAATTATTACTCTTAAAATAATTGTTCTAAACATAACCTCAAAATTACAATCAAAACCAGTAAAAATTAATCAGATATTAAGATGAATTTTAGTAAAATTATCTTGATTGTCTTTGAAAACATTATTGCAAATTTTTAAAATAGCGACTTTTTAAAACAGTTTCTAGGTTTTTCCATTTTATCTAGAATCTCATTTCGTACAATCCCTGTTGAAGTCGGTAACGAGAGGATTATAAAATGAATGCGAATTATCGTGTTAATTAAATCTTGAGTATTATAATTATTTTTAATTGTTGATACTTTAACTCGCTTGATAACGAAACACATTCAATTATTGTATTTCCTTTTTTTAAATATATTTAAATATGAATTTAATGTTTGCTGCTAATTAAAAAGGCAAAATCTAAACATATCTTAGCTTACGTAATAGCAGTTCTATATTATTTTTATTGTAAAAATAACAATTTACCAACATTATTTTTATTCGAATATTTATAGTTAAATTTATCAATTGAGGATTTCTTTCACCTGATTGAAGTAATAATCAATATATCGAAATGTGAACATTTTTCTGAATTTTGCAACCAACACAAAAACGTAAATAGCTTTCAAACATATTCCCAAAAGCTCAGTTTTATGTACATACATGTAGTCTACTTTCTTACATATTAATCACATCAGTACTTTCAGATTAAAATGTTCAATTTTTCAAAACTTAAAAAAAAATAAAACACAGTTAAATTCGTTTTAGAAATTTTTTTTTTTACATATACATGTAAAATTCACGGTCATTGATAGTATATATACGTAAGGTGAACTACGGTATTTCCATTTTTTATCCCAAAATACTTTCTTAATGTCTTTAAATTTAAATAATAATTTATTATAAATATTAACTCTAGCCCCTAACGTGATTCCAATACATTTGGTTTCAAGTGAACATAGCTGAGTTATGTATATATGTAATCAATTATCTTTCATATTTTTCTTGTGAATTTTTTGAAAAATATCCTCCCCCCCCCTTATAATGTGACCCTATTCATACAAAAAAACCTCTGTTGTGTATAATTGTAATTTGCTTAAAGAAAATTTTACTTTAATTAGTTAATACAAATAAAAAGGTTATAGGAACACACAAACACACACAAACAAATTGTTTTCAATTGTGATGTTTCTTTTTTAATTGTTAAAAGTTACAAGAAAATAAAAATAACTAATTGATAGTAATAAAAAAACATAAATGTGTAAATAAAATTAATCAGGACTTCATCATTTGACAGCGGAAAATGTATGTTTCACTGAAACCATTAATTTAAAATGTATTTATTTTCTATAACTTAGATTTAAATAAGTGGCTTTACTGTCTATAATCGATTCAAATTAAATGTTCGTTAGCTAAACCGTATATCTTTGTTTAACAATTTCATCTCTTCACAAATCTGTCCTGTCAACAAGAATACCAGAATGATTTATTTTTAACCATGACAGTGGATTTTCTACAGAAACTGCTACTGGAATTGATATAGTAAGGATGGTTTATCAACGACACCCCCTAGCGAGGCACTCGTGTATCTCAGCAGGGGGTGGGTTCTACCCTCGCTACAGGGGTGCTATTATTAACTTAACCTTATTAAATATATCTTCTTCTTTGTTATCATTCTCTATTTATTAGGCTAGTATTGAAGTTCATATTTTTGGTTTTAGATGAAAATAGAGATCTCAATGGGCATCCAGATGATGAGATAAAAAGACAAAGATCGCAGTACAATGGAGATCAGCTATATTCTAATGTAAGTTGAAGGAGTGGCCCTCAAAAAAAATCAAATTTTATTACTTTTGATTTAGATTGCTTGTTTTCTTACAAAGTCGTCATTGATAATTTTGTTGTTTTCATGTGTGTAAAAAATTATAAACCATTTCAAAATGGCGTCGATTAAAAAATTGTGTTTACCAATATCTGTATAACGGTAGTTTTTATAAAAGTTAATTTTTAATTTATTGGCTTTAACGCTAATACGTTTTTACCAACAAGTATTGAAAATGCAATAATATTTCAACTGAAAAATGTACGACCTAGATTGGGAATCGAAACCAGAACCTTTGACTTAGAGTCCTGGGTTCGATTCCCAGTCTAGGTCGTATATTTTTCACTAGAAATATTATTGTATTTTATAAAAGGTTTATAATAAACTAAAAATTTATCTCAAACTTATCTTTCCTCTATTTTGGGAAAGTTTATTTTAATTGGTCAAAATTGTAACCTTTCTAAAAACTTAAAACTTCTCATTTTTACATTCCTTTAATATTCTAATCATATATAAATGCCATTATTTATGATAATATTTTTGACGTCAATCTAGAATCTGAATTAAGCGTTGTCACTTACTCGCACAGCTAAATCGGTTTTACTGTACCGGTAGTGCCTAAATTAGACCTAAATACAAAATTTCAAAATGGTCAATGATTCATGACTTATACTGCTGTCTTATTTAATATCTAATTAAATTACTTTTTAACCAATTTAATTTTAAAATAAAGTAAAACCTTTACAAGTGAGATCCACTTATTCGGTTTCGCTCACAGGTTTTGTAAAATCATCAAATTATCAGTGATTGGTCGCACTAAACGTAACCGGTGATTTAATAGCTCAATTGAACGTAAATGAACAAGTTACAGTTCTTCTCTAACAGTGATTTTCGTGCTGCAGTCACTGTTTGCTATTATATCAAGAATTGAATGAATATTGTGGATTCTCGAAAATTTGTCTTACTACTAATGCTGGCAGTGATATTATTTTTGGCTGCATTGGTTCTTCTTATATTTAATGTAGATTTTTTTTTAAATACTAGTAAATTGTAAAACTTAAAATGACATTAAGAAGAAAAAGGTAGCTGGAGATCAAATTGTTTTACTCCTGACTACACTATCCAATTTAATTTGTGCAATCAAACATTTTCTAACTTGCAGAGGCATATTATTTCATTGTGTAGCTTTGTATTTTTAACACTGAATCGAAATCACTTGTTAAAACTTTACAGCTGATCAATCACAGTTTCAAATCGTGATGAATCAGTCGCCATTGTTATTACAAACAAGACTATCAACAACAATGTATTGTTTCAGCTATGGTCAGGGAAATGGAGTATAAAAGACGAACACAAGTTACTCTCAGAACTAGGTGGCGGTGGTACGGGAGGTGGCAACGGTGGTTCACCTTACTACGATACTACGACTGGAGGTTTTAGTGCACCGATAACAACATCAGCTGATCTCTACGATAGTATCAGTACTATGACCCAAGCTCAGACTACGACACATATATATAATCCTCCTATTGGCACGTCGCTAGGTAAGCTAAGCATGGATGTGTTATTTAATATGTAACCAGTTTAGAATGGAAACCTAATGCATTATTTAATTACTCATAAAAAATAAAATCCGGCATGCAGTTTACTAAACATATTAATTAGAGTCGATTAAAACAAAACACTTTTGGTCTGGAGCATTTTAGATGCAATTTTATTGCACAATAGGGTGTTAGGAACTTTTTTATTATTATACATTTTTCGGACATTTGCCATCATTTGTGTGTTAAAAATCAAAACACGACGTTTCGGGAATAAGAATCAATTCCGTTATCAAGTGACTAAAAACTAAAGAAACATGAAACTAGAAACTAAGCCTATGTAAGAAGTAAAATTAAATAAGAATACCACCAACCTTAACATCTAAGCATGCATCTCAGAGCTAAAACTGAGAAGTCAAAAGACACAATCACGGTAACACACAACTAACGTCAAATACGTGTTGTTGTATCAAAGATACAACAACAAGTGACGTGGTCCAGAAGGCGTGAGAGAGTGGGCCTATTGTTAGTTGTATTAAGCTTCCTAGCCCAAGAGCGGGTTACAACCCCTTGTGGCGATTTAACAGGTAAAATTTCAGCTTGTTTTTTAGTTGTAGGGGTATTATAATCAAATTTTAGTTCTTTTTTTAATAATGGGAGCCATAATGGCCTTACTTCTATACTAGATTGGCTGATATGATTGTCCGTTAGTTTTATATATGAGGCTTCAATTATTTTACGTTTGTATAAGTTACCGTGATTATGTCTTTTGACTTCTCAGTTTTAGCTCTGGGATGCATGCTTAGATATTAAGGTTGGTGGTATTCTTATTTAATTTTACTTCTCACATAGGCTTAGTTTCTAGTTTCATGTTTCTTTAGTTTTTAGTCACTTGATAACGGGAATTGATTCTTATTCCCGAAACGTCGTGTTTTGATTTTTAACACACAAATGATGGCAAATGTCCGAAAAATGTATAATAATAAAATTGAACTTCCATCATTAACAAATAACTTCAAAGAGTATTAGGAACTGTTTTAAATTGTTTCTGTTTGAAGTGATTCTAATTTGGTATTTATAATTTAAGTTGCAAAATTTATTTATTTTTTTTTTTTAATACTGTATATCTATTTCTACAGCTCCAACTAAAAAGTCATGAAAAATTTTGTTCTTTATTAGATTACAAAGAAAATGAGATGCGTTGATGTCGATTGATTTCTTCGGTGGGTTATTATATTATCTTAAAATGTTACTGAACAATTGTTTATAAGTATAGAAATAATTTTGGTGACGTGAATTATCTTTTAAATTGTAGTAAAAAGTGAACGTACTTTATGATGCAAAAGAGAGGAAAATCGATACGATATAAATATTACTTTTTAACAAGAAAGATAAAGCATGATAACAGTCTCGGCGCTAAGTGTAGCGTATCACAAGGCCCAAGTCGCCAAGTATTAAAATTAAGCCGGGGGGGGGGGGGTCTCGAAGAAAGAAACACATTTATAAGTAGATTATTTCGAACACAATTTAAAATTTCTTTTTCCAATCGTATCATAAATATTTTAATTGTAAATTAAACCATGTAAAATGGTTAAGTAGAATGAAATTCACCCTAATCAGCTGATAAATTTATGAATAAATATGTAAAACAAGTGAAATGAGATATCTCAGTATCTAATTAGATAATCAAATTTTATTTTTTTGTTACAAGTCTTCGTTTTTTCAATATTTTAAAGTATTAAACTGTTTCTTTTTTGAAAATTTTGTATAATTAAAATTCATTTTATTCTGGATTAATTTTCGTTGAGTAAAAAATAATATAAGAAAGACAATTACTCAAAGAACAAATCGAATATTAATTGCTAAAACAAAGCATACATAGCTTCTCATAAGAAATACCTTGGGGAAAAATGTGATTTTGAAATTAATCGTAATTACTGTATCAGATATTTATAGAAACCAAGATGGTTTCCAGTATAGCTTAGGACAAAAAATAACTAAACTAAACTGCTTCAAATAAATTCACTATTTTCCAAGAACATTGTTAGAAAATTGTAATTTTTCTGCAATGTTTTAAAGTGTACTTAAAAAATATATAATTTTTTAACTTTTCTTGGTAATCTCATGTATAATTACCAAAGAATAAAAATATCATTTTCAATACAGTATTCACTAAAACTTATTTTAAATTAGCCTTTTTTTTGTGCATGATTATTATTTTTATAGTGAATGATATTGTTTTGTTGTTGGCTGTATTTATTTTGTTTTGCTTGTTTGTTAAGTGTTGTGTTGTTGTTGTGTGTTTGACTTTAGTGGGCGGAGTAACACCCTTAGCACCAATCAGCATGCAAGAAATGCATAAACTTGAACCTGGAAGTGTATTAGACCCATCATCATTATCACCTGTACCATATCACACAGGTAAGTTCACAATTAACTTTCCCATTAGGACCACAAAACATTGTGGCTAAAATTTTAAAAAGTTACATTCATTAAGAGTGAAAATTATACTTCAGTGAACAAACACTTGAAAACTGAATACAAAAATTGCGCTTATACAAAACACTTTTAAAATATTATCTTAACACTAGAAATTATAAATTTCAAATACTATTTTCCAATTAAATAATTTTATAATAGATATTAAAGAGGGAACATACTTCTGCCATCCAAAGCTAGGATCATGGTATGTGCACCACCCCTTATATTTTAATAATGTCAAATATGAATGGAATATATACTAGTATATCTCTTTGCAGATAATTTTCAAGCGATTTGTCAGATTTGGTAGAGAAGTTACTTTTTAAATATCCTACAGACTCGGTCAAACTTTTTTTAAATTGTAGATTTTAAATGTTTAGTAGATTTTCTGGTCTAGAAGTCACAATTTTCCCCTGATTTTCATCAAAGTTTTTATACTGTATAATCATCGGATTTCAGCATAGTTTAGATAAATTTCTCGTCCAAAAAATTAGAAAATTTAGAATTAAATATTTAGCGGTTTTTATTTTTGAGAAAAAAGTTTAAAAAAAAATTATTTGCTAAGATTTTGAAATAAATTTCTACTTTTTACTTTTGTCTGTACTTTAAAAAAATTAAAATTTGGCATTTATATATTTGCTACTGGAAAAAATAAAACACTAGCTCCTAATATCAAAATGCTCCAAGAGTCATTACTATTTCAAAACCATTGTTTTTACAAAAGAACATTACACATTTTTTTATATAATTTGATAGTATTTAACTTTCTTTTTCACCCCATTTAAAGTTTGAAATTTATTTAGTTTATTTCTAAAACGGTTTTGTGTTTAATTATATATTCACACAAGGATTTTGGATGAGGGGATTTAGTTCTTTATCGGAATTGCACAGTAAACTAAAATCAGTTTCAAAATGGTGACAAAGATTAAGTTAAACTCACTGTTCTAAGTTCATGTTTTCTCATTTGACAAGAATATAATTGAAGCACAAAATATTTTATCTCAAACTATAAATTTCAAGAAAAAATCTAAGGAAGAGTGTATATCTTAACAGGATTAGTATTCACTTAATTTTTTAAACTCACTTTTCGATTAAAATTAAACACACATTATTGAAAAATTCAAGTTCTGTGACTCATCAATTCAAACGGCAAAACCGGTTAAGAAATTAGACCTGTCAATTTTATTTATCATTAGAAACTTATTTTTCTCTTATCATTTCCATCTTGAGTGACTCTACATCAGTCTGGTAAGCCACATTTGTTTATACTTTATAGAAAGTGGTGGTTACCATACAGGAAGTCAAGGTACAGGATCTGGGTCTCCTGGACTACCCTTAACATTGCCTTCAGACCCTGCTCCTGCGCCGAGTCCATCACCAGATCCTTCGTCACTTACAGTACTACAACCACCACCAGGTTCTTTCCAACCAGCCTTCACACATCACTATGGAGGTATGTATGAAGCTATGTTCAATATTTATCTGGCTGTATTGTCATGGCTTATTAGTGCTATAAACATTGTATTTATTTTATGCTCATATGTTAGCTTTGAACTGCTTATATATTGAGAAAAGACTAGTTTTTTGTATGAAATTCCAAAAGCTCTCTTTGTATTCTTTAGTAAGAAATCCCCATGTAATTGATATTGATATTAGTTCTTGATATTTTGTGAGATTGTTTTTTACAAGAGTGATAGCCTTTAATGTTTTTTTATAGTTTTAACTCTCAAAACCAATTCTGGTCACAGTGGCGGATCTATGGGGGGGCTTTCGGGCTGAAGCCCCCCCAAAACCTTTAAAAAATGTTTTGTAAGAAAATTTAAAGTTTGCTCAAAAGCACACAAGGCGTTTGCGGTTCCTTTACAGCGACTAGTGATGAAGACAATGACAGTGTTAGTTCTCAGACCATCACTCCAAGTCTCCAAACAAAAATTCCAACTTTGTCCCCGTCATTATTTATTCATGTCTAGCCAGTAGAACTACTCTGAAATATTAAATGTACGATGTACTTAAAAATAAATTCTTTTCACATTTTTAATCTGCCTTTTATTAACTTTAATGTATTTCATTAGTAAATTAGTAAACAAAACATCCTGAAAACCTTTAATATGAAACACACGTTTTTACTCCATAAAACAACGTTAAACTACTGTTTTGGTCGCTTCATTATATGAAAGTCCTTTCACAAAATTTTCCCCTGTTCAGCCCCCTCCAAAATAAAATTCTAGATCCGCCACTGATTCTGGATATTTGAAGAAACCACCAAAATTGAAATAAGTGTTCTAATTTTGTAAAATATATTGTTTAAACTTTGGAATTTTCCTCATTGGAAATATTTGTTAATTACCTAAAAAACCTTTATACAACTAAGAGTACTTTACACTGTCAGAAAGTAAATATATGGAAACTATGAAATTAAAGATTGAAACATTTTACATAACACAACACTACTTTATGCTTTTGAAAATCAAGTCTTCATTTTTAATAAGTCATGAGAGAACTACGATAAATGAGGAGAAGAAATTTTGACTCTACGGTTTGCAAAATTGACCTAGGCATACACGCATTGTCGCCTTTCTTGTCCAACAAATACACATCTGTTTTGAAGAATAACAACCACGATTAGTATTTTATTTTAATTATATTATTTTTACCTGATTTCCTTTTAGTAAGTATAACTATTGCCAAGGGCGTACCCAGGATCAAAACTAGAGCGGGGCAAGCCGTGGTCATTCAATATACAATTGATTATTAAAATAGTTATTTCAAGAATTGTATTAAATTCCAGCAACAAAATGTATAATAAAGATTTATTTTTTTGCTTCCAGGGGGGGCAGCTGCCCCCCCTGCCCCTCGCTGGGTACGCCCATGACTATTGCAGTCGTTGTTATAATCAAGCTAAAATTTATTTTCCTTCTTTTGGTTGCATTTTTAATCTCATACAAACCTTCTTTTTCTAATCATTCTTGATTTTTTGGGTGGCCATTCTTGATTTTGGTTTGATGTTCTATTTCTATGTGATATAGTTGGTAACTTTTATAATTTTATCAATGTGAGGATGTAAACATAGAGAATCGTGTCTTCACACTTAGTCATGTTTGCTTGTAAAAAAGAAAGAAATTGTGTCGATGGAAAATAAATGTTTTATTGAAATTAACGACATTTCATATAAGGGATATGATGGCAGTGAAATGTTAGTTTACTTAAATTTATTTTATTCTGTTTATAAAGGACTGATAGAAAATTCTACTGTTGTTTACAAAATTTGATTTGATTTCATTATTTGATTAAAAATAATTTTGTTCTAGGTGGCACTGGAGGAGTATCAGACTACGCCTATAGTTCACCTTACACACAATACACAGCAAGTCCTTATGGTGGTTACAACTATACAACAGGCGCTGGCGGGTTGCTCAGTAAGTAAATAGTGAGTATACATTGCTGACACAATCGGCAAAATTACCATAATGTGTCAGGACTTTTGGGCCTGTGTTGATCTGATTGAAAATTTACCATTTCTTTCTTTTAGGCCTATCTGACAAACTAGGAGGAACATCGAGCATATTTGTTTAATTAAACTCTTGAGCATTTTAGGTTAGATGGGTTTTTAGCTAGGTGTGGGATTAGATTTTTCTCTCTGTTACAATTTCTGTCTTTGCACATAAATGTAGCGTTCATAAAATATAAACTAAAACGATTGTGATAAAAGAGACTAAGATTTTACTATCTCGTAATAACTGTAACTTCACCTACATTTTAAATTAATTCCATTTTGAGTAGATTGGACCGCATAACTTGTGTAGATTATATGTTAGGCCTATTACTTAATTTCGGTAAACTATTGTTGACAATTACGTTTAGAAGAATGATAAAACTTTAACTTTTGTCCACATTCGAATATGGTCTTAATTTTGCTACTTTAAAAATTAACTGTTTGATTATAGTTTGAAGTGTTTAAGTTTAAAATAATAATTTACTACATACAATATTATGTCTCAATATCTAAAACAAATTATTAATTATAGATAAAGATATTTAACTATGTTATAAGCAACCAATAAATATATTTAATATATAAATGATTCAAGAATATCACACCTTATTTCATAATTTCAGTTGTGTAATTTTAAGAAATATCATAAATGGCAATTAGATTTCACAAAAGTGTTTCCTGACACATTTACAAGATTTTTTTTGTTGATTTAATTTTAATTATTCTTTATTAATCTCTTAAAGTTTCCCTTTGAGGGGTGAGTCATTGTTAAACTTTTTTTTATTTATTTACGGTCGAATTATAGAAATTTGAAAATTGTAAATTATAATTGAGGTTATTCAATATATAAAATTAGTTTTGCATGCATTAAGCCTTTTTAAAGTTAAAAAATGTCAATTAACGGTAGCTTAAAAGGAAAACTTTTTTTTTACAAATAAACAATGTAACAGTTTTTATATTTTTCATTCCCTTTATCTATAACAAACAGAAGACCTCTATATTTATATCTTTAAATATTGTATATGGAACTTATGAAAAATACAACCTTTGTTTTCTCAGTACTTGTTAATTATATCCTCACCACAATATTGATGTGTATATCTGTTTACATCAAGAAAAATGTGGTGCACATATACAGTATTTTGTTATTAACTAATAACAATATGAATCTAAAGAAGTGTGTGAATAATTATTTAACAAAAAAGTGATGTTGATTTCCTACAAGAACGTGCAATCATTCGATGTAACATGAATTGTAGTCAAGGTCATTAAATGACTTTATAGTTTGGTGGAGGTGCTATTTGCAGTGTTGTAAAGAAGAAAATAACATAACTTGGACTAACTTAACCTATTTGCGGAGATAAAAAGCATTTAACTTATGCTAAACTTAACTTGACCCAATTTATCCCCAATTTAAACATGTTTCCCCCAACATATAGGATATATACTAGCATAGTGGTGGTGATATAATTAATAAGTACTATTTTCTCAGATTAAGATTCAGGATAAAATCTGAAGAATCTGGCATACAATTCCAGTTTGAAAATGTTCCTTTGCATTAATCAATACAACATTTGGTGAAGTATCAGACGCGTTTCAACGACAAGGTCGCCCTCTTCAGTGATACACGAGCTACAACAATCAAACTATAACTTATCAAGTTATAGTTTGATTGTTGTAGCTCGTGTATCACTGAAGAGGACGACCTTGTCGTTGAAACGTGTCTGATACTTAGGCGTATTTTTTTTATGAGAATTGTGTTCTGTGTGTTTGTTATACTGTATATTTTTTCTCATAAGTGAAGCTCAACATTTAATAAACTACAATAAAATGGCCAATTCTAACAGAGTAATATTTATTAGGTGTAGAGAATTTTTAAATAACTCGTTGATGTATAATTTCAAAATCTTTCGTATGAAGTATTCCACAAACAAATTGTCTTAAAACTCTAAATAAAAACTTCAATAACAAACAGTAACGCTACATGTACTATACCTTAAAGTTCGTTTTGACATCTTGGTTAGATCACTACTAGTTACTTATCAAAGGTTATTCACTTGTTAATTAATCTACGTAAATTATTTTCATACAAAATATTATAAAAATGTTTTGAATCTTTGTAACTAAACAAGTCAAAAGCTCACAATCACAGACCATGGTGATTAAAGACAGGAGCTCCACAACAATGTCTTTGAATTCCAGACTCTACCCTAATCTCAATCGAAAGCTTTGGCTAACAATATGAACAACCAACTTCCCTGCGTCTGTACCAATGAGACGAAAGCTTCTTATTGGGTAAAAGTTTTAAATACAATTACTAAACATCTTGTGAACATACTGTGTATTATAAAAGACATCACTATTCTTGGCTAGAATTCTATTAAAGTTTGAATAGATCATACGATATTCACACTGGTCCAGTAGCCTAGAATTCTTTTATTCAGAAGCAAGGATTGGAAAATCAGTTTACTATTTTAATTAGTTTATATTTATACAATCAGTGTGTTTTGTGATAATAACTATTATTTATGGTTTGTTTAACTTCAATCTAACTGATTTCTTTATCCACAATAAATAACTTTTCATTTGAGATCCTAATAATACAAAAGTAAATCATTAGACCAAATTACCAACCACATTAGATTTAGTTTCCTCATTTCCAAATTCATGAACCAGGTTACTATATTGTCTTATCTAAAATATTTCCAGATTTGTCCATATAATTATTTGCTAATTATTGTTGTCCATTTAGGGAATAACAAAATTAGGATTTGCAATCTCATCTTCATGGTAAAACTTATGGTTTCTAATTGTTGCAGCCCCGGTTTTTCATGCCAGTTTCTTACTATGTTCAGAATCATTACATGATGTTTGCACATAACACCTATTTTCATTCAACAATGATATGGATTGTTGTTTTTTAACTCTGTATATGAACCCAACTTCCCAAATTCCCTCAAAAGCTTTGAGCTTTATTAAGAACTCATATCCAACCAGCAGAATATGGTGTAGTCCAACTTATCTAGTTTTGATGTTGGTTTCTATTTTGCTTATTCACAGAATGTTTATTTAAAAACTATAATAGTTTTATTTTTGTTTCAGATTCGTGTTACTATTACAGCAACAGTGGACCATCTACGTTGAATGTGTCAGATGTTCAGAGCAGTATAGGACCCATGTTTTCTCGAGAAGCTTGTATCTCCGATGGAGTTGAAGCTCGTTCTCCATTAGCAGCTACTAGAGCAAACTCAGGAGCAAGCGCTGCATCGCCTATAGGTACTGCATCGTGTATGAAAGTGGAGCCATCTCTTCTGGGTTAACAACAGAAACCCATCTGACATTCAAAGCAATATCAGACCTATATTATCTCAAGAACCTTTCTGAAGGTGTTAATCTCCTTTAGCAGCTACTAGAGCAAAATCAGGATCTGTCCAGATGAACCCATAGGCATGGCATCGTATGTTAAGTAGAAATCATCTTTGCTGCATTTAACAACATTGCAAACTATTGTGATTATAAATATAACCTCAATTTTAAATTATTTTTGTTTAAATGATATAAAAATCGCTTTGTATGGTATGTTTTTATCATTAATCATATTAAATTAGCCGTGTATGTCTATAAGATACAATATTCTGAGAAGTAAAATTTAAAATTGTAGTAGAATATCTGTAATTTATTTACAGTAATTAAAAATTACAGCCTAATTTGTGTAAAAATATATAATAATGTTAATTGCTGTTACTTTGTTTTCTGAATATTCTCATAATTATTACTAATTTTTAAGTTGATTTTATGTATTG
Source organism: Aphrophora alni (assembly GCA_963513935.1). Lineage (NCBI taxonomy): Eukaryota > Metazoa > Arthropoda > Insecta > Hemiptera > Aphrophoridae > Aphrophora > Aphrophora alni. The sequence continues at coordinate 7,702,007 of OY740766.1, read as the reverse complement.
ACTAAATATTATTTTGATAAATATTCTACAATATTTAAAATAATATTTTACACATACGTTTTCTGATTAAAAATATAATACTTTTAAAAAACAAAAAGTTGTATTTTTAAAACTGAGGTTATATTTTCATAACTTTTATTAAAAACAAAGTGTTATTGATTGAATAAACATTATTGACACTTCTTGACAAAGTGAACCAAAGATGAGTTCAGTTGTATATAACACACAAAAACAAGTGGTGAAAATGCAGTGCGTGTGCATTTATGTGTTCACCATAAACCAATCAAATGTTTATATTCATATCCATGACCTACCACCGATCTTCTTAATTTTTTTTTTATTATTATCTTTTTTATTCCTTCTAAATAAAAAGAAGACTTGGTTTTTTTTCCAACCAGAATCCATCGAAATACTCAAGAAATATATGTTATTTATCTCTTTTTGCAATATTTAATTCAGATCTCAAAATTTTATTTTGTTTGTGGTACTGCACAGCGTGAAACCAAAGATATGAAATGTATTGTACTTATGCTAGTTTCTAATTTAAAGTCTAATTTAAAGGCTTTAAAAATGATTTGAACGACTTTTTTTTACAAAAATATCAACTTGTTTTTTCTTTTATAAAAATATTTTGTTGAATAAATAGACTTATTAAAGATGATGATTTTTAAAACTTTTTATAGTTTTAATTGATATCTAATTTAGAAATCTAGCTTAAATTGTGAATTGTCTGCGTTGAAAATACCAATATTACAAGTATTAAATCTTATAAATTTTTTGTGTTGGAAACAAATTTCCAACAATTTTCTCATTATATCAACCAATATATCTAGGCATCAAACAATATATTTGGCACTTTGAATTATGTTAATAATTGTAATACTTTATGAAAATTTTATTGTAATCAGCCTGCCTCATTTTGAAAAGTTATACCTTTTATAACATCTCTATATAAAATTTGTTGATTTGTTAATTCCTATACTAACATTTGTCTGAAGATGAGAAATTAGATAAAAACAATGTTAAAGTTTTTTTAAAGTGAATCCAAAAATTTTATTTTTTTGTTACAGTAGGACCTCTAACTTGGATTGGGTTAACTAACTTAGTTGGGTTACTTGGATTATATTGTACCCTGTTAGGAACTAAAAACGACTTAAAATACTACTTTTGAATACATTCGATCAAAAAGTTTGTGAGAAATCAATATGGGGACTGGCCAGACATACATTTGACAATAAAGAGCTCAGAGAAATAGAAAACTAATATATCTAAAAAAATCTCAACATTTATTATTTTTATATCACAATACTGTCGTTCTCTATACAGATTGAGAAAATAAAAGTTTTATCAAAAAATATAAATATCAATAATGACTTAGAAATAGAACACAAAAGTAGTTGTGGCCAACACATGACACTCCTCCCCTCACGTAAAGCGTATTCAATCCTTAGTTATTTATAATCTCCTTAAATGATTTTAACTAAATCTAATTATACCATGTGACATTTGCCTTACATCAAACATAGAAAACTGTTGTCAGTCAGATATTCTTGATATAAAGTTTGATGTGCCAACCAAGGGCGTACCCAGGATCAAAACTGGGGGGGCAAGGAGGGCAAGCCATGGTCATTCAATATACAATTGATTATTAAAATAGTTATTTCAAGAATTGTATTAAATTCCAGCAACAAAATGTATAATAAAGATTTATTTTTTTGCTTCCAGGGGGGCAGCTGCCCCCCTGCCCCTCGCTGGGTACGCCCATGGTGCCAACCGCCTTTAGCCCTTCCATTTTCTTCATCACATCTGAAAGAATTCGGATTATAATCTAATCATTCATCAAACATTAAAATTTCAGTCAGTTGAAATTCCACCATGGAATACATAATTTTTGAAAATGATGTAAAAAAAAGTTCCTAGAAGTGGGTTTGTATAGAATAGTTAATGACTAAATTAAAATGTTCACATGTCACAAAACTTCTTTCAATACATTTACAACTCTACCAATAAACTTAAGGAAAGCTAACTACAAAATAAAATTATTTATTAAAATGCAGTATGCAGTCTTCAAAATGGCAGCTGGAACTTTGAATTACCTAAAAATATATTTCGAAGAAAGACTTGAGATAAAATTCTTTTAAACTATTGTAAGAAGAAAAAAACATACAGAGGGAGATAGGGGCACTTTTGAAAGTAAATTGAGCATGTTCACATCTTTAAATCTTCTACAATCAAATTAAAAAAATTTAAGAAAGTAAATACAAGTTGATATTTTATTTTGTATTTGTTATATTGATTGTATTGTATATGTATATTGTAAATGTATTCTATGATACGAAAAACCACTCTTATTATTATTATTTAATTTTTCTGAAAAATTCAAAACTAATTTTATATTATGTATAAATCGGCTGTAAAAGTACACTTTGTTGTGTTATAAAGTGAAATTTAATTTATGTACTTAAAATATTTATTTATTTAATTAGATTCACCAAAGAATGTTGTAGCGATTTCGAAAACCATTTTCATCGGGGGGTAAAACTATGTAGAAATTAAATGAAAATCTGCTCATGTTGAAATAGGTTAAATTCTCTACACATTGCACTGATCACTTCTGTTTGTGAATCGAATAATGTACAGATTTAGAAGGCACGTTGCACGTTTGCACTACAACTTTATTTAGACGTTAGTTGTTGCATTTATATTGGATTCTCTTCTTATTTTTTTAAAGTGTAACGAGAAATATTTTCTCTGCGTTGTAGCAGATGATTATAACGTTTTGTCTGTATAAGAGTAAAAATATAATTGTTAAATTCATTTAAAAACAAATGTCAAATGAAATTATCTCTGTTTTGTTAATTTGTTTCATGATATATTAAAACAAACATTTGTTTGATATTTGAAAACAAATTCACACATTGATATATAAAATTTAATATTATAATAAGTTTCATTTATTATTTATAACATTCAGTTGTATTGATTTTTTGTTAATTAAAAAAAGTTTTTTATATATATTTTAGTGACAGTATCTTCAACATTAAAAACTATGTTATGAAACAACTCAAAATTTTATAATTACGAATATTCAAATGTAGTCTGAAATTGGTCTAATAATTCAAACTTGACTTATTTGGCTTTCAAAAATTATTATTCTATGTTAAACGTTGACTTGTGGCATAACAATATTAACAAGGACAATAAAAAAATAATAAAAAAAACAGATTTACCTTGATATTGTTAAAAGTATAATAATTTTTAGCTCCGAAATATGGCAGATTAAAGATGGAAAGGGAAAATGTTGGAGTTCGTGGATGAACTTTTGGAGAAGAACGCCAGATGATGAATGGGAAGAAAAACAAATCATTTGAAGGGAAGTTGTGATGTAATACATAAAATATTGCAGGATGCTAGGGATAAAAACTAGTGTGTTCAGGCATGTTTAGAGCTTGTAACAATAAAAATGTATAAGTAGATTTTATTGTGTCGAAACCAGAACAAAGAAAAAACGAGGGAAGACCTGGAACGAATTAGCAAAGTGGTATAAATGAAGTCATAAGACATGAGAGAAAGAGTATGTGATAAGATAATTGGGATGACAGAGAAGGATGGTTTCGAACTGTTAGTTCTAAACTAATGAAGTGTCAAAAGGATTTAACTTTCTAGAGTGATGAGTATTAACTTTTTAAAGATGTACTGTAAATCATAAAGAATGACATTTATATAATTCTAATTATTAATTATATAAATAATTATACTTAACTAATTATTATTGCATATTTTCTGCTTTACCAATTTCTTGGAACATTTCTACATCTCAAAATTGATTAAAATTCAAACCTTTTATACTTGGAATTTATAAAAAATGCTAACTTATTATGATACTGCTTTTCAATATTCATAAATGTTCAAAAAATAAAATGACAGCTTCTAATTAAACTTATCTAAGACCAAAGTCGTAAGAAAAAAATCTGAGGATAACCCTGCTGAATCAACATTACTATCATAATTTCTTTCTTTTGTGGTCTTGTTAACTACAAAGCCAAATTTTCAATTTTTGTTTAACACCAAACAAATAATCCTTGAAAATTGTTACAAACAGTTTCTAAGTGGAATCTTTTTTTTTTTTTTTTACTTGTTGCTCTTTAACAATTTTGGCCTCTGAATATTATAATTTAAAAAATTCCTATGTAATTTATAAAATTATACTCAATTTAAATTGACGAATGAACCTTTCAAATATGAATTATAGGTTATAAACTAGTGAATATTCAAAATTTACTAGTTGTTCAAATTATTTTGTTGTTCAATTTGATACTAAGGTTATAATTTTTAAGGACTTTTTAGAAACTCTAAAGTGAGAAATTAAAATTTTTAAAACATCATACACTGAAATGAATGTGCTGAAGTCTGGTCTAGTAGTTACTATCCCAGCTTTACAAATGAGATACAGTAGAACCTCACTAATTCAAATCTCAGAGAGAACAGTAAAATTTTGAATTATTGAGTATTTGATACCGAAGTTCGGCTTATCAAGGGCAGCTTTTGACAGCCTTTAATTTATAAAGGTTCAGGTTATGCTGGCTTACAAACAGTCTAATATCTTTGTTTTTCAAAATTATTGTCGAAAGAGTTTTGACTGATAAACCAAACTGCTTTGCATGTCACATTTCTCTAAACCTCCTAACTCGGACTGGATGACTGAACTAGGCAATAGCGGGATGTATGATGTGGGTTACATGTTGTACTATGAGCCACTTTGAATAACTGAGCTGCCTGGTTTCCCATTTGATTTATTAAGACAACTTCGATTTGTAGAGGTTTTCTAGCCCAAAACTTTGATTTGTAGAGGTTTTCTAGCCCAAAACTTTGATTTATAGAGGTCTGGATACATGTCCAACAGAAGGAAAAATCAAATTATCAAAGTATTTTATAGAGGTAAGGTAACATGGGAAATATATGTAAGTTCAAGGGTTTTGAAAAAATTTTGATTCATCAAGGAATTCGTCTTAATAAGGTTCGAATTAGAGAGGTTCCACTGTATTTGGGTTAAATCCCATTGGAAGTTCAAAAATATAAATATATGTGTTGTCCTAGCATCAAGTGGAACATTGGAAAGCTATAATTGGTAATGAACACTGATTCAGAATGGTAGAAATAACAGAAATTAAACAACAGAAATTTTAATTTGTACTAACAAGAAATTACACGACTTTTTTTTCCTCTTAAGCTTTTTGTAAATCTCAAGGACAGAGAGAAGAAAAGGAAGGTGAGATACGTAAAGAGTGGTTTTTCTCAAAGGAAAGCAGACCAGAAATAGAAATCCATTTTTCTGTTCAGTTAACTCTCTTGGACATCTAGCTATATCAGCTAGCTCTACTGTTAGAACTGCCTGTCAGAGATACTCTCTGGGGCTCGAAGGCACGAAATAAACATTCTCTATATTGGTCAAGTCTTGCACAATGAAGTTACACATTACCTGTGCAGCAATATTAGACTATTCAGTTTATTGTAATAGTGCAACTACTGTTTACTTTTCCATAACTTTAAAATTTGGGATTATTATGCTAAACCCAATGGGATGAAGAGGGGGGGTAATTATGATATGCGCATAAAATCCTAAAATTGGTTTATAATAATAGAAACGTTTCCATTCTGTGTTTTTAAATGAAGGAAATATTTTAAGTTGAAGATTACTGTCCCTAAATTATGAATTATTAAGTGCAATTTAATCACATTTTAACAATTTAATTGTATGGATGTCCAAGTGAATGCTAGTCATAAAAGCTTTTGGTCTGTATAAAAATGTTAAATTTTATAAATATCAAATTATTATCCTTTAATTTCAATCCAAAGTCTGAATTATAACTAGGATTGTTCTTAGTGGGTAAAATTCAATTAAATGGAAAACATTATATTAATTTACCAAAGAAGAGAATTATTTTGTTTTAAAGATAACATTGTATTTATTTGAATATTACAATTTTACCTTTAAAGGTGTTGAAAATTGTAATTTCTTTTTTCATTGAATTCCTACAACAATTAAATGTAATAGAATTTTATTTGTAGAATAAATTGATAATTTGTTTCTTTAAACATATATTGTGTTCTTTGTTGGCTTTTTGTTCATCCTTATTTTACTAACATAAATTTTAAAATGTTATAGTTTCCTAATACTTATAAAAGATTGAGCTTTTTAAAAGTATAAAATCAAGTGATTTTGGAAAAAAAAAATTTTTACATAGTATATATTGCTGTGACATTTTTAATCTTGTACATTTATAGCATCATCTTATGGTCAATGACATAAATATTACAACACATAGCAAATATATATTGTGTGTATATATATATATATATGCAAGAAGAACTATAACACATAGCAAAGTAAGTAATATTATAATAAGACACAAGAGATACCAATTATTAATGAATAAAAGTTATATCAATGATAACAACTAAATAACACAATAAATATAAAAAATGGTCAAATATCAAACTTTATATTAACAATTCAACAATAATAAACAACAAATAACAAGAACAATATAAACAATTTTACAACATCCAGCTATTCTTCATGACAGAGTAATTTTCCCACAGAGTAAAAGGGTCCAGGCAATAAAAGTTGTCTTAGGCTTTTCTTAAATTTATTACATTTTTTTTAACCAGAAGTTTATTAAACAAATCCACCCCAGATTGTGGTGGTAGCTTTTTATACTTAACCTGTGTTGGCCTAATTGTAAGTGGCTTCTGAATCGAGTACCTAATTCATATATATCACAGTATATTATTGCTTTTTATAGTTCAACAATTCAAATTTTAATTTGAATGGGGGGGGCTATGAAAGAAGTGTAAATCCAGTATATTTTACTAGTTTGATAATGTTTTAAGGGAACATTTATCATACATCATAATTCTTATTTTATTTTGTAAGTTAGATAAGCTTTCTAAAGCAAAGAAGATCATCTTTGGAACATTTAATTAAGCTCAGGAAAGAGAACAGAACAGAAAAAGACATGTAGCCTACAGTAATATTTCCTACTAATATTCCTTTGTTCTAATAATGGTTGTGGTATCACTGGGGAGTGTTCATGTAAACAGTGGCAACATAATTTTACTTAGAAGTGCATTGCTTTTTGTAGTATGTTTAATCCTCTATACTGTAATGCTAAACAATAGAACACCTGTAAGGCTTATAATGTTAATATAGAGTAAAAGAGAGTGATAAATTATAAAAATGAAAACTGCTGATAACTAAACCGAACAAAGAAAATGAAAACTGAAATATTTACAAGAATTCAGTCAAATCGAATACTATGTAAGTTTAACAAAAAAGTGGATATATGAAAAAGAAGATTATTTATTAAATTCGGAGTTATTTTCATTTTTCAAAATATATATACCGGTATATATATATTTTTATTTCCTAGGATAGGTTAAAAAGACCTTCCTTTGTCTTCAAAAGACAAAGGGAGAAATCCACTCTTCGCAGGTTAGAGTTTAGCCTAGTACAGTATTGTGAATATAGAGTGCAGAACTTCCTTGACATGAATGATTTATTTTTTTTATTTATATTTTATATATATATATATATATATATAAATTTGGTAGGAGAGGTGGAAAATCTTCAAAAGACAAAGGGAGTATCCCTATCACATAGGACAAGGATTCAGGAATGGTTTTCCATGTACCAAGCTTGTGGCTCTTTAAATGGACATGTCGAGAAGATATGTTGAAAGAAAGCAGAACATTATGTAACCTCGCAAAGAGCGAGGCAAATCCCTAGCTGGGACAGTATCCAGGTAGGGAAAACCTCGCGACAGATCATGAAGATCCACTGTTTGGAGTGTTGTGTAGGTGAAGGATGGGATTAACTTACAAATACCTTGTTAGTTATTTTAATATAGGATTGCCCTACATGCATAATCTTCTTCTGCTGCCTACTCAAAACTGGAATAACCATGTAAAAGAGACATGCTGCATGCAACCATGTGCTGATAGCTGTGCCTGCAACAAAGTTGCAAGCAATATCTTCGCCTGGGCTGCTGAATGTCTTGTCTCAGAATGATTTATTTTAGGTTTATAGCTTAGTACAGCAGTGTGACTAAAGAGTACATCACTTACTTGACATGAATTAGTTTTAGCCTAGTATGTATTGTCAAAGGGAGAGTAGAATATGTAGCAACACCAATGGATTTTAAGATTCATCAGTTGGAAGGTTGAATAAAGAATTAACTAATGATTTATATTGTCATAGAACAGGTAAACCCATGACAATGGAAGTTATGTTTCATGTTATGTCAATTTGGAGGTTATGTTTCTTTCATAGAACAGGTGTTGAAGAAACCATGCTAATGGAAGTTAAGATTGTCAAATTTTGAGGTTATGTTCCTCAACTACCTGATTTAGATATTCCCTATTTTATGTTATGTGACTAGTGCTACTGTGAAGAATTGTGAATTGTTATGTCCTCTGTGTTATGTTGTGCTGTCTAGTGCAGACAAACCTATCAGAGGAATCTAAGCCAGCTTAGTGGCATACATTTGAGCAGATTTTTTTAATCAAAAATAATAAGTGTAGTTATTATAATTAGCTCATAAAATATTCCAAGTGTTTTATTACCTGTGATAGGACACTAATGATATAAGTTAAATATAATAGGTAATATAGGTTATAGAATAGGTTAATTCCACATCCCCCACCACACCAGTAAAATAGTAGGCCTATACTAATTTCCTAAATTGAAAATAGTTTAGATCTGCATGAACCTTTCCGGGACCAACTAGTTAATGACCCTGTACAGGATCAGCTAGTTGTTCCCACAGAGGAAGATCTCTTTCAGGGCCAGCTCGAATCCCATCTGACTCTCGAGATTGAGGAAGACACAATCAATACTTTAACTGACACCTCAACCGCCGATGACTTTACCAAGTATCGGAAGGTATATCGGCGGAAGAGGAAAGTCTCAACCGACTCGGAGAAATCTTATTTTTATTTAGATAGAATTAATTTATTATAATTGATTCAGAAAGTAAAATTTGTACGGTAGTTTAAGTTGATTATATAGTTATTTTTTTAACTTATTTTCTCTAATTTAATAATAACTCATAATATGTCATCGTAAACTTTATGACACCTAATTATGATTAATAATTGTAATGTTTGTGAAGTAGTAGGTTCACCTGCAAAATATAAGTGTCCGAAGTGTATCATACCATAGTAAGTATGTAGAAGTTATCTTTAAAAAAAATTAAATTAGTTTGTAATCCATTAGGTAGGCTATAGATTTAGTTCACATGATACATGAATCTTGATATTCGAAGTTTGAAGTACTATAAATACAATACAAGACAGATTAGGGAAAGATTAGGTCTATTATACAATTAAAAGTACAGTTTCCTTTTTAACCATAATGAAAAATATCGAATTCCCCTACATTTAGTAAGGTAAATATGCACTATATATGTTGTGATTTAGTACTGAAAATTATGCAAATCGTGTTGTACCATTAAATCATCCTTTCAGTCTATAAGCCTGTTTGAATTACAAAAATCAAGTTTTTCTCTAAAAAAAACAAATAATAAGCTGTTAAAAAGTGTGAATTCCTGGCCATGTGAGATTAAGACAACTCTCTACTTATAGCAACTTTAGTCAATCTATTGAATCTAGAGATGTGGCGAAAAGAACAGAACTACTATTTTGGAGCAGTTCTTTGACTGAAACTTCTTTAAAAAACATCTCCGCAAAAACTATGGTTCCGCAGAGGCAAGCCATGTTCATTGCTGCACCCACTACTCACTGGCTATATGCCCCATGTTTTATGACTCAAAAGTTATAACTCATAACTGACAATAAAAGGTTTCATAAAAAAATATTACATAAATATGTCCCTGGATATGGAATAAGGCTTGCCAAAATGCTTTTAACACAGTTAAATATATTATCCAATCAAAATAATTTTTTAGTCCATTACTTTTTTAATTTACAATTATATAGTCTACTTATGCATGTCTTCAACTAGTGTTGGAACTGTCATTTCTCATGTTTTGCCAGATGGCACAGAAAAACCTATTCACTTTGCATCTCAAACCTTAAATGAAACACAAAGGAAGAGGGCTCAAATAGATAGGGAGGTTTACGATATTGTGTATGGTGTTAAATGATCTACCAGTATTTGTATGGCAGAGGATTCTTACTATTAACTGATAAAAGACCATTAACCCTTAACTAACAATACTAACATAATATGTCTTGAAGACGGGCACGAAAATAAAAACCGGCGTATTTCCCTTCCCCCTGGTCTATTGTTTTTGTCCGGCCATCTAGCTGCCAGTCGGACGTTGGTTTTTGTTCAGTGAAAGTTGCCAGTTTTTGTCTTGCCCCTTGGCTGCGCTATTTATAGTTTTCTATGACCTTGTGGGACTTTCCATCTGTGAGACGTATGATGTTGCTTACGTGACTTTCTTTTCTATGGTTTTTATCGAGACACGTGGTGATTTGTGGATCCAATTAGTTTGTAAATATTAGTAAAATAAGTTGTTTTTTATTATCTGACAATATAAAATTAATTCTGGGGAAGTCGAATATCCTGGCCCGTCACATGGAAGACCTATTGTGAGTAAAGTATTGGTACAAGAACATTGTTTTGATGAAAATCAACTTCAAAATTTAGTTTTTGATGTTTTGGATAGACCTTCACGCCTGATCCTTACGTTAGTGGCCAAGATGAAGAATATCAAATCAATAGTGACCACGACTCTGAATCGGAACAGGAGTTCGAAGAAGATTTTGGCGTCACTGGTCCTATGGAAGAAAGCAGTAATGAAGATGAGACCCTAGAAGAAACTAGTAATAAATCAGAACGGCAACAATTTTTCTTAGGAAAAAAGTAGCAAGAAAATTACAATTTAAATTGGGAAAAGAAGCTCCCCGACCAAACGTCAGAACTCGAAGACATAATATTATTTTACAGTTACCTGGTCTCAAACCAAAGGCAAAAGAGCTCGGGACAAATCCATCTGTTGAGGAGGTATGGGGCCTTTTATTTACAAACGAGTTTTTGGAAGAAATACTGACATGGACCAACCATAAAATTGCATCGCTCAGAGAAAAATATGTTAAAAAACTATCCTATCTTTCTGAATTGGATATGATTGAACTAAAGGCTTTCATTGGACTCTTTTTTACACTGCAATTTTTAAGTCATCAAACGAAACTGTGGACAGCCTTTTTGCTACTGATGGATCTAGACGAGATATTTTTCGATGCACGATGCCCAGGAATAGATTTCTGTTTTTAAGATTTGATAACCCTGATGACCGAGAAGAAAGGAAGAAGAGTGATCCTGCCGCAGCAGTTTCAGACATTTTCAATATATTTATTGAAAACTCATGTCTCGTCTACACTCCAGGGCCAACTATGTGTGTTGACAAAATGCTTGTTACCTTCCGTAGCCGTTGTGCATTCAAAATGTAACACAGAAAAAACCGGCAAGACTCAAGATTTTGTGCCTGGCAGATGCCAGGACTCATTATTTCTACAACTGGTATCTGTACTGCGGAAAAGGAAGTGACGGATGAGGTTTATCAGAGGAGGAGAAGAAACTACTGATTCCTTCTCAAGTTGTTATAAAGTTGGTGAAACCAATTGAAGGGTCGAGGCAAAACATTAAGTAGACAATTGGTTTACCTCCATCGAAGTGGTGAACGAGCTAGAGCAAAGGGATTTGACTTACGTGGGAACTCAAAAAAAAAAAAAAAAAACAGATTCCTCTTGAGTTCCAGCCTAACAAAGAGAGAGCTGAAAAATTGTGAATTTATGGATGCAATGAAAATAAGACTTTGCTTTCGTATGTGCCCAAGAAGAGGAAGGCTGTAATTCTATACACCATTCCCCTGCAGATGATGATGAATCAGGCAAGCCGGAAATAATTGCCTTTTACAATGGAGTCGACCAGAAATCTGCGCACTACTCAGCGAACAGACAATCAAGACGCTGGCCCCTGAAGATTTTTTTTTACTATACTTGATGTTGGCTGTGGTGTAATAATAGCCTAGTTATATTCTACACCAATCTTTCAAAGATGCAAAGAAAATGAGTCGTTTCAACTTCATGAAAGCACTAGCCAACAGCTTGATCTATCCCTACATGAGGAGACGTATTCAAGAAACCAAGAATCTGCCGAGTGAGCTAAAACTGTCAATCAAACGAATTCTAAAGATTGAAGATGTTCCAGAATTCTTCGAGTCGAGAAAATCCTGCTCAACCTGTCCGTCGCAGCTGAAAAGGAGAACGAAATATCCATGCCAAAAATGTGGAGCGGCAATTTGTTTGGAATGTTCCAAAAAAATTTGCAAGAACTGTTTTCAAAGAGAGTATAAAGGACATTGTGACAAGATGTTTCTGAACTAATTCTTCATCCACTCTACGTATATATAGGTATGTAAAGCCATTTTACTGTACATTTATTGATCATTAATTATGCCCTTTTTTCATTTAAATACCTATAGGTGTCTCCCAGACATATGATGTTGATTGCGTAACTTTAAATCATGATGTTAGTTATGGGTTAAATTTAATTTAAATTAACCTACATTTTCTCTCACCTAGTATAATATTACCCTACAAGATTGCCACATAGATGCAACAATATGAATTTTTTTAACAATATTTTAATTAAAATACCACAAATCAGAAGACGATGCAAATGCTGATTTTTTATCAAGATTTTCAATTTTATCTTATTCATCATATAAATTTGATGAACCAGATGAATTTGAAATAGGCCAAGTTATGAATTTGCCCATATCTGTGAAGGAACTTGCTAATGCAACAACCAATAATAATCAATTGTTACTCTTAATTAACTCTGTTATTTCGGGAAAGAAACTAGAATTACACATGCGTTTTGATATTGATCATTATGAATTTCCTGTACACAGAGATTATTTAATGTATGGACATCGGAGTAATAGTATTGTTTAGTTTCAAAAGAAAATATTAATATAATTATATGTGGCACATTTCGAAATAAATAGAAAGTTATTGTAGTAATAGAAAGCTGAAGCATGTAGTTTTTGTTGATAAGCAGGTATTGATGCAGATATTCAAAATTAGCTCAAAATTTTGGATTAGGTTCTGCTAAAAATAGAAATAATCCAGTAAAACAAAATATGCATCCTTCTAAACCATTTCAACAAGTCCACATAGATTTAACATACCCATTTATGGGAATGTATTTCTTTATTGTTGTTGATGCAAAAAAATGGCGTAAAGTTCCTATATAGGCCTACCCAATTTAACTACTTTAAACACAATACGTACAGGTTTTACAGAGCATCTTCTCAGCTTTTTGCTTTTCTTCAACTTTAGTGTCCCATAATGGACACAATTAATTTCATGGCTATTTATAAAAATTTTGCAAGAAAATGGTATTGTTCATAAAAAAATGACCGCACCATATCATCCTTCCACTAACAGCAGGCTGAACGTTACTTACAAACAATTATTGTAAATCAATTAGCAAACATGAGTTCTAATTTACATAATACCAATGTTAATGATATTAATTTTAATTTAAATCAAATTCTTGTACACTATTGATTTATGCCTCATCCAGCAACTGGAATGTCTCCGTCAGAAATTTTATTTAGTTATAAAATTAACACAAGATTCCACTTAATATTGCCGAAACAAATTCAGAAAACTAATCCAGATATAATCAGTGAACACATATAATATATCACCACCTATAAAACATGAGGAATTGGTTTGCGTATTGCTGCTAGAAATAATATGGGTAATAGTAAATGAAAATATTTACATCGATATGATGCGCATCCCAAGTGTCGCGATACGATAAGTGATGTATAAATTAATAAATATATATATATATATATGTGTGTGTGTGTGTGTGTGTGTGTGTGTAAATGTCCGTGTTTTTTTTAATATTTTATTTTAATGTTGTTAACAATATTAAATGTTGAGCTTGACTTATGAGAAAAACTATACAGTATAACAAACACACAGAACACAATTCTCATAAAAAATACGCCTAAGTATCAGACGTGTTTCAACGACAAGGTCGTCCTCTTCAGTGATACACCAGCTACACCAACCAAACCACAACAGTAACAGTTAACAATCTCAACTGAGTGAATAGAACTCTGAAGATGGAGCAGATGCTTTGAAACGCGTTAGTGTTTAAAAAAGAAGTCACCTGGCGGAAACCATATAAGGTAATTCAATTGTTAGTATAAATTTTATGCTAGCCTATACTTGATTCTGTAATGAATGACAATAATAAAATAACTTATAAAGTATCATTAAGTATTATGCTCCTTAGGTAGCAAAATAGCAGAAATAATTTCCTTAACTTAATTTATAGGCTATTTTGTCTGAAAACATTTATTGATCGTAAGATTAGATTAATTATAGAATTTAGAGAATCTGAAGATCTTAAAGCAAAAAATTATTATATAAGTAGCTAACCTATATGCACCTTAATTTCCCTCAACACCCTTGTGCCCATGTATCCAGATTTAAGTCCCTGGTTTTCCAGAGACAGAGTATTGAGGTCTTTCCAGGATTTCCAGACCAAATGAGATCTTATATCACTGCCTCTTTTGATTCGCCAGAACACAGTCATTGATGGCCCATATCTCTGTCTGAAAAAAAACATGATATACTGTCCCAAGAGAATCAAATGATTCAACCTCAGTCTCAGCCCATACACCCCAGCACCATTGCCTTCTTTTGTCATAGAGTCATTGGAGTACTACACCAAGTTTCCTGAATTATCTAACACATGATCCTTCTCCCCATAGGTCAGTTCAACTTTAAAGGGTCTTGAAAATGAATATCTAGTATCTATCTTGGTACCCACCTGTAGAATTGGTTGACCAATTGTTCCTTATTTGGATTTGGAAGTGTCTCCCTAGAGAGTTTAATACCATTCCGATTTAGGGTATCACCGCTGTCTTACTCAGGTTTATCCTTAAGTTCTCTTTGCGACACCAGCCCTCCACTAGTAATAGAGCTCTTTTCATAAGATCCATCTCTGTATTGCCATATCATCCTCGGATAAGCACTACAACATCATCTGCATGTTGGATATAGTAACCCTCTGACGAAAGAATAGTCTATTCAGCAGTGAATATCCCAGGCATTACTGAATAAAACTCCCCCCTGTGGACAACCCCTGGTAACCTCAACTTTCACCTCTTCTCCCAAGATTTAGAGTACAGCTATCTTCCCAGTCAACATGTCCCCTACCAATGTGCACATGGTTTTGTGGATAGGACGTGAGTCATCGAATCATGGGAGGCTTTGTCAAAAGCTACTTCGATGTTGAGAAAGACATCGAGGGCATATTCTGTTAGTGAGAGTCTCTTCCAATCTTTGTACAGCACTCCAATATTCCAATCTACCAGAATGTGTAGAGCACTCTCACAACTCTACCTGACTCACATATAGTGGGATCATCACCCCTCATTCATGTCTTTCTATCAGTGTCTATAAGTCTTAGTCTCAACATATAATATGAGCCCTGGCTTATGAATAAAAACTATTCAGGGTGCTTTCCTCACTTGAAATACAGACCTGGTGACTAAACTGATCTGGAATAACCCATATGAATTAGAAGCAATAAACTCCACCCCACATTGCAGTAAGACCAGAAAAATCCCACCTGAATCTGGTGATTTGAATGAAGTAAATGAATTAATAGCCCACCTTATTTTATCAATATCAACTATCTGGTTTCAGATATGATAGTTGGATACAATTCTCCAGAGTTGGATACCTAAAGGGGATGTCTGATCCTCGCTCACCATCCACATTTTTGACTTGAGTCATGAAAGTGTACCCTGAGTTTTTGTTAAACTTTTTTTTAAAACTTCATTAGTTTCCTTCCCAGTCTCTTAGTGTACTCCTCTTTTGGACTAAGAAGACTCCCCATTGGATTTAGAGGATCAGAGGTAATAATTTTATGAAATCATGACCCTTGAGAAGTATATTCTATCTTCTGACAGAACTTCCTTCACGACTCCTTCCATCTTTTTAAATATATGTTGTATTCAGTTATAGCCCACTTATAAACCTCCCATCTACCATATTGTTTAACTGCATTAAACAGCCTCCGAACTTAAATTATTTGATCAGAAAGTAATTAAGTCCACCATTTAGCATGCTCCTCAGATATTTTCCTTGTAAGAGGATAGTTCTGATGAAAAGAGTCCACAATGGCAGCCGTCAATCTAAAACCCGCCAACTCCAATTCATGTGTATTAACCATAGATCTCCCAAAAACCTGAAGGTTAATTTAAAGGATATCATCATGTGCCCCCCATCTAGTATTCCTAAGATTAAGAAAACTATCAACTGATCTGTTTTCTACTCAGAAAATAACAATGTGTCTATGATTCAACATTATCGGCGCACTCAACACATACCATTTGCTTAAAATGGTGTTTATGCCATCAGTTCCTAGCGTAAGATCCAAAACCACACTTTAGCTTTTGTAACAAAACTAGGTGTATTTCTTTTATTTAAAATATAAAGGTTAGATGCTACAATATAAGACAACTATTGTTCGTTTTATTCTGGTCTCCTACACACAGTGTTGTGTATTCCACTCACATCAGGAATTCAGTTCGTGAAAGATGCTTCTGGTCATTTCTATTAATGTTGATATGTTCGACCTCATCTCTCACTTTTTCAATCATATGTTACATTGGTCCTCCAAGAGTTCCTAGGACGTCCTGCGATGATTGGGTTCCATGGGGTTAGAGTAAGGCCCCAGTTTCCTACACTTCTATTTTTTGTTACTCCCTGAGTTGTCTTTTGCAAGTTCTCCAGGTCAGCTTTGTTTAACAGTTCATTGATATCCGTTAAAATCCCACGATTAGCTAGGGAAATAAACGGTCTACCCATGCAGAGCCGCACATGGATTATTAAGACTAAATAAAATTCGAGATCAGCAGTTTTCCTTTAACCAAGTAGCCCTTGGTATATGTTTTTACCTTGGCTTGGGTGAAGAGGTGTTTTACACATCTGCCACATTTTTGTTCCATCCTAAAGAGATCATCTGCACCAGTGCATTTCCCACCCCGTACTGAAAGAGGTGTGTAAGTCCGTATTTGAATCTGTACACAGATCCCCCATCTCACCAGATACAAGGAATCTCTCTACAGACTCTTTGCAGAGCGTCAAAGCTTTAGAGATAACATCTTAATTAACAAAGTGTAAAAATGAAATTACTGTTAATAAGTCATTTGGGATAAAACTAAATAAACCTTCAGGTTCTTTTTTTTTAATCAATTTAGTTGTGATCAGTAATTTTTTGATATATATGATTTAGCACATTGGTTTGGGTCATTAACATTCTCATTTCACTAAAATGTGGTAGAAATCAATACAACTGATTTAGAGATATTTAATGTTGCATGACAGCGATCATTTTCACTTTTTGGCTCTTCACAAATCCCTGAATGATATTTTAGTTTTAAAAAATGATGTGCGATTTGTTTTGATTGGGTATTTAGAGGATAAACTTTAGTGAAATTTTATACAAATGTATAGACCTGAAGAAAGTTGAAATGCATCGTTTTGTATTTAGGACAATCAGGCCTACTACTAACTTTTTGAGTTGTTACAAAAATGAAAAAATCTGCCTAGAATTATACAGCCGAAATATGCACATATACAAAAATCTATAAAAATCAATATACATTTTTTTTTAAACCTGTATACCCGTTTGGGCTGAATTAGCTAATCTTAATAAGTGAGGCCTTTATTAAGCATTATTAAAAGGGAAAATACTCATCTACATAAAAGATATCATTTAAATACAAATTAATTTAAAGTTTTCATTTTTGAACTGGTTAAGGGGAACTTAACGATTTTTTGTACATTTTTTAAAAACTGATAATATTAACATATTATACACCAAATCTTGTGGTTACTGGTCAATTTATGGTTGTAGTCAAATTTTTCCTTAGTTCAATAAGACCTTTAAAACAAAGAGTCTTTCACCTCCACTTTCCTATTTGAAAATGTTTACGTTTCTCTCCCTTTTGATGGTATATGTATGTGTATCGACACTCTAAAAGTTACAAGTTGTAAATTTTATTAAAATTAGGTGTACAGTTTCTCATTGGCATTATTTTGGATTAATCCAGAAATTTTATTCGAACAGTTTCAAAATGATAACCATTTATAATCATTCATTGTCCACAATTTTGCAATAATTTAACTAAGAATGTCATAAATTATTATTTTTAATAATATTAAAATGTTATATTTCTTTTTTAAAGTTACATTAAATAGTTTAAATTGAATTTTGTTTAAATACTCTCACTGGGTTTATAGTGGTTATATATATCAGTAACAATTATCCTATATTTCAAAGCTGGGGAAAAGTAAACAGTTCGTTACACTATTCAATAAACTGGGCAGTATGTTATGTTTAACTCCATTGGAAAAGATTTGACTGACAGAGAAAATGTCTCTCTAAAGCCTTCAACATCATATTTAGCATATAAACTACGTTTTATCATTTGTTGAATATGATTTAAAAAATGAAATTTGTTACAGATTGATGAGGATGACTAATAATGCCGCATATACTTCCAGCAAGGTGGCTTACCTCCTTACTACCTAACTGTTTTCCAGGTCGGTTGAGGTGGGTTAATTGGAAGGTCAGCTTACTCACCAGATCTGACACTTGTCGATTTTTTTCCTGGGGATTTATCAAAGATGAAGTTTATAATCCATCATTACAGGCTTTTCTTGCAGAGCTGAGAACAAGAATCTACGCCGCATTTGAAGACGTTACAAATAACATGCATGAATTTGCAAAGTTGTAAAGTCCTTTTTGAAACATTCTGTATGTTTCATAAGTTGGACTTTCACTTTTACCAAGGCCTTAAACATAAATTATTGCTATTGTAATAAATACTTTTGAAACAGTCAAAATAAATCTTTATATTCTTTTTTACATACAACATACACATATTATACAAATTAAATAAAATCAGTTTTTTTTTAAAATAAGAGACATTAAAAAAATGTACTATTCATCTCGAATGTTATCCAAAACTTTGATACAACTCAAACATTTTACGGCTGGCTGTGCTAAGAGAGGACAATCATTTATGTAATAAATTACAAATCTTTCTAAAACTTGGATTAACTTTCTAATCACTTCCTTCTGAACAGTTTTACTTTCATTTACATTGTCTCCATCTATAAATTGAGACTGCCACAAAGATGTTAACTCATATTCTTTCAGTACATTAGAAGTCTGTGTTTTATTTAATGTTAATATTTTATAACTGTCAAAAAGCTTATAACAAAAACTTAACATATTACTAGATTTTTCTGCTAAACGAAATTTATCTTTTTCTGTTGTCAGTACAGATTCTAATTTATCAGATACAAATTTCATCAATTCAACGCACAGTTCTTCGTTGTTTATGAATTCACCCAAGATATGAATCTGGTACTCGGTAGTAAAATCCTACAACAGTAAAACAAATATATAAAGTTTACAATAATTTAAAATAATAATATTTATAAATAAATATTGAGCTTGACTTGTGAGATAATATTAGATAGAATAAAACTCAAAAACAAGATCTCACAAACGTTACGTTTACTTAATCAAACACGTTTCAACTACAAAGTCGCTATCCTCAGTGATACATGAGCTGCAATAATTAAACTATAACAATCAGTACACAGTAACATCTCATTCAAATACATCATAATATGTTTAAATCCATTCAACAGAATTTGTAACTTAAAAACATTTACAGTAAACTAAAGGAAGGATATAAAAATCTTAACTGTACACACTGCAGTAGACACAATCAAATTACATATTCTAGAAACAAAGTTAAGTGATCAAACTTGATTTATAAAATCACTTTAATTATATTTTTAAAGGTTCTCAGTTCTATATGGAATCCCACATTACCGATGATATACATCACTAATGTTTAAAGGACGGTCTTTAAGACGTAACTCTATTAGTCCAAGCAAAAACATTTTCTAATTCTGTGTCTTTAATACATTTAGACTGTATGAAATGAATAATAACTGTTTAAAAAACATAAAAAGTCAACATATTTATTGAATTTATTAAATATTATGAAAGAAATTTGTTTATACAGTTTTAAAACAAAAACGTACTTTTTTCCATTACTCTGATCTGAATGAATTTAAGATCGGATTGACTAGCATAACATAAAAAAAAATAATAATAATAAAATAAAAATCAAGTGTATACAGTAACCATAAAATCTTAGTATTTTTAAAAGTAAACATAATACTTTTATTCCAGATTTTTGAACTTCATTATTCTTCATACTTCTTTATACAGCCAAGTTTTAATATATAACAAAACTCGTGTCTTAGAAGATATATTAAATGTGAACCATTTTGAAATGAGTAATAGGATTTTGAAAACCAACAAAGTCGTTTATAACTCTTCTTGGATTTATTTTCAGTTTCAAAAATGCCCCATTGATGAATGGTGTCAATGTTATAAAAGGAATATGAAAACACTGACTTTATGGGATCACTATACCAATTAGACCAACATCAATATATTGACTCCCACCTGATATGCATCTGGTCATGAATTGGGACGATCATATCAACAGGCTACAGGTAAAAAGATCTACAAATAAGGTTAGATTCAGAAATGGTGTGAATGCAGTAGATGAGTTTTATCATCGTCCAAAGTTATTTTTAAATGGTCAACAGTACAATGGAGTATCTCTTATTAATTTATGTTCCTGTTCTGTTTATTGACATCTTAGGTATAAGTTGGGATTTGTTGTATGAAAGTAAAACAATTATTTTGTATATATTATATTGAGGGGTGAAAAAAACAAAATGGGTGAAAAATGTAGATAAAATTGTAATTTTTTTTCCTTATGGTACTTACTCTCAAATTATAAGTTACAAAAAATCTAATGTTTGGATTTGAGAATACACCAGAATTTTATTTGTGTCTTTCACGAGTAGAACTCATTTATTTCATCGAACCATTCCAATAGTTACTGATAAAATGGTGTGCTCAGAAAAAGCTAAATTTTAAAAAGTTTTTCAAATAATCAAACATTTTGAAAGGAGAATATAGATTAAAATATTTCAAATAAGGTCAAGTGTTCAGGCCCAAAGTCTCTAGTTTTGTTTAACTGACTAATAAGAAATAATTTCTGTTCTGTAGAAGAGTTCCAAAATGGTACAACTTTGAGAGGAGTCAAATTTGAAATTAATTCAATTGCAGTATTGAAATAAAATTACTTTTGAACAAATTCAAAGAGAGTTAAGCTGATTGGCATACATATAGTCTATATATACGAGTGTCGTATATACATTTATTGTTGTATTAAAGTAAATAGTTGTGGAAACAATCTGTTATTAATGAGAAAACAAAAAGTTTTCTAAAGTAGCAGAAAACCGATCAGCGATCCAGCTTACAAGGTAAAACAACTGGTAAGTAAGTCTAGTTTAAGAACTGAAGCAGTGTTAGGAAGTTTTAGGCTAAGTTATGAAGTGTGGGTTAGTGGTATGATCCTGAAGACAAAGGGAGGTTGCATTTGCGTTTCACAACGCCAAGATTCACCAACGTTACCATCTTTATTTTGAACAATTTTCAGGATCTTGAAACTTTATATACACATTTAATAGTGTGGGTTACTAATATGCCATTTCAAGTTGACATTAGGAAACATTTTGAAAATAGAACCACTAACTCACGCTAATTATGTTGCTGGTAATTTTAAAAAATCTATGTTTCTTCCTGGTTAATTTTTAAAAGTATTTTTAAGATATAGACTACAAATTGCTATACAGGTGTAAAACATACTTATTATTTGTACACTACATTTTGAGAGTTGTTATCTCAATATGAAAGTAGAGCATGTGTAAAATATGATGCATATTGAAGTACAAATTGGACACACTTAGGAGCCATATTCGTATAATTTTTAAATTTTTTGACTTCATATTAATGCTCAGTGACACAAAAATCTCCCTTAAAAGTTAAACAAATATAATTTCTTCTTTTTTTCATTATTTTCTACTGGGTGCCATGTCGGGCTATGTATCCAGAATTTTATAATTTAGAGGCTATATTCGTGTTCGGCAATCTCAAATAGTACCTAATTTTTCAACCCAATAAACTTAATATTTTTTAATTGTATAATTTGTTTTCATGTTGTTTTTAATAGTTTATAAATAGAAGAGCACATACTTTTAAAAGCCTATAAAATTATATTTAACAGAGACAATTTTTTTTTTTTTTTTTTTTTTTTTTAATTATGAAAATCTGAGAGATATTGGACTTTGACTACACTAACTAAGCTAACTTTCCTTGAATACATTATTTTTTCTGTTCTTATATTTAAACCAAAATGTGATAAATGTAGGGTTCAGCTAGTGCCATATATTGTTTAGGACAGCGACCGTGATCTATTTTCGCTTTCTGAACGATAACTACACGGTCAGAATTTTATGAGGGATAGAAATATAATAAAGACATTCATAGCAATAAAAAACATAATGTAAACTATGGATTTCTTATATGTATGACAATCAAGCACCTTACATATAAATGACTGAATCAGAATTACATTTAAAATAAATGAAAAATATGATTTTATCCGTAATAGCGATCATAACATAATCCTTCGGCTATAATTTCATTTCAAGAATTTAAACAATATAAAATACAATATGTTTTTATAAACTGTTTTTGAGATAACCTAGCTGGATCTACACCTTTTTTCATGTACTCTTGGGTTAGATCCCTCTCTTTCATCTTTCCTATCAGGCGCTTCTTTAAACAGCAAGAAAATATATTATTTCTTTTTTCCATGAGATACTTTATGTAACACAACTAATTGTAAAGGGAGACTACAATTTTTGAGCATCTAAGCTTTAAAATAATATTAGGTTTAATTTAATTGCAATACATTTATTGACTGCAAGTTATAATTTGATTTAGGAAATAAATTCAATTTTTTGTTTAAGCTGATGTCCAAGATCTAAGTTATAGATTTATTTTGTTCATATGTCTGTGATTTAGAAAGAGTAAAATTTGTATAATGTTAAAAACCAATTCAATATTCTTATAAAAATAGGCTTTAAAATGTGCTGGCTTTTACTACTAAAATTTACTTCTGATGGTTTCAAAATTAATAGTCATGTTTTACTAACACACAACATGACTTTTAACTAACAAAACTTTCCTCAAACGGTATTTGGTATAATAATTTCCATGAATAAGCTCCTTTACTATTTTTTTAATTTATTTATTTCATGGTAGGTAAAATGCCACACTGAATAGCTCTTTTCTGACTATATACTAAGGAGGTTTTACTTCTTTCTGAACACTTACCTGTGGTCCTTCTAAACCTGACCCGTTCCGAGTTTCCATACTCTGAAAATTCTTATATCTTGATTACACACCTTCAAACACCACCTGTGTTCTCAAAAGTGGTCATAAACTACTGTATATGTAGAGGGAGTAAGGTAAAGAAAGAGCAAGGAGGATTCAGAAGAAATATCAATAATGTTGTAAATGGGCCAATTAATAAATAGAGTGGTGACTTCAATCCTAGATTGTACATGACTTTAGTCGACTTTATTA
Source organism: Aphrophora alni (assembly GCA_963513935.1). Taxonomy (NCBI): domain Eukaryota; kingdom Metazoa; phylum Arthropoda; class Insecta; order Hemiptera; family Aphrophoridae; genus Aphrophora; species Aphrophora alni. The sequence continues at coordinate 7,678,339 of OY740766.1, read as the reverse complement.
GAACATCTGATTCCAACATGATAGCAATTTAGAAAACATTACAATAACTTGGAATTCTTCTAAGATCGTTTACATTATGTAAAAAGTTCTGTAATGACTACTATTGTGAAGCTATAAAAAATGGAAAGGCGTGAAAAGTTATTCGAGTGTGATTTGGGGGTGAGGAAATAGTGTATGTTGTTTTTCTTGGTTTTTGTAGGATCAGGTGATGACAAAAGTGAAGGAAGAGCTAGAGGTGTTAATTGGGGGGGTTCATAATAAGGTCGGAGTATGGTTTGCAGATCCAGTCTAACATCTGTCTACTATTTTTACAAACAAGAGCAAGTGGAATTCCAACTCCAGGAGCTGGTAAACTGTGGTAATGTCGTTGAGTTAAAAACTAATTATTATAAAAAATTTAATATCAGGTTGAATGCCAGATTCAAAAGGATCAACAAGGAGGAAGTAGTTGAGGTGAATGGACATACCCTACTTGGGAAGTGTAGTGATTAGAATTGGAGGTAATGAGGAAGATGTCTGTAAGGAAAGTGAATGCTCCTTTTCTGCAGCTTTACCCTAAACGGAGTAATAAAGAAATATAAAAATAATTAAGTTAAGAATCTTCAATAGTCAAGTAACTCAGGTAAACGAGTGTTATAATATTTTTGTGGAACCAGAAAATGACACAATCCATCACAAATAAGCTGCACATATTCCTTACATTGATGTATAAGTAGGATGTTACCTACTGGCCAAATGGTGTGTCCAATATAATTTTAAAGCACAAGGCAAATAAAGAAGCCATTGTAATTCAAATCAAAAGGAGAAAGTGAAAATCTATTGGACACACTCTAAGAGAGCGGTGAGGCATGATAGGAGTGGCGGGAATTAAATCATACATATTATACAGGCACATATACTTACATTTCTTATTTCTTCATTGCTCCAAATATTTTCAAGAATTAAACAAATAAAGTTATAAACCATTTCAAAACATTCTTCATTTTGATCACATAGAATTGAAAGTACTGCAACTCCATACTCTACGAGTGTTCCTCTCCAAAAATGAAAACATTCTATGGCATTATATTGAATCTCATATTCTATAACTTTCATTACACAATTTGCTGAGTGTAATAACAATCTATCTGTATCAGATGTCTGTAAAATAAACTTTAAAACATTAGACTGGACATAATCTACAGAATTTGTATTATAATGCTCAATTAGGAACATTCGTGAATCCTTGTCCGTATTTTTAGTCACAATTTTATCTTTTATTGAAACATTTTGCAATTGGGTTTTCCAAGATTCATTGTCTTCATTGATTAGTAAAATAGATTCCAGTTTCGATGAAGATATTCTATGTTTTTTATCTACCAATGTTTTCAATTTTATTACTGCTTGTATGAACTGAATGTTTTTATCAGTAGAATCTTTGATTTCCTTTTCTATATGTTTCAGGTTCTCGTTTACAACTTCTTTTGAAACAGGACTAAAGTTGAATAAATCATCACCTGAAACATAAATGTATTAAGATTAATGAACATATTATTTTAATTTAATTTTTAAAAGTTGTTAAAGAAAATATATAAACATTTTTGTTTTGTCCTAGAGAAATGATACACAGACATTGTACAAAATTTCTCAAAACACTTTCTGCTTTAGAAAACTAAAAGGTATCACCATAGTCAAAAAAGCATAACCTTCATCATTGTATCGAGTGACAAACTGTAAAGCACTTCCAAGGAAATTGTAAACTGTTCATCCTAGAGAATTTTCTCATCCACTTTCCTTAGCAATTCTTTGTTATAACAGAAGACTGCCCATTCTTCATCTAATCATGCACATTCGTTCATCCTTCATTTGAACTCCCTTACCCACTTGTCACTTTTACCATACAATTCACAATTCTGCTGATAAATTTTCACAGGACTGACATTGTGGTGTTTAAACAGACCTATTTTACAATCGCCAAGATTTTTAATAGAGATATATTTTATATCAACCAAACAAACTGAAAACACAATTTGGTCGTGCTGTAATACACACCAACACCTCTCATCTCATAAATATTTCAAACTAAATTTTACTCCCTATCTAGGTTTATGTCTTCTTTTAACGAATAACTCCTGATTCTGCATTTTTTATGAGAGGAGTTGGTGACTAATCTTTTCTCTTTTTTCCCCATAGAATGATTCAAAATTCTGACAGTGTGGTAGTATAATAGTTTAGCATTATTAGTACTGTTTTGTGTGATTTGTGTTTAGACGTGACTACTAATAAATAATACCACGAGTATAACAACCACACCAACAAATTTTGTTAAATTTAGGAAAATATAGATCTACAAGCGAAAATTGCAAGTTGATTTTGAGCTATTCTGGAGTAGATAAATGTGTGCAGAAAATCAGAAGAGTTGACAAAAAATGGATGTACTTGGTTATAAGATCCTATTTGCCAATTGTACAAAGAAAACTGCTTGTGACATATGGTTTCATAAAGAACTCCAAGGTTGCATAGACAGAATGTATGAAGGCAAACTAACTTACACAAGTTTACTGAATCTTCTAATTATTGCACATATTGTTGCTGCAACTCATCTGAAAGGTTTTATAGTTTATATACAATTTCTTTGTTCATATTGGTCTTGCTCTAATGAATATCGAAACTGTACTATGAAGTAATCTCTTTACTAGTTAATCTCTTGTATTTAACTTGGCTATATCAAGACTTCTAACTGAACTAATCAAGTTTTATTGGATTGATAGGTTACATCATTCAAATTATAATTTTGGTATTAACTTTGTTATTTGTCATTGGAGGTGGTATTAATAAATGTCAAATTAAAATCTGCTAATTTTTATTAATTTAGAGAGTTGTAACTTAATTACTCAAAAGATATGAATCAAAATGCAACTAAATTCATCAACTCTGAAACATTATATAAGATCCCCACCATGAATTGCTAGCGCTAGCTAATTGTTGTAGCCATTGCTATATAAGATCCCCACCACCAATTGCAAGAACTAGCTAATTGTTGTAGCCATTGCTATATAAGATCCCCACCACAAATTGCAAGCACTAGCTAATTGTTGTAGCCATTGCTATATAGATCCCCACCACAAATTGCTAGTACTAGCTAATTGTTGTAGCCATTGCTATATAAGATCCCCACCACAAATTGCAAGCACTAGCTAATTGTTGTAGCCATTGCTATATAAGATCCCCACCACAAATTGCTAGTACTAGCTAATTGTTGTAGCCATTGCTATATAAGATCCCCACCACAAATTGCAAGTACTAGCTAATTGCTGTAGCCATTTCTATATAAGATCCCCACCACAAATTGCAAGCACTAGCTAATTGTTGTAACCATTGCAACGTTTGTGTATAGAAGATAACAACCACAACAGATGAATATTATTTTTCAGATTTCTTAGGCCAAGAAATATGAAGATTAGTCAAAAATTGAGTTCAAATTTTAGTATGATAATTAAACTATAAGGTAAATATGGGTACCTGAGTCCTTCAAGTCTTGACTAGAAGATTGAAATGAATTGCTGTTACAGGATTGTAAGGTCACTGTTTTATATAGTTTTTGGATTAAATTCTCTTGTAAAAATGACAGCACTCTTTGTTTTAAAAGTGGATTGATATTCTGAAAAGAAAAAAAAATACGTAATTTATTTATATTTTTCCAACTCAAGTGTAACAAAAGCTTAAAATTAAACACACAAAACTCATAATTGTTCATAAGTATATTTGATTAGTAAATCTCTGTTCGTCTAGTGGCTAGTGCTTTCATTTGGTATATGATAGGTTTTGCTGCCAATCCCCATCAATCAAAAAATAACAGTATTGATCTAGCATCTTGACGAGAGCAAATCCATTGGTTGCAAATGCAAGAATTATTGTGAAGGAAGCTCGATGTGCTGGTCACACATTATCATCTATGGCTCACATAGGTAGTTACACCAGACAGTTAATATCGAAATGACAGAATGAGAAAATTAAGTTTCCTAAAATAATTAAAATATTGTTAATATTGAACAGTAATGAAACAAAAATGGATTAAATAAAAGAGAATACGCTAGCTAACAAGTAAAAACTGACAAAACTATTTTAACCTTCATTTTTATTAACATAAATAAAATTTTATCTTGTAACATGTTTATTTATTAAAATATTTTTTAACTAGTAAAACAAAAAGAAGTTTTTACTCACATAAAATAAACTAATTCTAGCCTTCTTACTATAGACAAAAACTTTTCAATCACTAGATCATAAAACCAAGCTTTTAAATCTCGATTTGTCCAACATTTCCTACTTCAACTGAAAATTAATCTTAAGTCATTTAATCTGTCTTGATCTTGAGTACACACCTCCAATAAGTAGCGATACGTTTTAAAGTGTAGAATTAACATTCCACATATCTTGTCAAAATAGGTTCTGCTAAATTATATATTACTCCGAGACCAGATATTAGGTCATTAACACGTTCGCTACCACAATGTTTAAAAAAAAATCGTAACCACAGACTGCCGCCGCAATTTTGCTGCGGGCGTGTCCTACTCCTAGCCCAACACCGCAGATCTGCGGCGGCTGGGCTCATTAAAATAGACTGCCGCCGCAGATCTGCGGCGTTGATTTCTTGATACTAAATGAGAAATTTCTTCGCAACAGTCTATTTTGAAGGTTAGATCGTTTAGGCACGGTCTACAGGATAGTCCGCCACATATATGCGGCACTTAGTCTGTAGCTAGGACTATCGCTGACGTCACTGGACATACTAATTTTGAACAAATTTTATTCGTGGTCTGTGACCTGAGTCCTTCAAGTCTTGACTAGAAGATTGAAATGAATTGCTGTTACAGGATTGTAAGGTCACTGTTTTATATAGTTTTTGGATTAAATTCTCTTGTAAAAATGACAGCACTCTTTGTTTTAAAAGTGGATTGATATTCTGAAAAGAAAAAAAAATACGTAATTTATTTATATTTTTCCAACTCAAGTGTAACAAAAGCTTAAAATTAAACACACAAAACTCATAATTGTTCATAAGTATATTTGATTAGTAAATCTCTGTTCGTCTAGTGGCTAGTGCTTTCATTTGGTATATGATAGGTTTTGCTGCCAATCCCCATCAATCAAAAAATAACAGTATTGATCTAGCATCTTGACGAGAGCAAATCCATTGGTTGCAAATGCAAGAATTATTGTGAAGGAAGCTCGATGTGCTGGTCACACATTATCATCTATGGCTCACATAGGTAGTTACACCAGACAGTTAATATCGAAATGACAGAATGAGAAAATTAAGTTTCCTAAAATAATTAAAATATTGTTAATATTGAACAGTAATGAAACAAAAATGGATTAAATAAAAGAGAATACGCTAGCTAACAAGTAAAAACTGACAAAACTATTTTAACCTTCATTTTTATTAACATAAATAAAATTTTATCTTGTAACATGTTTATTTATTAAAATATTTTTTAACTAGTAAAACAAAAAGAAGTTTTTACTCACATAAAATAAACTAATTCTAGCCTTCTTACTATAGACAAAAACTTTTGTGGTGATGTAAAAAATCATAATTTGTAATAGATTTAAAATCCGCGGTTTAGCGCCGAAAACAGGCTGTTCAAATCATAATTTTATTCAATAACTTCATAAATAAAAGAAAAATAGATTTTCAAGAAAACCAAATATGTAATAATGTCAATTTTAGTATAATTTGTTTTTTATAAATAGAATATGTAAAATTTTGTGTTATGTGGGGAGTATGTTGAACTTTGGTAACGTTTACCGGAACAGCTCTCTTGCGGAAGAGAGAAAAATCTCGTGCTTAGATCAGTCTTCGTTTGGGGCTAGTTGCTCTAAGACCTATGAATGGCAGTTCTCCGAGTTTCTGTTAGAACATTAAAAAATGTGTTCAGAAGTTAAATTTGTGAAAGACATGGTGTATTAACAATTTCAAAAGTGCTAAGACAATATTGTTTTCAATAAATAAACTTTTAAATGAAAAAGCGTAATAACTTGCAATTTTCAGTTATGTTGTGCAATCGCTGCCACGTGATTTTCGAATTCTCGACAAAGAACTCTTCTATAAGATATATGGAACAATTAAAGTTAGCATAAGACATTAATAATTGGTTGTAATACATGTACAACAAAATAAATCTCGTGAGCGATGAACAAAAGACAATTCGTTGATAGTGGACAAAGCATCTCTATAATTAGCACGCAGTCACATGGAAAGACACGAATCATCCTTCGAGGAAAGTGTTTTTTTTTTTTTTTTTTAAAGAACATAACGTGATTTGGTATAACACGTTTAGACTTTCATTATTTAACCATATATATATGTACTTTGAACAATTTAGACCTTTTTATATACTTTCAAGATATATATTTGATATCATAAAAATTATGTATTTCATTAATAAGATTCAATGTGTTTGTTGTGGAGTCTTTAAGTAAAATAATATGATCAAATAAAGTTATTTGTTTTATTAATAAAACTAATTCTCAATTTCAATAAAAATTATATTTTTTATAATTAAAATATTTGCTATGAGAAGTAAAGTAAAATCCTTTTTCATTATTTTTTGGAGTTGCAACTAAATAACTTAAAGTTATTAATATAATTTGATTAGATTCTTTTTCAATGATAGTAATATTGATAGGTTGTAAGATGTCTTATATAAATTTTTCTTTTTTTATCTCTGTTACATGAATCTAATGTGTTTTATGTTTAATAAATTTTTATGTAATATTTCAGAGACAAGTGTTTTCATTTTTGAAACCCAGAATCACTGTGAGTACACTGTAAAAAGAGCTTGCGACCCCAGAGATTTTATAAATAATTAAATTCACTTTTTTCTAAATTGGTATGCTAAAGCAAACCTGGCGCCCTATAGTCGAGCAAATTAACAAAATTAATAACATAAAAAAGTAACTTCATCCATTTTTTAAATTGTTACAAATGTCGCCGCAACTGTGGGCCTTTTTAGTCGAAATAAACAGTGATTTTGGTAATGAGAACTCTTAAAATCAAGGTAAGGACTCTCTCTATCATAATAAGAAAGATTCTTTTTTAAAATTTTTTGTGTTAAATATAATAAGATAAAAATGGAGTCAGAAATTGTAAATGTTAATAATAGTGAGGAACAGGTAGAGTTAGGAAATCAAAATTCTTTAAATAATATAGAGTCATTAGAATTTACGGGGGATATTTTTGATAATTTACAGAAGGAATCGAAAAGTAATGAACAAACAAATGAACAATTTGCACAAAATTTTTTAGATCAAGAAATAAGTAATAATAGTAATAGTAGACGTTCAAGTATGAGTAAAATTAGTAGTTCAGGTTCGGATTTTAATGGGTTTGATAGTGATAGGATTCTAAATAGTAAACAACAGTGTGAAGATATAAATAAAAAATTAGTAGAAACACCAGGGGTAGAAACTGTAAAGGAAAATTCAGATAAGGATTTGAGAGCTGAAGAGGTTAGAACAGATAAGAGTGTAAAAAATAATGATCAGGATTTAGAGATTAAGAGTATGTTTGAGCAATTGATGAGTAAATTTGATCAGAAATTTGAACAAAGTAGCTTAGAAACAAAACAGAATAATCTAGAACTTAAACGAGATAATGATAAAAAGTTTGAATGTATAAATAATAGGTTTGATCAAAACAAGTTGGAATTAAAAGAAATAAGTAACAAGTTTGATCAAAACAAGATAGAAATCAATGCTAAACTGGAGGTTTTTAATGTTAGACTTGAACAGAATAATGTTAAACTGGATAAAATAGATAATGACTTGAAACTGAGTAAATTAGAGCTAAGACAAGATAATTTAGATTTAAAAGAAGCAATGTGTAAAAAATTTGAAGAAATGAGGGTTGAATTAAAACCAAATTATGTAAAATTTGAACAGAATCTTAAAATGGAAATTAATGTAATGGAAACTAATAATAAAGTAGAATTTGAATTAAGCTATTGTGAGAAAAAAGTAGAATTTGAACAGATTAATAGTGTAGAAGGTGTTTTGGTAGAAAATATTAATAATTTAGATAACAATTTAGATCAAACAGTAGCTGAAGTAGAAATTAACAGTTTTAATGAAACAAAAGAGATGTCAGATGATTTAATAATAATTGAAGACAATTGTGTGAATGATTGTGTTCAAGAAATTTCTAAAATAATGAATAATGGGTTAGGTAACAAGGTAAATCTAGAAATAACAAGTAATGTTGAAATTAATATGTCTAGTGGGGTTGGAATAGGTATAAGTAATTTGAAAAACAAAGTAAAAGTAAATAATCCAATAATAAAGGAATCAGCTGTTTATCTTAAAAAACGAGTTTACCATAGGATTGTAGATTTTGAAAAATATGCGATGTTAGAATTTAGAAATATTTTTAGAATACAAGAACAAGAAATTAAAAGTTTTTGTGAAAAAAGTAACTTTAAATATAATCTTGAAAGTAAAAATGTAGAAATAGTAAAAGAAGGTTTTGTACTAGTGTATAAGAATGGTGGGGTTAGAATTCCTGAACGAACAGATGTTGAAATTAGGTCAGTAGGTTCTAAGATGTTTGAGAGAAAGAGAAATGTAGTTATGTTTGTAAGGGAGAAAGAGAAAGGTGTTTTGTCAGTACTCCGAGACAATAACAAAGGGCGATCTTTTGTTAGGAAAGGTTCTATTGTAATGAATGGGTTAGACAAACTGTCCATGTGGACAGAAGTAGTTAACGTTGTAATTATGTTAAGAATGCAGGCTATATTTTATAAAATGTTTCACCAATCGGGGAACCATCGGAAAAAGATGGATAATTTACAATTGTTGTAATCAATTGAATATTTGGAATGACTAATAATAATGTAAAGACATTTTTATAAACACACGGACTTGATTTTTAAAATAATTAATAAAAAGTAGTTAAGATTTTGTTAATAAGTAAGTTTAAGTTTGATAATGAATGATTAAGAGTTATGAATATTAATAATTTGTGTGTACTAATGAATTTTGTAAGCTAAGACAAAAATATAGAAAATAATTATTAGCCAAGCGTAAAATATTAAGAGTTTAGTTTTAGAAAACGTTTAGGTATTTGTAAAGTAAAGACGCTGGATTATAGCAGTAAACAACTTTATATGTTTATTAAGATCTTAATATTTAGAAAACGTGACGAAAACAGATTAGCTAGATGAGAGGATCATTGGAGCTGCAAGATTGTTAGTAAATAACTCTGTATGTTTATGAAAGGAATAAATATTGATTTTACGTGACATAGATAAGATAGTTAGTTCGAAGCGAGGATTCAGAGTAACGTTGAAGAAACAATATTCAATATTAAGTAGGTGGATTCAATAAAATATTCAATAATGACGAGAGAAATAGAATCTAGTTGGAGCTAAAAGGTTCACTTCTTATCAGTAGACAGATAAGGATTGTCTCATATCGAGGGGACTTGTTTATGCTTAAACCAGGCCTAGAATTCCTTTGCATGACATTAAGACGAGATACAGCGTGTGACAGAATTATTGTTCTGAAAATAAAAAAAAAAACTTTTGACGTATAATCGAAAATTAACTTGCGTTTTCAAATAAAAAATTATTTAAATAAAGGATAATTGGTTTTAAATAAAATAAACAAGAACAGAAGTAGATTACGTAAATAACTTTAATAGAATTAAAAGAAAATTTAAGTAAAGGACTTAGAATAAATTTTAAAAAAATAAAATTTTCTTTTTGAATTTGAATAATAACATCTAGAAAGGATTACATAAACAGAAAATCGACGATGCTAATAATAAGACTGGTAAAATAAACATTTTTTCAACTTTGGATGAAACGATTTTAATGAAATTTTTAATGAATTTTAAAATTTTCTTCGTGTAGATGCATTTAAGGAGTACATGAACATTTTGGGTGGATGGCTGAGCGTTTGTGTAGTCAAAATAGAATGTTTTATTCGTAAGAATAAGGCATTCTGAGACTGCATGGAAGGCGTGTTGTGGAATAGAGATGTGTTTTGGGCTTTATCTTGAATTTAGTAGAGATATTGCATTCAACCATTGCACATTTCAACGTCACAACATGTTACTCTGTGTAAGAGTCTAAAGAGCAATTAGAAGTATGCACGGTATAAAGTAGACGGTTAGAAGAACCTATGTAGGAGAGGTTAGGAAGAAAAATGCATAAATAAGTGTGACATTATTACATGAAAAACTTCATGTAATAAATTTTAGACAGATGTTGAAGGCAAATAAATTGTAGGATATATATGCAGACGCGATCAAGCTGCATATACATGGAATAAACCGGACGTGACATTATTAGGGAGTACTTACGTAACTAAATGTATAATTTTTATAAAACTGTAAAAATGTTGATTAGCTGATTAGGATAGGTAACTAGATGTTAAATTGTAAAACGATAAGTTGTATGTTTGACATTGATAAATATTAAGGATTATTGATTAGATGATAAGATGAAAAATAGTTAGTTTTAAGTGATTTGTGGTTTGAAAATATGAAGAATAGTTATTTAAAGTTTGAGAATCTATGTGAGTTTTGCCAAGACAGATAATAATAAAGTTTTTAAGTTTTTTTGATGTTAAATAATGAATGAGGGAGGTTAAGTTTTTGTTTTTTAAAGGAAGGAGTAATAAATTAACAATGATAAGAGAGGTTTTGATGAAATTTATAAATGAAATAAATAATTAACGATTTTTTAATAAATAATGTTTGAATTTAAAACAATAGACGATTGTGAGAAGTATTTGATAAAGGTGTCTAAAGATTTTGATGAAATAAGGTGTTAGCTGGGAAAGCAATGATAATTTTTTTATTTTTTGAAGTTTTTGTATACAAGTAATAGATGATTAAGAAGATTTTAATAAGAAGTAGTTTAAATGAGAGATTTTTGAGTTTTATATGAAGATGATGACTTTACAGAATTGTTGAGTAAAGTGGTATTTAAAATGAAGTTGTTCTGTTAATAAGCTTTTATAAAGAAGGTAGTTAGGTTGCATTGATGGTTAATTTTTAGTTTTTAAGAGGTTTTTTGAGTACTGCGATGAAATAAAGGAAATATACGACGATTTTAATGAAATAAAGGAAATATGCGACGATTTTAATGAAACAAGAGGAGATTTAAGGAATTCTACGAAATACGGCGATTATTATGATTTTTAAAGGAAGCTACGTTGAAATAAGGAGATTATTTATGAAAGAATATAGGTAAATAATAAGGAGTTTTTTATTATGAAGAATTTGTTTGGTGATTAATGCAACTTTGATTATTAAAATATGAAAGATAAGATGGAAATAATTTTAAGATAGGATACTGAGAGACAAAACAATCGTAAAGAGGTAATTTTAAATAAATAGATGAGTTTTGTAAGTAATTTGATATTTTTTTTGTAATAATGATGTTATATTTTGAATTTGAGTTGAAGAAAAGAGTTTTTTGTAATTATAAAATCAGTAGTTAATATGTTATCCCAGCAAGACAAAGGAAAATTGAGATTTTAAGTAAGAATAAATAGTTATTGGATTTAAACTAAAATAAATAATAATGTAAAATCTGAATTGAAAAGTTTTAAGGTGAATTGAAGTAATTTTGAATAATAAGTAAATAATTTTGTAATAATGTTAATTAAAAATGAGAGGTCTTAAATTGTAATTGTGTTTAGTTGAAAAATGATTCAGATGAATATCTAGAGTCAAAGGTAGATTTTCAAAGGATGTAGAAATGTCGTCTTGGCAAAGAGGATGAGACGTAAAAAAAAGTATATAGACGGCTGTCTGGGAGATAAGCTTTGAGTGACGGGATCCTGTCAACAAAAAAAAAATGTTGATGGAAAGTTTCCGCCAACGAGGTTGGAAAGGAAACTGATGATGGGTTTTATTGGATAAATAGAGATAAGGCTTAGCACTAATTGATTTGTATATTTTAATATTTATGAGTTATGATGACTCAAATAAATTGAGATAGTGAAATAGGATTTTAGCAAATAGATTTTTTAGTTTTTATGAAAAAAGAGAATCTTTCTTAAATTAGGTATACTAGTGATACTTATTTTCTTTATGAGGTCCTTAACTGCTGAAATAAGGAATCTTGAAAATCTATTGAAAAATTTTTCACATTTTGGGTTTTTCTTTCGAATTGAGTTTATATATATAGAAAAGATTTATAGTACAATACTTGTATTGTAATACAAATCTTTTGTGGGGTTTTGTGGTGATGTGAAAAATCATAATTTGTAATAGATTTAAAATCCGCGGTTTAGCGCCGAAAACAGGCTGTTCAAATCATAATTTTATTCAATAACTTCATAAATAAAAGAAAAATAGATTTTCAAGAAAACCAAATATGTAATAATGTCAATTTTAGTATAATTTGTTTTTTATAAATAGAATATGTAAAATTTTGTGTTATGTGGGGAGTATGTTGAACTTTGGTAACGTTTACCGGAACAGCTCTCTTGCGGAAGAGAGAAAAATCTCGTGCTTAGATCAGTCTTCGTTTGGGGCTAGTTGCTCTAAGACCTATGAATGGCAGTTCTCCGAGTTTCTGTTAGAACATTAAAAAATGTGTTCAGAAGTTAAATTTGTGAAAGACATGGTGTATTAACAATTTCAAAAGTGCTAAGACAATATTGTTTTCAATAAATAAACTTTTAAATGAAAAAGCGTAATAACTTGCAATTTTCAGTTATGTTGTGCAATCGCTGCCACGTGATTTTCGAATTCTCGACAAAGAACTCTTCTATAAGATATATGGAACAATTAAAGTTAGCATAAGACATTAATAATTGGTTGTAATACATGTACAACAAAATAAATCTCGTGAGCGATGAACAAAAGACAATTCGTTGATAGTGGACAAAGCATCTCTATAATTAGCACGCAGTCACATGGAAAGACACGAATCATCCTTCGAGGAAAGTGTTTTTTTTTTTTTTTTTTAAAGAACATAACGTGATTTGGTATAACACGTTTAGACTTTCATTATTTAACCATATATATATGTACTTTGAACAATTTAGACCTTTTTATATACTTTCAAGATATATATTTGATATCATAAAAATTATGTATTTCATTAATAAGATTCAATGTGTTTGTTGTGGAGTCTTTAAGTAAAATAATATGATCAAATAAAGTTATTTGTTTTATTAATAAAACTAATTCTCAATTTCAATAAAAATTATATTTTTTATAATTAAAATATTTGCTATGAGAAGTAAAGTAAAATCCTTTTTCATTATTTTTTGGAGTTGCAACTAAATAACTTAAAGTTATTAATATAATTTGATTAGATTCTTTTTCAATGATAGTAATATTGATAGGTTGTAAGATGTCTTATATAAATTTTTCTTTTTTTATCTCTGTTACATGAATCTAATGTGTTTTATGTTTAATAAATTTTTATGTAATATTTCAGAGACAAGTGTTTTCATTTTTGAAACCCAGAATCACTGTGAGTACACTGTAAAAAGAGCTTGCGACCCCAGAGATTTTATAAATAATTAAATTCACTTTTTTCTAAATTGGTATGCTAAAGCAAACCTGGCGCCCTATAGTCGAGCAAATTAACAAAATTAATAACATAAAAAAGTAACTTCATCCATTTTTTAAATTGTTACACTTTTCAATCACTAGATCATAAAACCAAGCTTTTAAATCTCGATTTGTCCAACATTTCCTACTTCAACTGAAAATTAATCTTAAGTCATTTAATCTGTCTTGATCTTGAGTACACACCTCCAATAAGTAGCGATACGTTTTAAAGTGTAGAATTAACATTCCACATATCTTGTCAAAATAGGTTCTGCTAAATTATATATTACTCCGAGACCAGATATTAGGTCATTAACACGTTCGCTACCACAATGTTTAAAAAAAAATCGTAACCACAGACTGCCGCCGCAATTTTGCTGCGGGCGTGTCCTACTCCTAGCCCAACACCGCAGATCTGCGGCGGCTGGGCTCATTAAAATAGACTGCCGCCGCAGATCTGCGGCGTTGATTTCTTGATACTAAATGAGAAATTTCTTCGCAACAGTCTATTTTGAAGGTTAGATCGTTTAGGCACGGTCTACAGGATAGTCCGCCACATATATGCGGCACTTAGTCTGTAGCTAGGACTATCGCTGACGTCACTGGACATACTAATTTTGAACAAATTTTATTCGTGGTCTGTGACGACGGTCACAACCATTAGGACCAGTCTACAGGGAAGGTCATGAATTTTTTCGTGGGCTGTGGGAGTGACCCGGCTGCCGCATATATGCGGCAGCTGGTAGCGAACATGTTAATGTTTAAAAACTTAAGGAAATCAAAAATTGATTACTTTGGATTCCAGGACTGATATAAATATAACGAAGTTCAATTTAAAGCTGAATGTAATCAAATGTGGTTTCATGAGGTAATTTTATATGGTTTAAATATTCATCTGGGAAGGTTTTCCTGTAGTGGTCAAATGTTTTGAATGTAAGAAAGTGAAGGAATGTCAATTTGGAAAACAAACAATATTACAATATTGTCAATAACTTCATAGTATATTCACCAGTAAGTTAGATTGTTTTATCTTGTGGTTTAAAGGCAAAAAACCTTGTTATCATGATCCCCTTAAAATTCTTTTTAAAGAATAGAAAACATATACTAAATAAAAAAAGGTAAAATAGTGATCACTTAGACCTTGAATACTCTAATAGGACCAGGATTGGAAGGGAACAAGAGTTGGTCAAGAGAGACCTGTTAGGAAAGAAGTAAAAGAAAAATCTAACACAAGATTAGATGGAGGAAGTGCAGATCCATCTCCGTACCTCTTGATTATCCCACCTATACTCAGTATCAGTGAGTCCCTGAAGGGACAGTACAGTAGATTCCCACAATCTCCTAATCTCCAAAGTGAAAGGAATATACTGTCTGTCATTTTGTAGTTGTCGAATAATGTCACTCACTTTTTGACTAAAGTAAACATTATCTACTGTTCTTGTCTGAAGAATATTGTACAATAGATCAGTGTAGAAAAACAATTTTGAATTTTTTTTTAACCTAACTACATGAAAAATGTGTAGATCTAACTCTCAGGATTCCCATGATCGGTACTAATTAGAAGTGAGCCCCTGAGGGTCTTTCTTCTTAGAAGCATTATCTCCAAGAAGCTCCAACAGGACAAAAGCGTTACATTTTTATATTTAAGAGAGAGAAACCTTCTGTGAGATGGCAAAATTATTAATCTGTTCTACACTTACTTTGTATGATTGTGATATAAATGATTCTAAACATGTACTCTTTTAAAGAAGGGCAACAACCAAATCCAGGTAGCAGATCAGATAATATAAAATGAAAAATGAAGTAAATAGGAAAGAAGTTGACTTGGTAATGTAGTAGGAAGCAGGAATGTAGCATCCAGTAATAGTACTGACATGTAATTAATTAGAATGGTAATATCAAAATGACAAGAAATATCTTTTTTATTATTATACATTTTTCAGACATTTGCCATCATTTGTGTGTTAAAAATCAAAACACAACGTTTCGGGAATAAGAATCAATTCCCGTTATCAAGTGACTAAAAACTAAAGAAACATGAAACTAGAAACTAAGCCTATGTAAGAAGTAAAATTAAATAAGAATACCACCAACCTTAATATCTAAGCACGCATCTTAGAGCTAAAACTGAGAAGTCAAAAAACACAATCACGGTAACACACAACTAACGTCAAATACGTGTTGTTGTATCAAAGATACAGCAACAAGTGGCGTGGTCCAGAAGGTTCCAGAATTGATTCTTATTCCCGAAACGTCGTGTTTTGATTTTTAACACACAAATGATGGCAAATGTCCGAAAAATGTATAATAATAAAATTGAACTTCCATCATTAACAAATAACTTCAAACAGAGAAGAAATATCTGTTACAAATACAAATAGAATTAAACTAAATAATAGAGCAGACTTACTCACAACACTATACCAATTTTTTTACAAAATGAACTCATTATCTAAGAAATCAGCAGTGATAGACACAAACGTTTTGTAAAATATTTTTTGAACTAGCCTACATAAAATGATCCAAAACATAATTTAAAAGATGCAAAAAATTATATCAACAAAAATCAGTAAATAATTGATTTTACTATTTTAATACTTTCTCTTTGCTACTCATATGTTTTAAAGTAAAACAGAATAAATTATTATAACTAGTCCTACAGAACAATTTTAATGTCATAATTACATCATAAAGTTGAAGATACTGTGTTTGAAATTCAATAGTATATTCTTCAGCTGTTTTCTTTTCTTTGGATGCAAAGCGAATTAATATTGTAGCTATGCTTATCATAATTTTTCTTTTGAAGAATAAAGCTGTAAATTTTCAATTGAATTAGTATTTGTAAAACAACGAGATCAAAGAATATGTTGAAATTAATCTTAATAAAATGAAAGAATTAAAAGGTTATTTAATAACCCTCTACAACATGTTAGTGTTAGAAAATTAGAAAACCATTCATCACCAAAGGATGATATTGCAGTTATTTTATGTAAAAAAGATATCTTTCTTAGTTATTATTCAGCTCTTAAAAATCATAAATATTTTACATTGCATTGAAGTTGGTTAACATAAAATTTTGGGTTTATTTTGAACTAGGCTAGTCAGAGGTCAATTACAAGTCAGTTATGTTAAATTCAAACTTTGTGCTAAAAATCAGATGGCTATTACACCAAATTTGACCATTAAGAAAATTTTTCAATAATTTGGTTCTACCTTATATTTTCATCCCACACCAATTATGAGATTTTACTCTGGATATTTGAATAGTTTTGCCAGGCACCTTAACCAAGCACCAATGCAAAAATTTGAGTATTCAGATCATCTGTTCTGAGCCTGAGATAATTGTGAAACAAATTAATTACAACACAGACAAATCTATACAATAATGGTATTTTCCTAGTGGTTGAAAACGTGTAGAACAATTAAAACCAGATATTGAAATTTTTCTTTCATCACAATATATTTCTCATTATGGTAAATAATTGGAAATTAAATTAAACAGTAAGTATGTTATAAAATAATTCCCATAAAAAAAATAATAAAAATAAAAATTTTAAAAAACTGGTGAAATCAGTTCAATATTTTTTCTTCTTTAAAAGGCCTTTCCTTTTTCTCACCGATATTAAAAATCAAATTAGAAAAATTTTATTTGAAACAAGATGATCGGACGTTTCAATGACTACAACAATTTTAACAACTGAAAATAATGTTTATAGGCTAATATTGTTTTGTTTCAAATAAAGTTTTTGTTTGAAAACATTGTGTGTTTTCTTTTATTTGCTGATTTAGGCTAAGTTTTCTCAGGTGTTGAAGTTGACTTCATTACTTGAGTAAATGCAATTGAAATGTCAAAAATAAAAATATTGCTCTAACAAAGTCTATTAGTAACCTATTTAGCTTATACATTATATCTATGGTTTTATTATTCCCTGTATTTTGCAACCATAATTGTTGTGGTAGGATAATTTTTAAATATGTAAGCCTATATATTATATAACATTTATGACATATAATTTTAAATGAGAGTATGATTTCTAGTTTAATTACTTGTATTGTACAAATTTATACCACAGACATCATGTTGTCTAGGAAAATAATCTTGTGTATATAAATCTCATCAAAGATATATATCTACAATAATAGTAAAATCGAATTATCTTTGATGTAGATAAAACAATAACATTTTAAACTTTTAAATATGTTGGGTTGTGTGGCGTTTGCACAGCAGAAGATATATTTATTGCTTTTAAAATTGTCTAATTTCTTACAATAAAACTTTTCACAAATTAAAAATGGTATTAATAGGGTTAAACTTTCCATTTTTATTTGTTTGTTGTTTTTTCTGTGAATAAAATTACTTGAACTGTATCTTAATGTTTAAATTAAACAGCAGTATTGCACTAATTTGATATACATACCATATTGTTCCACCTCATGGGATGTTGCCATATTCACTTCCTAACTAATCATAATAATGATTAAAACAAACTATTCACATTAATGTCTACACCTGATTTTAAATAATCCACCTATCTTATTGTAGGATAAAATTTCATTTATCAAGTATTGAGAACATTCAAAGTAGTAATTTACTGTATTTTCTATTAACTGCACAAAGTATAAATACTTAAAATGAAAGTGTTTTTAATATTACAATAGTAGCAAAACTTTCTTTCAGTCATTTTTTTTTCAAACTAGGCTATAACCTTTAAAATAATTTCATAATTCCCGGATTAGTCATAAAGCTAGTGCCATTTAAATATCTGTGAAGAATTAGGATTGGTTCCTTTAAACTGCCTGGGTTCTTTAGACAAACTAAATAAATCAGTGGTTCAATTATCTAATTAATGGTTTTTATTATTTGATACAACTTGATTATTTCTTCTAGTTCTCTTATAATATACTAATTACAAATATTTTATAATCTTCTTAATTACTAAGGATCCAGAACGACTCTAATTGTTGTGACTCACAGATCTGCATCTACGTTATGACTTGTCTCTGAAATAATTACAAGGTTTATATAATGACACTTGCATTCTTGTGGATGCTCCACCGAAGTCTCAACTCCTAGGAAGCTCTTACTCGCCAAGTCCGTCTGGCTATCTTAAAGAATTATTCTTCTAGGAAGTTCTTACGCGCCAAGTCTATCTGGTTATCTTCATGAATTCCTGCAGTACCTTCTTTCAATCAAACTTGGCCCACTGACCAAGTTACCTCCCACCCAAGGGTTTATATATTTTTGTAGCATCAATGATGTCTGTCTAGCTTGCAAGGTAAGCAATTTCTTAACTTTTCCAGGTCTGTCAAAATAAGTGTTGTCATAGTGGCTTAAAGAAGTCAGACTATATTCTTAACTAAAACTATCATAATTCTTAACAGAAGTCTGTTATTTTTTTGATAGATTTATGTAGTCCTAACCAGAGATAATATACCTAAAAGTACTTATCTTTTTAGAACCATAGATTAGTAAAAAAATCTATGAGGTTCAGTAGTGTGTGCCGTATTATTTTGTCCTATGTGTATATGTGTATGTGCTTCAGTGTTTCCGTTTAGTGCGAGTCAGTTTAATCAGTTTACAAGTAGTTCAAAAAAGTTTCTTGCTCTTATTGGAAGTAGACATTCGACGTATACAGATTAAATTGGAACTAAGATTTGACTCAACTATTATTTTTAATAATTACAAACATTGTATATTTTGTGGGTCTGTTAAAATGCGTTTGCTTCAGATATGGTTGTTGTTTTGTACTTGAAATAGAAAGTCAATAAGTGTTAAATAACCTATCAAAAAGCCTATAGACATTTAGGTTGTGACAAATTGGGTACCTACCTAATTTATTTATATTTTCGTAATTTAAAAGTCTACAATAAGTTATTTACTTTATTTTTAATGAAGGGTTAGAAGATTAGTTAGCTACGATATTTATGACAGACATCCTTTTACAGTTAACATAAAGAACGTATAGAGAGAACATAGGCTAATGAAAAACCTTGATAGATTGGTATCAGTATTGTCCTATTTAATATGGACCTATAATAGGCATATAAAAAGTAAGGTTATCACCCCCATGATATAATACATATTTTAATTGGTAAATATTCAGTTCATACCTCAGTGGGATTTAATATAGAAATTTCATGAAATCATGTTTTACATATGGTAGGGCCTAGGATTGGTTCCTTTAAACTGCCTGGGTTCTTTAACTTTAAACTATCAAATCAGTGGTTCAGTATTCAATTAATTTTTGTTAATTATTATTATTAAGAATGACTATATCCTATCTTAATTCGTAACACATACCTCATTAGGTAATTGTTTACAAAGAAAGTTACCGGTATTTTTAAGCTGGGAAGACCCTTTTAAAAATCCATTATTTCTGTTGTATTTGAATAAGCAATTTAAAAGTACGAAATCCTAGGATTATGAGGTTAAGGCATCTGCCTACATTAATTCCTATGGGAAATTGAGTGTTTCATCGCTCGATGTTTATGATCATCTGCACTAATAGGTCTGGTTAGGTAATTATATATATGGTTTCCTAACCAGACCTAGTAAAGGATCTACAGATCAACCGGACCTAGTAAAGTAACTACAGGTCTGGGAAAGTATATATATATATATATATATATATATATATATATATATATATATATATAAAGAGTGAGAGAGAGAGAGTGAGTTACCTTACCTTACCAGACCTTTAGTTCTATTACTAGGTCTGGCTAGGTCAATATATACATATATCTATATACGTATTTCATGAGACCTAGTTCACATGATTTTGAAATCATACAGCGGACTAATATTTACCTGTTAGAAGATAATCAATGCACATACATCTAAAGACACGCTAGTAACCTAGTATAGCTATCAAACCTAGACGCTTAGGCTCATTTTGTATTCTGAACATCAAATGCAAACTTTTAAATTGCTTATTTTTGACAGAAATAATGGATTTTGATACCTGAAAAGGGTCTTCCCAACCTAAGGATGATCCAATTGTTTAATAATGAAGAAGTATGTAAAACACGATTTCATGAAATTTCTATATTAAATTGCAACATGGTAGGAACTAGACATTTACCTTTAATTTTTATCTTTTAAATGAAAAGATTTGACTTTTTTGGAAAAAGTTAAAAATGAAAAATCTATTTAGGCCTACTTTAAATTTTCAATATTTTATTTTCCCAAATTTTAAAACAGTGCAAAACCATTTTAATAATATTTCATAACGTAATATAACACACTTTTATAAATAAAACCTAAAAATGCTAGTCATCTGTACCACACCTAACTTAGCCTATTTTAAACGTTATTTGTTGTAAATGTTACGCGGTGCTTGTATTCTATGGATATGACTGTCAGTTCCACACTCATAAAATTCATGTAGGCTGTAATGGTATCTATATCAGACTATTTTAGTTTAAGAGTAACACTGTCTTGATCCATATTAATCTGTTATAAATTGGGATATCCCTTACTTCTTCGTAATCCCCAAACCCCAAATTTCCATGTGTCCCCTAAATTGTAATGTGTTATCCTGCATTTGACATCTATGATTTTTAGAATATTATTTAGCCATTTCCACATTATACGAATTTAACACTACCAAATTCATATAAAATCTACTATACAACTGTATCGGGTTTGTACTAGACTGTTGTTTTTTCGTTGGTAATGTTATCTCATTATGTTACATTATACAAGATAGTGATAGGACTTCATAATATATCGCATACTACATAGGCCTAGATGAAATAAGTTCCAGTTTTGGTAAATATGGAGTATACATGTGGTTGCGATTTAGTAGTGAAAATTATTCAAATCATGTTGTACATACCTTTCTATTGTGATAATTAAATCATCCTTTCAATCTGTAAACCCATTTGAATTACAAAAATCCATTATTTCTGCAATATATAGGATTTGTTTCTGTGTGATCCTGGAAATGGTTGTTCATTTTATTTTTCATTTGTTGGCAAACTCATTTCCGACATTTATAAAAAACATTTTATAAAATTAAATAAAACAACCATTTTATAAAAATGTTTTTTTTTTTTTATTAATGTCGGAAATGAGTTTGTCTAAAAATGAAAAAGAAAATATAGGTATTAATTTAACAACCTTTAAAACATCTAATACATTTTCCGGGCAACTAAACTATGTAAATCAGTTGGTTTTCGATTCGAATACTCTCAACAATATTATCCGATTTCCACCAATTATAATGTTAGAATAATAAATATTTCTCTCAATTAAACGCTTCATGAAACGAACTCGGGTGTGATAATTGATAATTGTATGAATTATCATTCATACAGCAGGTTCCTGTAAACCTTAACATAACAGGTTCAACCGCCCCTGTAATCTTGGTGACATATTATTTACCATTGTTTATATAAAATTAATTTAATACGTAAAATTTACCTTTGCGATTGGCTTCTACAATTGACATTATTTAAAAGTAACAATCATATTAAGCACTCAATGTATAATTTTCTTGTGAATGAAACTTGTAAGCTAGCACAAAATACGGGCTGTTCTGACCGTTTCACGAGCCTTGTGGCAACACTGCATTTTCAGCCACCCGCCCGATTTCGTGCAGTGGACTATAGGTCTGGTTTATATATATATATATATATATATATATATATACCTAGTGACCTGCCGAGACCTAGTTCACATCATTATGAACTCATATAGTGTAGTGATATTAACCAGTCCAATGACATGCTATTATTGGTAACCTCACACGGCCACAAATTTGCACTTTTTAACAGCTTATTTTGATAGACAGAAATTATGGGTTTTAAGGCAAAACAAAAATGAATAAGCACTTCATTTTCATTTTTTGTTTTGCCTTATTATGGAATTTCACCGAGTACCGACTGTAGTCACACTCATTATGGGTTTTGGTAAGTCAAACGGGTTTACAGATTGTAAGGATGATCTAATGGTCACACTAGGAGGTATGTACAACACGAGTTGCTTAATTTTTCAATACCAAATCACAATGGCAGGTATTTTGCATATTTACCCCAATTTCTTATTTTTCTTTTGTAATTGAAACTGTAATTATGGAGTGTACATATGCTGGTTGAATTTAGTGATGAAAAATCATGAAAACGTTTACTACCTACCTTAATTTAAAAGAATTAGATCATATTTTGTTGTCGGAAGATACTTTTGAAGTACCGAAATACATTAGTTTACTATAAAATGACAATTCTAAAAATAAGAATTCCAGGTGTGTTTAGGTTATTACGTTAATATTACTACGTTAGTGAATGTTTCATTGCTCGATTTTTATGTTATGACAACGTTAGTCAAGTTAGTGTATGTCTTTTAACAAATTATATTGTATGTGGTAAGCTATATTATTTATAGCTTTATTTTCTGAAATCAGTAGAGTCAATTTTGAGAAATTAGGTATTTTATACCAGATCTATGAATGATTATATTGCTTTTTACTGAAATAGAATTTTTGGGTAGATTGTGACCAATTAATTTGTTTGAGTAATTAGTGGCTATATTTTATAATTTGATCAAAATAATGGTTCAGTTCATTGCTCAGGGCATTTGGCTTATCTTCATTCATCTTCTAGTCGCCTAATAATGGTCAAACTCATTAGTGAAATTAAAAGAAAACTACGGTTTATGAGTAATTATGAAAAAAAATCATAACGAACCTGACAGCAGTTAGCGTTTATTTCAGTTGGAGCCAATGTTGAGAAAATTAGCATTTTGAGTTTAGGTTATTCAAATAAGCTAAAAAAGAGTTATTCTAGAAGAAACACACAAAAAAAAAATTTTAATCAATTTTCTTCTGCTTCAGTTCATGTTAATAACCTACCTTCAAATTATGAATTATTATAATGAGAGAGAAGTGTTGAGGTATGAACTAAGTATCCACACTTACAAAAATTGCTCTACTCATTTGACCTATGCACAAATAACAGACATTCTAAAAACAACTTTTTTGGGGCTTCAAAACAGATTTATCTGGTAAAAACTCAACATGAATATTTTAGTACATCGCATAATTCTCTTCATACTAGAGTAAAATGTGTTAACCGAAAACGTATTTTTTCTAATCAACTGACCGACGATGTCAGTTTCATTATTTGCATGACATTAGTTTTATATGTCCTGCCCAATTAGCAATGTAACATGCTAAAAGTACATATTATTTAATTATTTCATGAGTAACAAGGTTGTTAACCTTGAAAATTGATGAAATCAGCATAGCTTTATCACAATAGTGTTCATAGTTGTGACAACCTTTTAAAAATGGTTTAGTAGTTGCATTGTGGCAGTGGAGGTTTTTATAACACATTTAATTGAACAGGTGTTTAGAGTTGCCTTTATATATCTTGTGGTGAATTAGATTGTATGATTTAACCTTGGCGAAATTAAAAGTAAATGCTTGAAATTCCAGAAAACTGGAAAAATGATTAAATAATGGGTAGTGGGAATTCAAGACTAATTCGTGAGTGGATAAATCGTCATCTTCTGTATCTAGCACATGTAATACATGTAAACCTTCTAGTAAACCTCTAGTAAATCACTAATAAATCAATTCCATTATTTAATAATATTACACAAAATAACAGAATTCTTTTTTATTTTGTAACTTAACTTGTGTGTTTTTATTTAGTCCAGTATTTTGGAAAAAATATTTTAAAAATAAATAATGTATTCATATAGTTTTTTCTTCAAAAAGTCCCAAGAATATTGGGGAGGGGGGGATAAAAAAGATGTCAAAAACTCCTGAAATAAATTTTGGAATGTGTAAAATAAAAATACAAATCTTATTTACTTCTATGACTTAAAAAAAAAAAAAAAAAAAACTACAGAAAAGTCCCTAAAACTCTGCAAAACTTTAAGGGAAAAATGAAGTTGATAAACTTTTTTTTTTTTAAATCTGAAGAAAAAAATCACACTAGTGTATTTCTGAAAAATCGTGATTGTATTCATGTTATACATTTGAATATACATAATATAGTTTTTTACATCCATGAAACTTAAGTTTAAGAAAAATACTTAAATAAGAGATTGAGAGGGAGGGGGGGGGGAGGTTATGGAGCACACATAGGAGCCTCTCCACTTCTTGTTCAACATTTCTAGCATGTCATCAAAAACTTTTCAAGACACAAAAATATTTATCTTTAGTCAAACTACACATGTGCATTTTTTCCAGATTTAAAAAAAGTTTTTCACATTCGAAAAACCTTGGCCTTAAATTTTTTGCTAGTCTTATGGGTTTTTCCAAAAATTCCGAAAATATCCTGAATTTAACATCCTGAAATTTACATATTCCTGAATTTTAAAATATTTTTTGACAATTACTTTTTGATTATTACTTTTTGATTTTCCCTCTCAACTAAAATGGTTATATTTTGGAAAAGATACATTTTTTCAAAAAAGTGAAAGAGTAGGCCTACTTATTTCTTATTTTTGGCAAAATTATTAAAAAAAACCTTCCCTACATAATTTGTATCAATTTGGTGTGTAAACACTTTTACTGTTTGATAGTTAGATTTTTGTTTCATTCACCTCTGGAAATTTCCTGAAATTATTTATCATTTGATTGGATTAACTTTTTCCTGTTAGTCTTTTAAAGAAAGTATTGTGATGTGATAACATTTTGATCACATTTTTGTGGATTCTAGTTGTTTTGAGCCTCTAGAAATATATATAAACAATTTCTAGATAGATATCTCTGTGTGGCTGTTTTATTCATCTTCATTTCAAGAACAAGAAGTCTGATTATATTTTGAACTAAATCGCATAAGGATTGGGGAATGAAAAGTATAGTAAGAGTGGAAAGAGATGGTCACATGCTATTTTAAAAGCAGATAGTTCTAATAATTCATTTTTGTTGATATTAGCTTAGTTTATAGGTTAGACATCTCTTGGAGTGATGAGGTTTTGCGCAAGGCGAAATATGCATTGTTCCCGAATTTATGAATATTTTAAATTATGGTTAGATTTTTATACAACTCGTATTA
Organism: Aphrophora alni; assembly: GCA_963513935.1. Classification (NCBI taxonomy): domain Eukaryota; kingdom Metazoa; phylum Arthropoda; class Insecta; order Hemiptera; family Aphrophoridae; genus Aphrophora; species Aphrophora alni. The sequence continues at coordinate 7,652,766 of OY740766.1, read as the reverse complement.
TTAAGTATGTTTTTAAAGTGCTTATTTTAAAATTGAAAACAGTTTGTATATTTTTGGTTCCATATATCTCTAAAATGTAAAAATAATTCATAGATTTTGACTAAATTTTTATAGACTTTTATGTGCTTTTTATGGTGTTGAGTAATAATTTTGTATGTAATTGGAAAATTGTGTGTTCTGATCATATAAACTAATTGATTTTTAATTTTTCTCATTTCATATTCTTCAGTGTTTACCTTTTTGAATCAGATTAAGATTGTTAATTGTTTTAATTTTTTACAGATATGTAATATAAAGAAAGTTATGTTTTGGGACAAAAATATTGATCTAAAATTGTCCATGTAATTGTTATATAAATAGTGTAAATATTTATTTCGAGGCCACCTGATTTTGAATTGCCTTTGTAGTCCGCTCGGTGTGCCAAATACACCAATTAACTACAGATCAAATAGTTTAACCAATTTTGATTTAATTTGCTATATATATGTATTTTTAGCCATATTTTGTGGAATTATTGAATTTTTTTTTCTTTTCATGGGTTTTTAAATAACTAAACATTTTGAAATACCTGCCATTGGACCAAAACCCAACATTTAAATTATCTTAAAATGGGCTCTAATTAATTTAATAATTTTTTTCTTAAATTTAATCTATAATGTATTGATTTCATTTTTCAAAAAATATCGGTTTGGGAGCTATTGATAAACAAATTTAAAACCATGTATAATAGGCCTAATTTCTCAAAATCGGTTCAACCAATTTGAGTAATTATTTATGTAAAATATAAAAGGTTAATAATGAAAATCAATGTGCCAGGTTGCAACTAAGAGCAAATTACAGTTCAGGATTAATTGAGAAAAACAAAAATGAACGCTTGATCACCATTATTACAAACTTGTTTTCAATCACATATAATTTAGACTTAAAAAGTTAGATTTAAAGTTAGTTGGTATGAGTCTAACTACACTATCAATTTAGTCGAATAAAATCAGATTCTGTAATTTTGTTGATTAAATCATTTCTTAGGGATATTTCAATGTTCCGCAATAAATTGTCCCAATATGGAGACAAGCCTATATAGTATTAACAGTTTAATTTGAAAAATGATACTTCTTTTCAGTTTTTAAAAATAAATAAAATGATATTGTTTTGAAATTTGATGGTTAGCCTAATTCAGTGAGGTGTTACATAACTTCAAAGTTTACTAATCCCACTTTTAAACAGTTAGTTATAAGTATAGATGTTTTTTTATGGTTTTTAATGAAGCTTTTGAGATAAGATGTTTCCTTATAGAAATTAATGACCATTCCCCTTGGAGTGAATTAAACAATTTGAAACATAATAAAAAAAAAGGCATTACTGTATTTAAAAAAATTGAGGCATTGAAGAAGGGAGTGAAAAGGTCGTAGAAACTTAAATTTTCTTTTGAATTGTAACTTTTCTAAAAAGTACTTTTGGATCCAAAAGAGAGAAAATTTTATTTTTTTTATCGAAATTTGTGTAAAAAAAGTAAAACAATCTTAAATACACAATTATATTTCCAGGTTATATTATTTTTTAAAAAAAAGTAATTCACATTTAAATTTTGTTCTAGGTGGAAGTACCGGTAAATTACTCAAACATGTCTGATGAGGCTAACCGCTACAAGTTAGCTGGTAATGAGTATTTCAATTCAAACAATTATAAAGCCGCAATTAAAGAGTATCTAAAAGGCAAGTATTCATAAATTTAAATACTGTCTAAGGCCAGTGGTTCTAATATTGTACCAGCCGTGTAGTGTGGCAACTAGTCCTTTTTACAAATTTATATTCACACACAAAATTATTTAAATTCTTATAACTAAAATTTCTTAAATCGTATACATTATTATTTATTTGTGTTTGGAAATCTATGTTAATTTGAATTTACTTTATTTTAACTTTAAAAATATAAGTCACGTTTTGACTCATTTTCTCCCCTCCCATTTAACTATCTCGATTCCCGGTTATTTCTCATTATTCAATTTAAATTAACCTTTTTTAGCATTACAACAGACAGTCTGTCTGCAACTTGGACACACTATGTCCGTTGGACAAAACTAGTCTAACCATTAAATAACCTCTTACACCACAATTCTATAACTTTGTTATTGACACAGTTGAAGGCTTTGGAGAGGTCTAGGACTCTCCCTTCTACATTTTTATGCTTATATAATATGCCTTAACTACAAAATCAATAATATATTGATTATAGCATCTGTGATTGACACCCAAATTTTTGTTTAGCCAAATTGGTTGGCAGATAACATATTGTATTTGGTATTTAAATATTTTATTTATTTTGGTAAAAAAATATTTTACTGAACAATGGTAATATAACTCTGGAATGTAGTTACTAACATCCTTTCTGTCTCCTTTTTTTTTTTTAATATAAGAATACTTTAGCCACTTTTAACTGATGAGGGAATAATCCTTCTGAAAAGGATGAATTGACAACAGTGATAATTGGCTCATTAAGTTCTTGTGAATATTGTTTTAAGAGCCAAATAGAGATTCTCTATGTATTAGGCGTTTTCTTTAATTAAAAACTATTTATGGCCACTCGCTGCTGTAGCATACAACTAACATCGAGTCATTGGTGTCACTTGTCACATTTTATCAAGAAGTAAAAGTATTTATTGCCTCAGCAATGTCCTTCACACTCACGGGTGCCAACACCATGGAGTGTGGAACATGGTAGTTATTTGTTTTTCCTGTGTAGTATATTTTAAACAAATTTATCAATTGAACCAAAAGAAATATTGAAGGCACCTGCAAATGACAGTAGATTTTTCCCCTCATTCACTTCCAGTTTACATTTTATACACAGCGGGTTTATACTAATATCATTTATGAATGTCCTTGCTGTTTTTGTTACAATATTTGATTTTATATCTTCTTTATTAAAATCATAAGCTTAAGTAGGTCTAATCACTTTCTTATAAATCTTTTATAATTTCAGGTTCGTTTCTAACTAAAGTTCCAATTCTTTGTCCCCCTTTGTGGATGGATTTTTTTTTTTCTTAACTACTAAGTCAACAGCTTTCGAAATCGAAAATCTTTTTTTTCTTTGATGGTGTTTCTCACTTCTGCTCTTCAGCTTTTTCCAATTTACTTTCAGAATCAGAATTTTTTCTTTAGAAGTATCATAAATTTCAATTTCAGCTACAAGTAATTTTTTACTTGACTTATTACCAATTGAGCAGTTGTATCACTGAAGTAATGTTGTTTCAATTGTGGATCCAAAAACGCACATAAAGTTAACTTTTTATTTTCTACTAAATTTCCAATTCTTTTTTTTCATACCACTAGACTAGTTTTTCAACAATATCCTTAACGACATCAAAGTAAGGACTTCTCTCTCTCTCTCTCTCTCTCTCTCTCTCTCTCTCTCTCTCTCTCTCTCTCTCTCTCTCTCGCTCTCTCTCTCTCTCTCGCTCTCGGTTTTCTTTATTGCTCCTTATTGTCTATCCTTCCGTGGTCTGTTCCCAGCAGTACAGACACCCTGTTCATTATCTGAGAGCTGATCTCCTTGGGTTGAGCGTTACCTCTGTGTGCTCTGTCGGTTGATCCTGACAGCACAGGCCTCCCCGTTCGTTGTCTGAATGCTGATTCATCTAGAACAAAGGTTCCAACCTCCGAGTGGTTTGTCGGCTGATCCTGGCAGGAATCTTGTCTTTTGTCCGAGGACTGATCCCACCGGGACAAACTTTCCTTCTCAATTCCTATCACGTCATTCCTACTGAATATGCATATTGTTGAAGCTCTTCTGTTACCTGACAGATAGTACCTCTATTCTCTTTCACAAACTATCTGACACCATGGACACAAGGGTCTGACACTATGGATATTGTTTTATAGACAAATTGTTTATGGACTCAACAAATGTCTTGAAAGTAAATTGGCTGGAACAATTTCTATTATCTTCTGTTGCACTGTGAATATTTATAACCTAAAACAACATCCAAGCCACAGGCAAAAAAATTTCACTTTGCAAGTACAATTTAAAAAACAAAATTAACCCTGACTCCTGTTAAGTTTATTTTATGAAAGGTAATTTATTTTTCACAAGTTTTGATCGAATTATTTGTATTATTAACCTAACCTTTGTTCAAGTAGTCTTTGGTTAGATCCCCACTCTTTCATCTTCCCTATCAAGTCTCTATTAACCAACTCTTTTTTCCCCGACTCTGACGCTGATAGAGTATTTGAGGGCTGGTCATCTATTTTATAGAAGAATTATAAAGAATTATATTTTGTAAATATTCAATAGTGTATGATGCATACAATTATACACTTGTGGTGATGCTTACCCATGAGTCACCAGTTTCCTGATATGCAAATGTCGCCATATTTCACGGGAATGTTTCCAAAAGAATTTGGTATGAATGTCCGGCTTTGGCCAAAAGGCATTTGCTGGACAAAACTCCAAACTAATAACTCATCTGTTATCGTACAGTCTTATCAAACCGATACTGATTCCTAGCCAGCTTTTATGAGTTTATTAAATGTAATATGATTTACAATAATTAATCTGTAAAAAATTATAATTAGGCTGTTAATCAACGGTTTTTAAGATTGTCTGAATCTGGCAACACGTTTAATTAACAGCAACAGTAAATTTATATGGTTTCGTTTGTTGCACAACACCCTGTTTCCCACAACCGCCCCCCCAATTAATTATTTTAGCCTCCCATTATTTTTAATTAGTTGTCTATTTCAATTTCCAAAATTAAAAACCTGTCTACCCACTCGGTCACAACCAAAGATTTGACAAACCCACAGTCTACCTGATGTACTGTCACCACATAAACGTTTTACTGTCACAAAATTTGTTCAAGTCATTTCATTCAAATTTTAGTGCAGTATGAAGATTTATAATTTAAACCAATGCACCGAAACACAAGTAAAAGAAAATTATGGTTCAGTTAGCCTGTTATCAATTTTGAGAAATCTGAATTTTTGAGTTTTGGTTTTATGAGAGCTAAAATTTTCAATTGAAAAAAAGGCTTGAGATATGGAAAAAATGTGCCCACATACCCAAAATTAATCGAAATCGGTCCATTTGCTCAGACTGCAAAACATTACAAAAATGACTGACATATTTACAAAGACTACTTTTTTGGCTTTGTAAAATAATATTTTTGCAAAAAGTCAATATTTTGTAACCCATCACTTAACTTACTCTGCATTAATTAAATTCGGAAAAGAATTATATTTCAAGTTATTTCTGTAATAAAAAAAAATATATTCTAATTATTTTAAAATATATTGTGGCTCTTATTAAATAATTGAAAAAGTAATTGCTCTAAATAATATACGAGTGTTAAATAATTGATAAGAAAATAACTATAAATAACTTGTGACACATCTAAGAGTCTCTGTATATCAACATGTTGACAATCCATTAATATTTTATAACCTAACTTTACGACACTTGCTACAAAAAGTATTATTAGAAGTTCGTAATATTGAAATGGACACGTTGCAATTTATTTATTCATTTTTAACACTTTTTAATTGTATTTTTTGGTACTTTTTGGAATTGTATTTCTTAAGCCTCTGGGAAATATTGGATGGATTCCTTCAAGTGTTTGCATCTGGTGTGTTTAAATTTATCAATTTATTATTTTGTGTTGTTGATTTTGTTTTTGTTTTTTGTATTTTAGAATTTTAGACACAGTTTTTAAAATGAAAATTTAGAAATATTTCTGTAGGCCTATTTAATAAACAATTTTATTTCAAAATTGTTATTTTACTGTAGATTTTAACCTACAAATTGTTTATTGATATAATAATAAATGCATACATCATAGAGTCAATAATAGTCTCTTTATGGTGTAATGTGTAAAATGTGAAGGTTATTCATCAACATAGCTGGTCTGAAAATGCCACTTGTGATTGTGAGAAACATATTCTTATGATAGGCGTAGAACATAAAGAGGTCTGTTTTTGACTTTAGGTAGTACATATTTATTAAAAGTCTTTAGTGTTTAATTGTGGTACTATCAGGACAAAACTAATCCATCTAGCCTTTTAAAATTTTATTAGTTTCTTATTATAATGTGAAGATAAACTGATTTAATATGTGGAAATTGGTTTATAAACATCTAAAATAATATTTATGATAAATACAATTTTTAAATTGTAATTATTACTTAATGGAATTTTTTATAATCCGAAAGAATTTATTGTATTATTGTAGCTAAATTATTCAAAACATTCAATTTTTGTAATGATTTTCTGATATCTATTGTACATTTGAGTTTTTCAAAATTTGTTGATGCATTGCATATGTCTAAAATTAAAAATAAGGTCACTTGAAGTTAAACTTTTAGTATTTTACAATTGATTTTGTAGGCACTGTATCATGGAGTGCAATTTTCCCTTTTAAATAAAATCTGAGAAATAGTTTTAAATCTTAGGATGTGAATAACATTTTAATAATAGTCTATTACCCCATAGGGGGAGGGGTGCAAGCTAGCTGCACCTATTGAGAGGGGTTTAGCGTCTCTCACGGAACTCGAGCTATACAGGGGTGCTACAATAAAACATCTTCTCCAAATATACACACACATACAACACTCATACAAATTTTACAATTCGTAAAGACTGTTACACTACACGATTCACTGGAGATACATAAACATTCTATATTCATTTATAGTGATTAGTTTTTTGACCTTGCAGAGCTGTAGTGTGTCTGGGAGTGTTTGCCAGACCAAAGTGTAACAACCTTTGAATCTGGTAAGCTGATGTGAGTTTGCTCTGCCGAAGACGTATGCACGTTTTCTGTTCAGTAGCCAGCCACTTTGGTCCTTGGTCAGGAAGTGTCGGATCCTCCCTCTCCATTTGCGGGTCTTGACTGATGCCTATCTAGTCTGGTTAAAGAGGATACTCGGGGCCCCAGAGTTCTGGGGTTTGGAAATTATTGAAAGTGATCCAAGGAAATACCCGTTCCCATAGTCTTATCTGCAACCGTTTAACACGATGCACTGGTTAACCTGTTTATGACCTCTACCATTAAAATTGTTAAACCGGGAAGCGAAAAGAGACAGCTATCGGCATTGTCCGAAGAGTCTGTCTTTAATGAATTTAAGAAAAGCAATTTGCATGTAGGGAATCAGGAACCTGCTCCTAGATTCTTTATTGTACATAACAGTGCTGAAGGGTCAGATCTGTCTAAGATCTTGCCCTTTGTGATTAACAAAGCTGTAACTAGTGCTGCAGGGAATGTTCTTTCAGTAGGTAACTTTGGAATGGGACTTTATTAATACAGACTGACTCTGACAAGCAGAGTCACTCTGTTGAAAATGAAGTCCTTTTTCGAGGTCGTTAACATATCTGTAAAACCTCGTAAGTAAGTGTTTTAATTCCTCTAGAGGCGTTATTTCTTGCTGTGAGCTCTAGAATGAAAGCACAGAGAAAATAAAGAAAGAGCTCGCAGAACAGCATTTTATCAATGTGGAACGAATTTTTCGTACAGAAAATGGTGAGAAAAACTAACCGATTGGGTATGGTGTAAAAGGCCACAAAAGTGAAGTGTGCGATATTGAGACAAAGTGTGCAAATTGTGGCAGTGATCATCCTGATGTTCACCAAAATGCCCAAAATTTCAAGTCGAGAAGGTGATTTTAGAAGTTGTTGCTAAAATAAAACTTTCCTTTTCTGAAGCTAGGAAAGTGTAAAGACAAAGAACAGCTTTACCTCTTACCATAGGAAAATCATATGCAAATTCGACATCAGCCTTAGTCCCGAATATTTGTTCATTGTGTAAGGAACAGGGTGAGATGGTTCGTATGCTTGCTGATTAAATTAAACAATTAATAGCAGTCCAATTTAATTAATGTACATCATTTAACATCACATCTTCTTTTAAAGTCGACTTTCTTGATAAATCAACCAAACCTATTGCATCCAAAGCCAAATCCGCACCTTTACCACTAAAGAACACCAAATTACTACCAATAACTGGACAGCTAGCTAAACAAAAATCTCAATCAGTGTCTGTTCTGACAAAATCATCTTCCTTTTTTAAAGTTCAGACCAAAAATAATATAGGCAAGGTGTGGCCTCTACACTTCACTGGTTTTAACCACCAAGCCTCTACAAAATAGAAATAAATCAGGGGCTGGTTCTTCTAAACCCCTCTCAAAATCACCTCAGGCAATCTACCAAGCCTTCAACACCTGACATTCCAGTTTTTGATGTTGCGATGGAGTTTGATCCTGAAACTTCAAAAATTAAAACTAAAATTAAACCACCTGATGGTATTCCAAGTTAGGCAGGTGGAAAGAATAATACAGGTCCAATCTCATTTTTAAATGTTAATTGTTAAAAAATATATTATTTATATTTTCATCATTAGAATATAGCCAGGAACTTAAACTTGAATAGTGTGATACAATGGAACATTAACGACGTGAGATGTCACATCGAAAATCTTAAGGTTCTTGTACGTGATACATCTCCTTTAGTTATTTTCCTGCAAAATGACTCCTCTCCATTAACCCCACTCCTTTATTGTGAGGGGGTTTTCACTTTGTAGAAATGACTATATCACTGCAGAATGAGCTAAGGGTGGAGTAGCTATACTTCCCACAACTCTATCTGTGGTATGTCTGTGAACGTTAGGTCTTCATTGCAAGCAGTAGCAATAACGCTCATTACACCATACAAAATGACAATTTGTTGTTTGTATCTGCCACCTAATTACAGACTTGACCTGATCAGAGAGTTGCCTGCCACATTTCTTTTGATGAACGATTTTAATGCTCATCAGTATACATGGGGATGAAACACCTGTAGCCTCAGAGAGAGCTGTAATGAGAGGATTTGGACCAATTTGGATTTGATTCTGCTCAATGACGGTCTACCAACTCCTGTGGCGGCCTCTACAGGTGGTTGGGCAACTGGCGATTTGTCATTTTGTAGCCTGTGTCTGGCCACTGAATTTCTGTGATCCGTTCTAACTGACACCTACAGTAGTGATCATGCCCATGTGATGGTTGCTTTCTCAAACTTTTCTCATCGTAATGATTGACTTCCCAGGTGGATTTAGAGCAAAGCAAAATGGGAAAGATTATCCCAAAAGTTTTGTATCACCTAATATTAATGATAGTGTTCCAATTTGTGAAGCAGCATATACATTTACAGCAGCACTACTTACAGAAGTGGACAACAACATTCTGAAGACCTTGATAAGACCACTACCTCCACTAGTCTTTGCTTTTATTCTCAATCCATGTTTTATATTTTTGAACCGAATATTTTAATAAATCTTTTTCTATTTTAGAAAAATGGTGGCCTCCTCTTCATCTTCACAAATCTATTACCTTTAGATTTTTAATTCATTGTCAGACGAATGAAAATAAATCAAAATGTACAAATACATGGCACACAAGTGGGAAACACAAGTGATGATAGCTGTTTAGTGATAATGAACAATCAGCTTTAGTGAACAATCTCATTGGTTCTAATTGATAATGTAATTGATATTTGTGATGCAATTCCTTTAATTGCTCCTTTATAAAGGCTAACTCGATAAAGAGGAAAATGTCAAGAAATGTTCATAAATGTAATTTTGGTTAAGGGATGGATACCTTAGTGTAAAAGGAACATTTAAGTGTTTTCTGAGAGTCTAAGGAACGCTCATAAGTCATAAGGTCCTAAGTGTTTGTTCTTTTTTGTTTCAGGGCTAGATTTTAACTTTCAATCGGCAGATTTACATTCTAATTTATCAGCAGCATATTATTGCATGGAAAATTATCATGAGGCTAAAGAGCATGGACTGTTTGCTCTGTTTTTGAAACCTGAATGGTACAAAGTGAGTATTTTTTGAAATTTATGTACACAATGTTGGGCAGAGATTATATTTAGCTAGTTTAAGTTTTGATTAATATCTTGTATCAGGACTAAAGATGTGACTTTAAGTATCAGACTGTTACTTTGTAACATCTAAGCTTTTGTATAAGATAGGGTCAAATGTTAGAGTATGAAGTACATTTTGTATTACCGTATTTACGACGCACACCTTTTTAAAAAAAATCTTAGGTGAAATTCGTAGGTGCGCGTCATACGCGGAGATTTTCAAACGGAGTTAAAGTACATTATGTGGTTCGATTGTGCTATAGTCAAAATCGCTAAATACTATCCGGTGGTAAGCTCTTTCTGTTATTTCCGGATGTACGGACATCATTGGTGTACACTGTATAGACCAGTTTTGTAGCCCAGTCAAGATCGTGCGTGTGTTCTGTTTAGACTGTTTGGTGAGTGAATGAGTAAGTGAAAATGAGTTCTGTAAATCGTTTGCGTTCATTTACTGCTGGTGAAAAACTAAAATTTATTTTTGAAGCAGAAGAGATTGATAATTGTGCAGCTGGACGTAAGTATGGCATTACGGAATCCTTTGTAAGAAATTGGAGGAAGAAAAAAGAGAAGCTTAAAGATTCTAATAAAAATAGAAGAGCATTTCACGGAGGAAAACCAAAGTTTCTACAAGTAGAAGAACAGCTATTGTTCTACATTCAAGATAGGCGTCAAGAAGGGTTGTCTATATGAACAGAGATGGCAACTTAAAGGCGAAACAAATAGCAAAAGATTTTCAAATTTCGGATGCAGATTTCAAAGTAAGCAGAAGCTAGTTACATCATTTTATGAAGAGGCATGGTTTATCCATCAGAAAACGAACGTCTATTTGTCAACGTTTGCCGGGCGCCTACGAAGTAAAATTAGCGGCCTTTCAGAGACATGTAATTTGATTACAACAGGAAAACAATTTTCTGTTGTGGCAAATTGGGAATGCTGATCAAACGCCAATTTACTTCGACATGCAAGCAGACTCCACAATTAATGCAGTAGGAGATATAACTGTCCACGTTCGCACATGTTACGAAAAACAGCGATATACTGTCATGCTAACAGTACTGGCAAATAACTTTCGCCATATGTTATATTTAAAAGAAAAACATTTCCGAAAGGTGAAATATTCCCATCTGGGGGTAATTGTGAGATGTCAGGACGAAGGAGAGATAGAAAATGATATGGTATTAAACTGGATATAATCTGTGTGGGAGCGTCGTCCCGGTGGTCTTTTAAAATATAAAAATATGTTAGTGTTGGACAGTTTCCGTGGACACTTAACAGATAATGTGAAGAAAAGGCTCCAAGAAGGTAAAACAGGACAAGTTTGTATTCCTGGTGGAATGACATCCGTACTCCAGCCACTCGATGTGTGCATTAATCGGCCCTTCAAAGCTCGTTTGAAGCATTTCTATTTGGAATGGATGGCGACTACAGTGCATGAAACAACTCCTACAGGGAGGTTGAAAAACCTAATCTCACATTAATGTGTGAGTGGATCATAGATGCATGGGACTTTATTCCAACCAATCTAGTTGTGAAAAGTTTCAAGAAATGCTGCATTTCCAGTAGCCTAGATGGAGACAAAGATTGCGGCATAAGGTATGACGAAGATGATGTTCCATTAGAAGAAGTAGATTCAAGTAGCGATGTAGATTAGGTAAAAACAGTCAGCCTTTTTCATCGGTTTTTAGTGCGTATACGTAATATACCATAAACGACACTGACTCGTCATTTTTTGTTTCATATCACTGTAGTTGCCGTAAGTTTTATACCTAATTAAGTAATTAAATTTTGTTGAATAATTATACGTTTTTTTTAATATGAGCTCTCTAATATTACCTACCTACATTTTATTTTTTTCATAAAAACTTGCTCTCGTTTTTGGGGTGCGCATCTTACACAGGGGCGTGTCGTACGTGAGCAAATACGGTACTTTAGCTGCTAAGGTACAAGAGCCTCTACCTAACTTGAATGCAGTTGTGCTTAAACCTGATGTCCTTGTTTTCTCTCCTCTCTCGGTTGACCCAGTATTGGTTTTCAATATTTTAATAAAGTAATACTTACATTGTTACTCTTGCGCTGTTTCATTCACGATCCAAGGATGTTTGTCTAACTTTGTACTCTAGCTGTAGGTTAGTTGTGTTGCTTAAATGTTACTTTTGCCTGTTTTATTAATTGATACAATGGTCATGTGCAAACCATTTTTATAATTAGAATATCTAGTCCTGTACTTTATTTTATTTCTCCTCTACTCTTATTACATCCAACTATTATTACTCAACTAACATAACATGTCCTGTAAATAAACAAACATACATCTCTAATAATTATTTAAAAATCCTTTAAAATTTAAAACAAGAAGTTGGATTTTTTGTTAAGACATAATATTTGTAATATTTGATAATACAGTACTGTAAACTGTACTGAATAAGTTTAATAATTTATTACATAAATGTGTGTACACTCATACCAAACAAATGATAATAATTATTTAATATAGTATGGATAAAGAATTATCAAATATATCTGTAAAAATGAATATTTCATTGAAGTTAGTTAGGTGTATGTGTTAATTTGTGAAAATAAAAATTTAATTTATGTTGATAATTTAAATGCACTATTTCCCTATTCCTATGTTAATACGGTTGATAGAAGAAAAATATCAACATTAGTTCACATTAAACCATTCCTAAGATTTAGTTGTTGGAAAATGTATATCTTGGTGTATAGAATAAAATTTAAAAAATCCTTGATTTGTTCACTTTTTATTAGAATTCAAAATACGAGTATATTCATAACAATTGTTCAGTAAATAAGTGGAATCACACTTGGTTAAAATTCCATACTCTTTAATCAGCATAATGTGTATGTATCGTACAATTTTGACCACATGCATTACTTTCAAATTAAAGTACATGTGGCAATTCCTAATAAAGTGCTCCGAAGGTGTTCCCTTATATCTCCCGTGGAAGGGACGTCCTGTTTGTCCGGTATAAAAACTGGGACAATTGCTACATGTGAGGTTATAAATGAGAATTTGAAGCTGTATATCTATATTTTTAAGTTCATGTTGCAAAATAAATTCTAGTATATTCGTTGTTTTGTACATTACAATTACTTGATTATTGGAATTAAATTTTCCAAAGCGTGGTTTACCTTGTTCCCAAATTTGCTTGACATTAGGCTTATTCCTAATGTATTATAACTAGTGTGTAGGATGCACCATTTTAGTGAAAGTAAATAAATAATTATAAAAAATAAATTGAAAAATGTATTCAAAGAGACTTATACAAACAAATTATAACTTAAGAAGCACAAACTTAAAGTTAACAACAAGCAATGGTTAGGAATTAAAGATAAATTGTCCTTTTTCACTGGTATATTAGCTAATGTTGAGAAGGGCAATTCTATGTTGGTTATTGATAGATCAGATTATAATATTAAGGTATATGATTTCTTCACGGACAACAATATAATTAACTACCAAAAAACCCAATGTCAACATAAAGTAAGTCTGTAAAAAAATCCTTTAATAATTGGAATAATTTGTATCAGATCAAAATATCCGTTGATTATAGGCCACCAATCCACAAATTCCCCATTTAAACTACCCACATAAAATACATAAACCAATATGCCTGTTAGACCTTTAAATCAGCATCTGTATATCACACTTCAAAAGCTGTTGATAATTTCTTAAGAAACATTTCGTATTCATTAATAATTACAATTTCAACAACACTATAGATCTTGTTAACAAAATGAAAACAATAAAACTGGACAAAATTTATAAATAGGCTTCCTGTGACATTATTAACATATACACAAACATCTCCATTTAACAGACAATATAAAATATTATATAATAACCTAAAAGAATATTCTAACTTCTCCACAACCACTATTAACGAGGTAATCATCCACCTAAAAACAGTTTTTTTATCAAAACTCCTTCCAGTTTAACACTGAGTTTTTCATTCAAAATGATGGCTTTGCGATGGGTCCACTATTGTCTTTCAGAATTTTTTCCAACTACAAATTAAACACCTTTTTAATATCACAGGCACAACCAATATATATTTGCAATATAATATCATACCATAGGTAGGCTATATAGAAAACACCATCTTTTTATTAAATAGGAGTAATAGACAACTCCAAATTTTAAATTAATACATAAATAATATAGACCCTAATCTTACCTTTACCATAGAAATGGAAAATTACCATAAAATTAAATTTCTTGACGTTACCACATCAAAAACGAATAGTAAATTCAACTTCAAAATATACAGAAAATCTACAACATCAGATTCAACTACACACTGCTTCTCTGCGCAGCAGTACACATTAATTTCTTACACTGACTTTTAACCATTACCACGACAGTTGAAGTTTACAAACAGGAACTACAAACAACTAAATACAATATACTGGCTAACGGATATTGAAGTGACAATTGACACAATAGTTTGAAAACAAAAACAAACCTCCTTTAACATTCTTGCCAAAGTTTCCTAAGTCTAAATTTGTTTCATGCGAATTCAGAAACAAGCTAAACCAGGCTTTGAGTTGTTATATACATGACAACAAAATAAACTATAGTCTATTTTGCAACATGAGTTATGAACTGCTCCCTCATCAACCCTATTCTCTAGATTTGGCTCCTTGCGACTTCTTTCTCTTTGCAAACATAAAGAAATAGTTCGGTGGAAACATATTCGAATCGATCGAGGTCATTGGTGGAACAAATACCTATTTGCAGAGTTTAAATCATATTTTTCTGGAAGGCTTAAAGAGTTAGAAAACTGTTGGACAAAGTGTAGCAAGCTAAAAGGAGATTATGTTGAAAAATAAATCGAATTCTGTTAATAAAATTTTTGTTTGTTTCAAAGTTCAGTGAATATTATACTCATGAAGTATTATATTATATATTTGGTTTAAGCTCTATACATGTATAAAATACACCACCTTCATATGTGTTTAATACATTTTTTTATTTTTTTTTATTTTAAAGTTAACTGTGGTTCATTTTCTTATCAAACAGAGTTATACTAGAGTGGCCAAAGCATTACAAGGCCAAGGTGAAGCAGGAATTGCTGTCAAATATCTTGAAGAAGGTCTAGAACTTGTAAAGGATGTGGAAGGCAAAAATGAAATGATGAAATTAATTGATGAATATAAAAGGGATGTTTCATGTAAGTAATAAAGTAAACAGTTCAAAAACATTGCACAAACCTGATCACTCACCGATCCCCAAAACCAAATAAAAACAAACCAAAACTAATCGTCATCAAAAATTTAATTTCGGCAGATGTCAATCAAAAATAAAAATGAACCAGGGACACAATCTTTGGAAAAAATATTTATATATTTAAACAAGTGACTAAATAGGCTCTTTTTTTCTAAAAAAAAAGAGGGGAATTTTTATTAAGGGTTTGTGGTCTGTTGGGCACCAAAATGTCAGCTATGAGCTTATAGTGCTCACCTATGTCTCACTTAAACCGACAAGTGTCTCTACGAGCTCTAGGATCTTGTGTAGGGTTTTTTATCAAAATCTTCATTTAGTTGCTGAGGTCTGAAGATTTTCCTTCTTCTCAACTCCAGGGCTCCACTATCAAAGGGAATATGCTGCGGTTTCAGATTCTTGACAGCTGAGACGATAATTAGATGGGACTCGAAGAACTCTCACTTTTTTTGAATGGCTTCAGAGATGGTCATATTCAGTAATCATGGTAATGACCTGTCTCAAGGACTTCTTGTTAATCTGAACAAGTACCTTCTTCAGTGCATGATCTGGTCCCAAGAGAAGGAGTTTTTCCAATCTCTGACCAGAAAATTGTCTTCATCATTTGACGTGCTCTTGCTTGTCTGATTTTTTCATCTCATTTCATGGCATTGATCAATTGATCCCGTCAGCGGGTTCTGATCCCACTAGGCAGGGAGCGGTGAACAACAGGTTCCCCTCTCATTTCCCTCCATTCTGCAATACTCATGTACCCATCCCAGGTGCACCATTTTTGCAGTTGACAGGATGTGTAGGGAATTCATATCAGTTTGGATGAGATTTCTATGAGGGCATCGATTGCCGCATGACTGTCTGAGAGTATTTGAATGCCCTTACCTTTAATGCCTTCTTCCTCAATGTATGTATGCTGAGATTGCACAAATCTCAACTTGAAATAATATACAATACCTACTTCAAAAGTTGCCCTAGTGGTTTGACAGTATCTGCCATATCCAGACTCTTGATCATGCAATGATCTGTCTGTGTATCAAACAGGCTGTCCTGATAGTACTGGCAGCTTGCCATCTTTCCAGTTTTCTTGTGACTTAGAAAGAACTGTAAAAGATCGAGTGAAAACGTATACAGTTTGGATGCTATTAGATGGCTTGTTTACACCGAATCCTTCAAGACATTTTTAGCAATTTCGGAGTGCCCCACCTCAATGACGCTTCCCTTCTATTCACCATTGTTACGAAGCCTATAAGCAGCCTTTCTTGCCTCCAACATTATGAATATGTTAAAGGCGACAGGTTTAACAAAACCTCTAAGATGTGCTTCTAAAAGCTCCAGCGACCAGGATGCATCCCAGCCATTGCAAGCTTACAAGTTTACTGTCTGTTACAGTTTGTGCTGCTTTTGGCCAGCATACCAGTGAACCATACATCAGTTGAGGTCTAACGATCGCCATGTATATGTAAACGAGACTCGGTTTTAATCTCCAATCTTATTCAATAAGGTGCTTCATCACCATTAGTGATGTCGTTGCATTTAAGATGGCATGAGATGGGTATTCCACGTCAGTTTCATATCCAGGATCACTCCCAAATATTTCACCGTCTGTAAAATACTTAATCTGGTTCTCTCAAGCTATATAGTTTCTTTGCTCGTGCTCTCTTCCTACTAAAATCGACAATAATTGTTGGAGGGATTGACTTGAGTTCCTCTTTCCGAAACCAGTAAATATAAAGACCAATTAACGGCTCTATAACACTAGTGAGTCCTAGATAGTAATTAAGAGAGTTCCTCAATGGAACCTACCTTGAACTATGATCACTGCGTAGCCTTGTGGTTATACCCCTGCCCCAATGAAACTCCTAAGAAGCCGTCTACATCTATGGGCCCCAGACATTAAATGTGAAATAATACTGCAGACAGCCTCCAGAACCTCTTGGCCTAGGGAGGATTGCACTTACCTAGTGCGAAATATATAGAGTTTATCCACCTGACACAGTATGATCAACTCCATGACTTTGTGGTGTTTTAACTATTGCAGCATATGTGACATTGTCAAAGACACTTTCACGGTGGCTGATTATTTGTTTTTTACAAATAATTCACAAACTGGCATTTTTGGAGAGATGGCGACCAATGTGTTTTGTTTTTGTCCTTAGAGGCTATACTTGAGCAAAATCATTATAACTGATTCAATAAAATTGTTATTTTGTTATTTTCTTATTACAGATACCCCCAAGCATCATGAAATTGGATTAAAATCGGCCCTTGTGTTAAGGTTGTTTGGACAGACATCATTCATAAACCAGTTTTTTTAGAGTAGTCCTCAATACGGATATATCTGTAAAAAAACTTGACACATTTTTTGACCTTACACATAAATTTCCCTATGTACTATGTATATGTGGGAAAATAAAACAATATAGATAAGAATTACCTTAGTAGGTCCGTCTTGTGACTTCAATTTATATCTGGTTTTGCTATGACATGTTTCAAAGTTCAAGACTTCATCATCAGATACATGTAGATTAATTAATTCATTCACACGATGAATGCGTCACACATCAAATGTTAAAACACAAAACACAAACACAAACACAATTAAAATAAATATTCCCGTTCGGCAACGGTGCGCATTATCCTATGTCTGGTGGAACACACAAGAGTGTTCCACCAGACATAGGATAATGCGCACCGTTGCCGAACGGGAATATTTATTTTAATTGTGTTTGTGTTTGTGTTTTGTGTTTTAACATTTGATGTGTGACGCATTCATCGTGTGAATGAATTAATTAATCTACATGTATCTGATGATGAAGTCTTGAACTTTGAAACATGTCATAGCAAAACCAGATATAAATTGAAGTCACAAGACGGACCTACTAAGGTAATTCTTATCTATATTATTTAATTGTGACTCGGTTCCGTAAAAACAAAATTGAAATGCATATCAAAATAAAACAAGATTAAAAAAAAAAAAAAATAGATTAAGAACTAATACAAAATAAAAGTATGTATAGCAACTTTTCAAGAACATAATGATATCACCTTACACAAGAACAAGTTCACCCTATTACATTCAACTCAATATTCAGGAGATCATGCTTCTAAGCCCACCAAGCAGATATCAATTAAATCAGTTATTTTCCGAGAAATAACCATAAGAATAATGGTGCTTACAACAATAGAAGAATGATATCCATCAGAATATTAGCTGAGAATACAGATAGATGAGTCACAAGAAGAAAATAGCAATACTGGATCATTGTCCAGTATTCCAGTACATGTTGTATTTACTCACTTTTCCCCAGTTAGTAAAAATAAAACAATTGTGATCACAGAAATTAGTTATTTCACTGGCAGTACTAAACTTAGTATACAAGCACTATAATATAGACATAATAACAGATTCAAAAACAGCAATTCAAGCAATATCCTCATACCCATCCACTACTAATAGATAAACTGTTCCGCAGAATATCAATGAACATGTTACATTACAATGGTTAAAGCTGGTGTAAAAACCAAAACAAACCAAAAATTTAGTGGCTTCCTTTCGCCTTGACACATCACTGCTTTCCTGCCCATCTGAATAAGTATCTGTATAGTTACACAAACAGGAGAGCAGTATCTGCATTGTCCAGGAGAGCAGTAAGCTATTGCAACAAATTAAATTACAAGCAAAGGGTTAAATGTGATCACCTTGCTTTATAATTATGTTCATTAAATTTGTTTTGTACCAGAAGATATTTAATTCATTTGTCTCTTTGATGTTCTGATTGTTATACTGTTATATAGGCTATTAACTTTTATTCATTGCGGATATTAGCAAAAAAGATTGTCTAGCTTGAATTACTTTGAATTTCTTTTTTAAATCCGTCTACAATCAATCTTCTTTATTTTTTCTTCTCTGTTTAAGTTAACTAGTTTCGACAGAACACTGTCATCTTCAAATTTCACACTCTTATAAAAATCAAAACATCTACAAACAAGTGAAAGGTTTTTTCATAAAACAATTGAATCGAGTTGATTAGCATCAAAAGTATTTACATTGTGAAATATTATATAAGTCATATATAAGTCACACGAAAGCACATTACTGTGGAGTCAAACATGGATAATATAAACAAATCGAAACAATGTTAATCATGGTGAATGTTGAGAAGGAGATTACACTGATGTTGTTCCAAATCAAACTTTAGAATTAATTAATTAGTTAACATACCTTAATGTCAAAAGTAGTTCATTATTATTAATAGTAGCTACAGCTGTTTCGCCTCAACATTTTATTGTAAAAATAAAAATAAAAAGTTATTTTTCCTTGATGTGGCCACATCCTACAACTTCTAATGCTCTTGAATGACTTAAGTTGTAGGATGTGGTCACATCAAGGAAAAATAACTTTTTATTTTTATTTTTACAATAAAACAAGAACCAACCCGGTTTACTATTTTGTGTGTGAGTGTTTTTATATACAAACAAGTTTTGTGTTGTGAACGTGTTTTTAGTTTGTTTACGTGTGTTAAGCCTGATGATGCCTTATGTTGAGGCGAAACAGCTGTAGCTACTATTAAGAATAATGAACTACTTTTGACATTAAGGTATGTTAACTAATTAATTATATCAGTAGTTCGGAAGGCAATATGGAAATAATTTAGAATTAACTTCTTTTAACTTTTAATTTTATAAATACTGTTCTTTTAAGATTATAGTTTATTATTAATTTTTTTTTTTGTTATAGATACTGCTGTAGAAAAAGGCCGCAAAATTAATAAATCTAAAGTAAGTTATTATACCTTACATCATTTTTTTTTTTTTAAACTGTCTGAAAGTATAAGAAATGAGCTGGATACTCATGCTTCGCTACAGTAATTCTAAGAAAACTTAGAATGTAGAATCAGAAAATAGAAATTTGTGGGTAAGTATGATGATGTGACCTATCAAATTATTTGTTAACGGTGATACCACTCATAAATACAATAATATAATAATGATGAATCTTCGTAGTTATTTCAAAAACTGAAATATTGGTATTGGTAAGTACACCATGATGGTACCCACCAACTTGTTTTTAAACGGTTATGTCACCTATAAATACTACATAATAATGGTGAACCATTATATTTATGTTTACAAAAACTGAAATATTGTGCTCGGTAACTATGGTAGTACCCATCGACTTGTTTTTAAATAGTTATGTCACTCACAAAAATACAATAATAAAATAATGGTGAAACTTTATAGTTAATTTCCAAAAGTTGAAATATTGGGGTGGGTAAGTACCATGATGGCACCCACCAACTTGTTTTTAAATGGTTGTTTCAAACGTAAACGGAATACAATAGTGATGAAACTTCGTAGTTATGTTTCCAAAACTAAATTATTGGGCTGGGTAATTGGTATGTTGGACCCAACAACTTGATTTTAATGATTTTTAAACATAAAACTACAATTTAATAATTGTGAAACTTTATATTTTTTTATGTTTCCAAAACGAAATATTTGGTTGGGTAAATACCATGATGACATTCATCAACGTAAATACATCATCATAATGGCTAAACTTTGTATTTATATTTCCAAAACCTGAAATATTGGGCTGAGTAAGTGCCATTGTGGCCCCATCAACTTGTTTGTGTATTATGCCACACATAAACACAGTTTATTAATGGTGAAATGTTGTGTTATTGATGTTTCCTAAAACTGAACTATTGGGCTTGATAAGTATGGCTATCATAAACATGTTTCTAAATGGTTGTGCCGGATGTAAGTACAATGTGATATCACCTCTTTTCATTCCCCCTTCCCAATGCTGATGGATGCTGAACTTGGACTTAAACGGCATCAAAAGTGTCATTACTCATCTCAGCTACCCCGAAAACTTTGGATTCAACACACTAATATCAGTCGTTTACTGACAAACAAACCGACTCTTTACTACGCTTACTAGGGAAGACCCCATGATCTACCAGTAAAATTTTATATTTTCGATGCGGCCAAACAAAACCACTTTTGGTTATTATTTTTTGAGGATCTGCTTGTATTATGTTGTATGATAGGGGCTGGGTAAGTACCATGATGGGTGGCCCATTTCTGTTTTAAATTATCAATATTTTTTTGGTTATATTTATTTGGCTACATTTAAGAGAGTATATTTTAGATATATGTACTGCTCATATTTTATTTGTGTTCCCATTTTAAATTAATGTATAATATTATCTTTTTGTAAGCTCTGGATTGGTCTGGCTTGTACTCTTGCTTTATTTGGTGGTTCCGCGTTCAATTTCCGTGGAACTTAAAAAGATACAATTTTGACTCGGCATCATGATCACTATAGTGGGGAGTTGATAGTGGCGAATTCTGTTTGCAAAAGCTAAAATTATGATGAAGGGATTGTGATGTCTTGATCTTACATTATCTCGTTGAAAAAGCTGACTAGAGTGCTTCGACCTCTCATAGAACATTACATAACAGGATTATTATTATTAACTTTTAGTTATTATAACTAACTTAAGACGCACACAAGTTAATTTCATTGAGTTTTTATTGCAGAAGGCCAATAGGACAAATGTCGAGCCTCAAGATTCTGATTGTGATTCAGATTTGGACTTGCCTTATATAAACAACTCAAAAAAATGTATAGCCAAAGCACCACCATCAAAAAAACTCACCTACCACAGTGAAGTTGAACAGATAATTGAAGGCGACACATTCCTTCATTCATCAAAGGAGGTAAGTTTCATGAGATTATCTATAGAGGCAAACATTCATTATGAATTTTTTTATAAAACATAATTGTAGACAGACAGATGCAGAAAACTTTCTCCATAATATAATGTTTTTGTCAACAATTTCCACCAAACCCATAGGATATTTTTATACTAGGTTTACCTAACCTAATCTAACCTACTATTAGAAGATGGTATATTTTAATTATTATTAAACCTGTTGCTGAGTTTGGAAATAGTCTGATCTTTTTTAGTCTTCATCAACCTATTTCTTTTTAAACATGATTATTTTAAAGACTCCATTTTCTTAAAAATTATGGAAATTAACTTTGGTAATTTTCCACTTTTCATTTCCATTATCACATCATTAAGTGTGGAGGGGAGGGGGGTAGGCAGAAGAAAGAGTGATTTTGAAAATGATGTAAGGAAAATACAATCTATTTTTCCAAATTTTATTTTTACCACCTTTAAATTACCAACTACATTAAAAACATTAAAGAAAATTAAGTACACTAATTATTTTAAATATCTCTGGTAAGGTGATGTTTGTTCAAGCGCACACATTTTTCCAGTTGTAATAGTTAATTTAATAAAGGGGTTTTAATTTTAAGTTATTTATTTATAAAACGAATGAATTTATTATTTATTTAATTTAAAATGCTCGACAATTATGGCGCCAGATGTTAAACATCAATTTAGAAAAAGTGAAGTTAATTATTTAAACCTCAGGGTGTAGTTCTTTTAAAAGTGTACTCCACAGCGACTTATCTGGTGAAATGAACAACTCTTATTTTTCCTGAAACTTGACATGAATTTATTAACATAAAAAATTTAAAAAATTAGTACATTCAGAACTATTATTAAAATAGATCTTATAGATCATCTATGTTATACATCCTATCATTAAATCTTGTTATTTCTTTTTAAGAAGGTTTACGTTTTAAGACTTGAGTTTACTCTTTAAGTTGCAACTAGAAAATTATTAATAAAACTAAACAGATTGAAAATACCTGTCTTCTAAAATTAAATTTACGTTATTTTAAAAAGGATAAATATGTCAGTAGACGTTTTTTGTTCTTTTACATGAAAATTATAATTACTTTGAAATATTAAATTTATTAAAATTAAAAATCAAACATAATAAATTTTATACAATAAACAGATTAAATTCAGCGTGTTAAATAACACGTTTTACCAGTCCATTGTCGTAAAACACATTACTCAATTGTGGTCCAGGTAGTGTGGTATTTGATGTCGGCATTCTGTCCGCGGAAAAATTTCAATCGCACTTCGCGAATGGTTGTACTGAGAAAGTCTATTAACTTATTAGTCCATTCTGCACCTTATGATTGTTCATTTTCCGACCGTATTTTGATACTACGCACACAATTGTCTATTGTCTTTTTTCGTTATTTGTATCACGCACTACTAACACTCTGTTCTAATGCGAAACTAGTACCGTTTGCCACATTCGTCTACATTGTTCAAATTACTTTTCATTGCTAACAAAATGAGGACACTTCCAACTCACATGACTGTTTCTTTCAGACTCCTGACAAAGACTGAAAGTTATATACTTTAAAACATGACTCTCCTCTTCAACATCCTAACTGAGACTGCACTCCCCAAACTCTGGACTCAGACTGAAAATTATATACTTTACATTTTTAACAATTTCTTATACAAAATTAGTACGTCTTACTCTGCCAACTATCTCCACAAGACTGATTTCCCTCCTGGTTATTTTCCACATCTTCCGGTACAGGGTCCACTTCTCTGTATCACGGACGGTCATTTAAATATCGCAGACGCACACAATAAATGCCTTGGATACATTCACTGTTCAATAGTCTTATTCCACAAATCTCATGTCTATATTTATAACACACAACACTATTTAGTTTCTTATTATTATTAATTATATCTAAAATTCTATACATTATTATTTATTTAAATTTGGAAATCTAAGTTAATTTAATTCTCTTTATTTTGAAACGTAATACAAGTCATGTTTTCGACTTATCTATCCCCTCCCAAATTGATTCTAAACGATTCCCGGTTGTTCTATATTCAAATTAATTTAGCCATTTTACAGGTATTACACAGTTGGGAAAATCGCAAGAAGCGTGCTGTGGTGCTGATGGGCAATGGTGGGGATGCTCTCGGCCATATTCCACGCCCATTAACATTCGGTAACAATGGAGCAATGGACCCCTCAACATCGCGAATATACTGTCATAGTGTTTTATTAAAACAGTAGTTTT
Organism: Aphrophora alni; assembly: GCA_963513935.1. NCBI lineage: Eukaryota > Metazoa > Arthropoda > Insecta > Hemiptera > Aphrophoridae > Aphrophora > Aphrophora alni. Next base: position 7,628,654 of record OY740766.1, on the reverse strand, counting down.
TATGACTAGGTATGATATGCTTTTCGCAAAATTTTAACATTCTATGCAATCGTCCGGTGCCGTATATCTGTGTGATGAAAAAGTGGGTTGAGAACTTTGAAGAGACTCAGTCAATGGCATTAAAGAAGCCTGGGAAATAAAAGAACAGTGAATAAAGTTATATTGGCATTGTGTTTTCCGTAATTTATGTAATATTCAAGTTAGGTGATAAGTATATATCATATTTTGTTTGATTGAGTGAGACAATTTTGTAAAAACAGAGTTTAGCTGTCAGTCAAGTCAGTCAATAATTTTATTTAACTGACCTGCTAATCAAGAATAGTATTAATGGTTTATGTTTTTTTGTGATTAATTTAATAAGTACCCGCAACATAAAATTGCATAATAATAATATTATTATAATGGATTACATAATTTTCCTTACATACAAAATAATAATAAATAATATCTGATTTATATAAAGTATGAGGTCATTAAAGTGTAAAACACTTGAGAACGTAACAATTTTTTGTCTATGTGGACGGGCATTTGTAACAAGGAAGATAAAACTCACTCAATAAGAACTGAAAGTTGTAACAGGAAAAAAATTCCATTCTTCTCCTTTCCAAACTTTATATTGTGGCCTTGTTTTCAGTGCAAGAGATTAAAGCATGGGAATCTATATGCAATAACACATCAATGTCATAAATTGCTCTTTAACATTATCTTAATTGCTAACAAGGTTACTATTCGTTTTATTAATTTTTTTTGTTTCTCTAGAGGTGTCTTTATAACTTCATTTCAGCGATAACTTCCCTATTAAATAAATATCTTTATTCCCCAAGCCATTTCTTCATCTTTCCAAAGAGAAGGAAGTCAAATCTGGAGAATAAATTGCATGTGGTAGCCGTTTGTAGTGCAATTCAAAAATTTTACCCATGGAAGTTGGAGATATGTGAAGTGATACATTGTCGTGGTATAATAAAATTTTTTGTCTTCAACAAGTGGGGTTAGATTTCATTAATTCACTGTGAAATTAATCAATAGAGACCTGTCTTTGTGATGTTTTTTTCAGATAGTCAATGAAGATTATTTCATTTGAATCCCAGAAAATTGTGGGATGACGTTTATTGTAACCTTCTTCGAAGTACGTTTGCTACGGTTTATTAACACTAATTTTAGACACACAAAATTTTTGTAATGGAAGAGTCACTATAACTAACCTTAGGTGACTGATATTTTTTTTTCCAATACAAGAATTTTGAATGATAAATTAGAAAAATTTTAAAATGAAGTTTTTGAGTAGTAGAGTAGTTTTGATATTGTAAAATAAATGATACTTTAAGTTCATTGTAGTTGATTTCATAACTGTTTGTCTAAAAATGATTTAATACTATAAGCGCATATGTATCCAATCTATGACTCAAATAATGATGTTATTTGTTTATAGGAAGTCAAAGAAAAGGAAGAAATGATTGAAGAAAATGTTGAAGTTCGAAAAGAGCCTATCCAAGAATTTGTTTCAGATAATTTTATCAAAACAATTAGTGAACTGGTTGAAGTTAGTAACAATATTAGTCTGGATTAAACTGATTAATTTAAAAAACTAGATATTAGCATGTGGTAATCTATGTATTAATTGTACTATGAGGTTAGATTACAGGATTTACTTATATACTGGATATGATGGCTAGTTAGTGTATTCCAGTAACACGTTTCTATGTAAAATTATAATGGAATAAAGTTATATCATTATGGAAATAGAATTCAATAGGGCTTATAGCCTATTATGTTTAGATTATGTATGGATAGGAGATGCAGACTTAACCTCGGAAGGTAGGATCTAGTATTACATAGTAGTGCACAAATAGAAAAATAATGCAACACAAAAGTTCTGAAATATTTTGTAAACACTATTCACTTTCTCAATCATTAGAAGAAGTAAAAAGAATGAGTGATTCTCTTGCCAAGAAACCCAAATATCTCCAGTGTTTTAATTTGTGTGTGGTTTCTTATGAAAATTAACATATACTTATAGTGGAGTAAACATTCTTATTTAGTACAGAGAAAGTTATGTGACGGGCCAAAAATTGATATTTCGGTTTTTGTAGTTTTAAGGTTTCCTGAGTAAAAAAAAAATGTGGCTTTTGAAATAATGTTCGTTTGTCGTCTGCACTGCTCTTCAGCCCCAACATGTGGAGTTGTTTTAACCATATTTGTTATACATGTATAATTTAGGAAATTTTTTATCCTCATTTATTGGCAACTTAGAATCTGGGGTTAGCTGCCATTAAAAAAAATTAACAAAAATATAATTTTTTAAAAGTCAACTATAACAGTTTCATTAAATTTTGCTCAAGTTTAGGTTTTAAGGACCCAATCAAAATGTATTGTGGTTTTAAAATTATTTGATAATGATGGATTGTTTATATCATTAATATTGTTCAATCTGAGATTTGTATTTAGAAAATTAATACACAACATTTCGAGAGTATAAATCAACTATCATTATAATGTGTGAAACTAGAACAAAAAAGAGAAGAACACCAACATAACCTAATAGCTGCAACATTTCATAATTTTTGCCTAAATAGTGAATACAAAATCAATGAAATATTTGACATTCCATCAAAGTTATTTAAAGTCCAATAAATGACCAAAACAATGCCTAGCAGTAAATATGCGAGACTCCGACTAGATTATATAAAATTACGGAAATCCTTATTCCTCACCTCAAAATGATCAATTAGAAATATTTCCTGACACATTCTGCCCTGATAACAACTTCAAAATAATTTTAAACTAAATAAACTATACCAAAAAATTATAATATAGACATGACACAATGATTCAAAATTTATTTTCAATGTGTAGGCGAAAACTTATCAAGTTCCAGACGGAAGCCGCCAAAACAAATTATAAAAGAACAAAACCTTAGCTGAGGGAACAAACGGTATTTATGGATAAAATGATACTTTAGATATCTGGAAAGTCTGTTACAAATGTATACAAAATTCAGAAAAATTATTAGAATCTAAAATTAAGGGAAGTAACGTGAAAAATTACCGCTGCCAAAATAATAACATTGGGAGACATGCCCACGAAGGGAAACCGTAACTCCGATTGTCGATGAAACCTCATTGCACTCGACCAATGCCCATCAAATAAAATTTCTTATATATATATATATATATATATATATATTATATATATATATAATTTAAATATGCTAATTAGATAATAATTCCTATCTGAGAAGTTATTTTAACCCAGTAATAATGTTAATGTAAGACATCTATTATACTAAAATTTATTTCTAAATTATTTCTTTCAATTTCTAAATGATAATTTTTTTAAACTTAGAAATTATCTAATTTGGATAAAATAAGCTCCCATTAACATAGATAATGACTGCAAAATTAGAAGGTTTCCGGAGTGCAGTGAACTTGAAGATGGGAATTGTTGTTGGGACGCCAAAATGAGAAAGACGCTTCCCAGACGCCGAGTCTTCTATCAAGAAAGATTTGGTTCAGTCAAATCCAATAATCGAGAGTGACAAAGTATAAATAGTGCAGTGTGTTGTAAAGTCATTGTTTATAGCCGAACACCACATATTAATGAAGAAATTTGAAATAGAATCCAGCAAATTGGTGAGATCGAAATAGTTTTAGCTACCCTTTTTAAAACCCAAATATATAAATCCAATACCCTCATTTACATAAAGACGCTAAGTGTTTTATTTGTGTTTTTTTGGAACTTAGACCCAAAGGTTTTAATTCAATTTATGTTTATTGTTGCTGCCCCTAGCGTTGAGAAAAGCTGGCACTTGACCCCAAAACCCGAGATAACAGATTGTGTTTATATATTAATGTTTCATTTATGTAAAGATTTTCCTGTGATAGTCAAATGAACAGTTAAGGCTACATATCTTACAAACCGTCCTAGAGATTGTGGTGAAATTTTTAAAAATAATTTTTCTTGTTGTTTTTTTTATGTTAGACTTTAACTCTATCCTACACCATAATTGATGAACAATGACCAATTCTTAATGTGTAATATAGTATTTTAGATTTGTTAAGCTAATGAGAAAAACAAGAATTCCCTGAAGCACAAAAATTTGTTTAAATTATACTAGTACGATCAATGCTTGCAGTAGAGCTGGACCCTACATACCTTAATCATACCTAAGCCCAGCAATGTGTATGAGGTGCAAGACTAAATCCCAGCTAAGACTAAAAATACAAATGTGTTCAGATACAACCACAACACACAGGCCTAAACTTACAAAGGACGGCAAGCAACTGCCATCCTCGTTTCACACTTGAGAGTTGATTTTATACTCTTGAAACATGTATTAATTTTCTATAGATAAATGATTGAAAATGTCCGATTAAACCATATTATTAATATAAAATGTATTGGTCGCCATGTCTCAAACAATGCTGCTTTGTGAATTATCAGTAAATGGCCATAGAGCTATTTTAAATACATTTAAATATAAATACACATTTCTCAAAATTGGCTCTATTGATTTTGTTCAAATTTTAGTAACTTCAAGATTGATAACCTAAAACCGTGTGAAAAATAGCAAGTAAAAAAATATTACGGTTCAGGAATAATTGGGAGAAAATTGAAATGAACCAATGTCATTAAAAAAAGCTTGATTCTAATATAATGCAAATTATGCTAAGGATGTGTTTATAACACAAAGAAAGCAATTTATTTAAATATTTTTTTTCAAACAGCGTCCATTAATTGCGTCGACTTTTTGATTGACAACTAACAAATTGTCACTTTTGGTGGCTATTAGTTTTGGTTTGTTTTTATTTGGTTTTGGAGAATGGGTGATTCAGAAAGTTTGTGTATTTTTTTTTTGCACCATTTATTTTTTCCTGTTTTGATGTTAAGATAAGTATACAGTTTCATTCCATAGCGTAGGAAATATCTGAACATATTGTTTATAAGAAGTAAAGTTGGAAAATAAGGTTTTTTTAATGAATTAGAAACCAACTTAAGTCATTAATCTGGACAAAATTACTTTAAAAAAATTGACTACCAATAACATTTATTTGTATGCAGATATAATTTGATTCGAATAATATGAGAGTAATAATTTTTTTTTTTTTTTCAGGAACAGAAGGCAAAAAATGACCATAAAGAGATAGAAGATGATAAATCCAAGTCTTCTCAAGATAATGTAAATATTTCAGAGGAGGTACGTGTTTTTATCATTATATTATATTATTATTGGGACAAACTATCAGTGATACTAATCTTTATACTAATCTTAAAATGCTTTCAACATGTGAAAAAAAAAACCTATTTCCACAGCTGTTTGTTTTCCCAAGTAGGTCAAGTTTTAACAACAAAGTTTTTATCCTCAATATCTTTGAGTTTGATAACAGGAGATAATTATTTAATGAATGAAACATAGTTAAAAATAAAATAAAATGCTGTTTTTTTTTGTTTTTTTTTCCCCCATTCATTGGCTGTAATATATATATATATATATATATATATATATATATATATATATATATATATATTAAATGTTGTCATTTTATAACTATTACATTCCGTAAAAGTAATTTCAGTAATTGATATCTGTAATAAAATCTTATATTTCTATAAAATGAACATAATAATTTATTATGGAATTTAAAATGTCTACAATATTTATTTCCATGAAATTTATATAATCGTGTTGATAAGATGACTCAGTCTTTGTTTCGCTTAATATATTTACTGACTTGGTAATTTAAAATTTTTAGATCAAATCTCATAATTAGTTGTAGGGTTTGGGTCATGTTATTGAATTATTACAATCAATTGGAATGTACCGAGTCGTTAAACTCTCAGGGGTTCACATATAGTGAGTAAGGGTTTGGCAGTCACAAGGGTTCCTAGCTGGATCTACACCTTTTTCCATATAGCCTTGTTAGATCTCTCTTATCCAGTCTTCTTGAGCAACTCTTGTACTCTTCCAACATTGACACTCTTAGATTATTGAAGGTTTATTACTTTTTTATAAGGCAATCTTTTCAAAGCAATCTGCTTTGTGGCACATTTCTTTTTCATTTTTCAAAATAGTCCGTAAAGTTGTCTTTTAGAATCACCGTTTACTACCTCATTGTGTCATCCTTAATTTCATTGATGGTTTAAAATCTTTTTCCTTTGTAAGGTGATTTAAGCTATAGGAAAAGCCAGAAGTTGATAGAGCCAAATTTGGGCTTTTAAGAGAGGGAGAGGCTAAGAAATCTGAGTGATACAATGTTTTACCAATAAAACTCTTTACACAAGATGTGCTGTATGGGCACATTCATTTTATGACTTCACTACCAGTCACCACATCACCAATAAACAGCCATTTTCTACTTAGTGCATCATATCACCCGTTGAAGAACATTGTTAAATACTCATTATTAATTGTTTGGCCTGAAGGGAGTGTACAATGTAGGATGGACAACAGCTTTACAATAAAAAAAACCATTGACGTGACTTTTGGCTCTGATTTTCCTAGTCTTCTATGGACGTGGAGAACCAGGTTACTTCTGTTGGAAATACTGTGGTTTTGTTTTAGCGTCATTACCAAAGACCCATGATTCATCTTTGTGTCTAAATTGTTGCTATTTTAGGAATTGTAGGTAACTGAATCAAGACTTCAGCGACTGTATATTAAATTTTTTTTTAAATTTTATGATAGAAGCTGTAATTAATTAATTACACGATTACATTAATTTTGTAATCACGTGTTTTATTCCAAGATATAAAAACCTTTAAAACTGTTGTTTTTAGAATTATCATCATCTAATTCTTGCATTTCTGTCGATTTTTGTAAATTGCAGTCTGCAGTTGAAGACCTCCGAAAAGATGGATTACTTTTAACAAATTTCTTATACAGCTCATCTCTCTCTCTCTCTCTCTCTCTCTCTCTCTCTCTCTCTCTCTCTCTCTCTCTCTCTCTCTCTCTCTCTCTCTCTCTCACACACACACACACACACACACACTCACTCACTCACTCACTCACTCACTCACTCACTCACTCACTCACATAGTGCAACAGCAATTGACTAATTACCTCGAATCAAATAATATACTTAGTCCACTACAATCTAGATTTTGCACTAACAACATTACTTACAGCTTTCTTTCAAGTAACAGATGATGTAGGATCACAGAGAACTAACTATCCTAACTTTATTCAACTTTTATAAAGCTTTTGATTGTGTTAAACCACTTATTGTAGTGAGATTAATAAATATGAGATTGCCATCTATGTGCATCGCATGGGTACAGTTCTATATTTCTGGTAAAAAAACAGTGTTAGTGATGATAGATCAAGTTAGAAGAATATCTGTAGTGGAGTTCCACAGGACTCAGTTTTGGTATAGGCTATTTGTTATTAATGATAATCATTCTATTGTAAATTGTTGTAAATTTTATCTATAATATGTTGATGATTTAGAAATACATAAGCATTTTAAAATTGGTGATGTTGACAGAGCAGTGAAGAATATGAAATATGATCTAGAAAATATTACTTTATAGGCTAAGAAAAATGGCTTTTTGATTAACGGAGCTAAGGTAAAACAGATAATCTTAGGATATTCTCAACTACTTTAGATGCCATTTCCTAAAAACCAGTTTAATAATCACTATTTGGACTACTATTCTAAACTGAAAGGTTTGGGACTAATTATTGACGGTAGAATGATTTGGAGTGATTATGTGATTGAGACGTGTAGTAAGGTTTTTGCTAGAATGCACTATAAAAAATTGTGTGATTGCTTGCCGCTTCAAATTAGAACACTCTTAGTAAAATCCTTAATATTGTTTTACTTCATTTACTGTAACACCGTAGTCAATGATATGTTCTGACTGTCAAAAGATAAATTTTTTGTTTAAAACCCGATTAAAGAACTTTTTTATAAACTTTCCTATCTTTTCATAGTTTAATTATGTTGCATTCGGTCCTACAAAGAGCTATCAAATGTACATAAGGTAATATAAGTGCATTATACAGTTTTGTGTAGTTGTGTTATTTTTTAGTTTGGTGTTTTTCCTTGTCATAATTGCCAGTAATTGTGTTAATTTAGGGTATATAGTAATATTGTTTATTTTGGTTTTGTGGGCCCTGTTTTATTATATGAATTTGTTTGAGTATGATAATATATATATATATATATATATATATATATATATATATATATATATATATATATTTACCTGTTTATTTATGTATAGGCTATAATTTAAATAAATATTTTGTATTAAATTGTAAATTTCAGTTTGCTATTAGTTTAAATTTAAGTTTCTGTTAATTGTTTTTATTTTCTTTGTTATTTTTAATTGTTCATTGTATTTTATATTTGCTGTTATATAATGGGGTTGGGTGGTAGAGAGTACTATACAGTCATAACCTCGCCCTAAAATAAAGATAATTTAATTAAATTTCCTTTATGTATATAAAGTATTTGAAGATAACTTTATTAACAAATAAACCAATTCTATATTATTGAGAATAAGTATTTGTCTAAAGCTAACCTAATAAACTTTTCTTTTTTTTAATCTAGGAGAGTGTTTCTTTAACAAAGAAGGATTATTTAGGAGTAATGCCAAGACTCGATAGTCCTACAATTCCAAAGGTAAATAAAATGCTTTAGTTCAATGTATTATTTATAATGATTGTGTAACCTTACTGGACTGGTACAATTAAATAAATTACCTTAATTCAGCTCACAGTCCTGTCTTCTTTTGTTTTTTTTTTTATGTGACGTTCGTTTTGCCTCTTCTTTCAGGCATTATCAAATATTAATATTTCTTGCATATGATGTAAGTCAATATATATAACATTCACAAAATAACACCAATACCATAACAAGAACAAATTTTGTTTACAAATATTAAAATAGAAGGGATGCATTTATAGACATGTGCTCTTGGTCCATGGTCAAGTATAACTGAAGGTAAGGAAAGAATAAGATACCCTAAATTTTGTTTTGAAAGGGCTCAATCTTATCAAAAATTATTTTTTACTGAAAATTGGTTTTTTCATTTAATAACGCACTAGTGTTTATTTTTGTGTTTTATTAGATCAGACAAACAGTCAGATCCTTCAAAGTAAGGTTTAAAGACTACATAGCGTGGAAAAATCATAAAAATAAGATAAAACACCTCATAATGTGCAGAACATGTAATTGAAACCGGCCACAGTTACACGGGTAATGACAATAATTTATAAATGTTTTAAAGGAACAAGAATTTGAAATTAAAAACCATCACTAAATTAACCAAAATTACACAGTTCAAAAAAAAGGAGAAAATTGTTTTCTAAGAAGTATTAAAATGGAAATGTGTCCTTCAAGTTTTCTTATTTCATATAACTTCATTAACACATTGGGGTTCGGTTAGTGAGGAACCGAACTCACTAAGCATGATCACGGTCCATTACTGCATCACATGTATCTTTCTTCTCAGTCTGATTTCAGCTTTGGAGTAATCTAATGACCTTTTGTCCGCATATTGAATATTAAGTTTTATATGGTTGGTTTCAGCTTATCGACTTTTGGTAGTTGTTTTGAATCTGTGTATTTTTTTACTAAATGCAAAGTTTTTTGTTTCTTTTTTTGATTACTAATGGTTTTTTAACATCCTAACTTCTCGTTGTAATTGATGATGAAATAAATGAATCTGAGAATGACAACAAAGGCATTAGTGATTGTGAAAATCGTGAAAGAAAAGAGGGCGACACTGAACTGAAACCTCTTTGATGTGATAGCACTTTTGGCCTAAAAGAAATAATATTATAATAATTTTGGCCTTTTACTCCACATAAGATTGAGAAAATAAAATGCTTGTCTAGTTCTTGGTTAATTTAGGCGAATTGAGTACTTTAATTTATTAATGGATGAAGTTTTACTTGATGAAATAGTCTGAGAAAGCAACAGATATGCCTTGGAGCTGTTTTGTGGCCCACATTCTGTTCCTCAGTCCTGTATATCATGATACAAAGACATTACTGTGGATGAGCTTAAAATTTTGTGGGTTTATTATTATATACGGGATCCATTCAACTCAACCGCCTTCAAGATTATTGGAAGACCATTACACTGTTCAACTTAACAGTATTTAGGGAGTAAATGAACTGAAACTGTTTTTTGATCTTTCTAAGGGTGCATCTACTTTGTCAAAAATATTGAAACTATGGATCAACAGCTGATTGATCGACTTAAGAAAGTCAGGCCCTTAAGTTATAAGGAGTTATGAGTTATCTTTATTATCCGACCAAGGAACTTTCATTAGACGAAGGAATGTTGCTATAGTGGGGACACTTGCTTTTTAGACAGTATATCAAAGACAAGTGGCACAAATATGGTATACAATTTTATACTTTGGCATATCCCCATAGCCTGATGTATAACGCGGAAAAGGGTATGCTGCCAACATAGTTCTTCATCTCATGCTAGGTAAACTAATCTGCGGCCATGTAATTTACATGGATAATTTTTACAGTTGTGTAGGTCTTACTTCCAAATTTTTATCAAAAGGCACATATTGCACAGGCACATTGCCGATAGAAAGCACAACCCTGTAAAAAGTAAAAAAAGCTAGCAAGGGTGAAACTGTAGCTCAGTACTCTGTAAATCGAGCGTATATTACGTTGTTGAATCTAATGTGACCTAAACTTGGTAATTATTATTATAAAACATTTACAAAAATTTTACTTCTACTAAATTAATTTATTCACTATTACTATTATTTTTGAGTGTATTTTGGTTGTACCAATTCCCTATTCGAAGTGTACATTTAATATCCTAAAACTAAATGATAGACTAATAATACATTTTTTTTTTTTGTTTATGTTTGCTAAGTAAATGAATATAAACAATACAAAATATATTAAACAATTAGTTCTACAGCATCTTAATATCTATTTTGGGTCAGAAATTTGTTACAATGTTGATTTCAAAAAAGTAACAAAGTGTAAGATTTTTTTTGTTTTTACGATATTAATGCATCAGTGATGCAACATAACATCTGATTTTTTATTACTTAGCCATTATTATATTGATAAAAATATAGTTTGAATTTTCAGCTATGATTATTGTCATTTTCAGTTTAATTTGAATAATTTTTTTGAAAGACCCATAAGCCTATGTAATAAATAAAATAATGATATACATTTAAAATTTATGCAATTCAAACATAAATTGCAATTAAATCTTGTACTGGAATTTATTTTTTAAATATTAAACATTTTTTAATAAAATTTATACATGTGATTTAAAATAGGACTAGTTCAATTAATAATAGGCAGTATATTTTTACAAACATATGTAAGCTTCCAAAATGGTGTGACTCCATGTAATTTTTAAGTAAATAAGCAATAATTTCCAAACATTAATTTCATACAAATCTTTGGTGAAATGGGAAAGTTTTCTACCTCATTGCAATATTAACTAGGTCAAACAACATAGACTGGAGCATAGTTTCGTAGTTAATGTTGGTATATGTTAATATAATAAATAGTTGAGACTGTCATAGCAGGGTGGTATGAAGGTTAGGTTAGGTTGGGTTAGGTTAGGTTAGGTTATATGTGGAGACCTTGAGTATCATCATTAAGAACTCCATACTGCCGTTTTGTTCTCATATCAGTGTTTTTTTCTTGTAAAACTTTGTGAGAAAGTATTATCATACATATTTGTTTTCGCCATTCCGACTATTGATTAATAATTAGAGTATATTAATGGGACTTACCGTCACAATAGTCTATATTATTATCTAAATATAATAGTCTATATTATAGTCTCTAAAGTATTATTGTATACAAGAAGGAAACCATCTCGATAGACTATGTGTGACACATCAAAAGAAATAAAATATATCATGATGATAATCTTGTTAGCCTAACCCCAAGTAAATTGATGTTTTGATTATTTTAATGAACCAGCTGTTATTAAATTTCTTTTAAATCTGTTGTAGTGGTAAGAAATATTGAAATGGTTTAATCTTTGAAGAAACAGACAGCTGATTTGAAATTTTTTATATTTTAAGTATATTTTATAATTTTCTCTGGTCAAAAATTTAAAATCTACCTTTGTTTCTTCATGTACATTGTTGAGTTTTAATTGTGTACAAAATACAATAATGATCTTGGAATAGTTTCTGAGATACAGTGTTTGTTACATTTATATTTCAATCCTCTGCCAAAGGAACTCTGCTCCAATCAATTATTAAAATTAGCCTATGATTTAATTTGTCCATATTTTAAATTTTAAAACCAGACAGACCACAAACATATAAAACTTCAAAATGTAAACAATATCACATGCTCGATCTTTATCATATGATTTTGAACCAGATGTTTTACCATTCATTGTCATAAGAGTTTATTTATATAAGATTTGATTGAAATTATGCTTGTTCAAACTGTGGCTTGAATCAATTTACAGAGTTTGGCTGGACTTGTAATAGCTATTTTAAGTAATGTGTAAATTAGGAAATAATATAAGCTCTTATAAGGTAGAATTTAATTTATTACTGTAGTTTGTTTTGTTTCTGTTCCCCCCCCCCATTTCAATGACAGATATTTATGAGATAACCTAATCAAAAGAAGCAATTCTGGTAATAGTACATAACTACTAGCTAGCTTTAAATTGTATATCTTTATAGTCAATTGAAGACTTGAGGGCTTTTAATCATGTTAAAACAGCCAAGAGATATTAATAGGGTATTTTTTTTTGGTTTTGGGTTTAAAAAAGGATTATTACATCCTTCTTAATCTCTCTCTCTCTCTCTCTCTCTCTCTCTCTCTCTCTCTCTCTCTCTCTCTCTCTCTCTCTCTCTCTCTCTCTCTCTCTCTCTCTCTCTTTCTCTAACTCTTTCTCTCCCTCTCCCTCTCTCCCCCAATATATATAGAGTCACTTAATATATATATATATATATATATAATTATATAGTCTAACTTAATAGTCTTGTTTTCAATCTTCGCCAAATTCTCATTTAATACTTTATTTTTTATTGAGTAAAACTGTTTATTAATTATAATGCTGTCATTCTCCACTGTGACGTAAAATGGATTAAATTGTAAATCAATTGTGAATCCGTCAGTGGCCTTGTCTGTTGACCCAAAAGAGTTAGATTGTTGAATTTATATGTTTCTAGTGTTGTGTATAAAAAAAAATTAGTAGGCTAACAAACTTTTAGATTGAATGCTTGTGTACAGAATGAAGAATAGACTTTGTATAAGTAATAGAGCCACAGAGTTTTTTTTTTAATAACATTTTTTTTTTTAGGAGATTCAAACAGCCATTCATATAGACGACTGTAGATGTTAATATAAAAATATTAGTCTTTAGAATATTATGTACAGTAGAACCTCTGTTAACCAGCCTCGGATTAACCGGTCCTCGGATTAACCGGCCTATATCGTAGTGTACTGGTTGGATGAGAGTTTCCGAAAATAAATTGTAATTGAAACACCAAAGTGGCGGCAAACGACTTTGTCTATAGCGGTATCCCATTGTCGGCGGTGTAAAAACACCGCGGCACCAAAGCAGCGGCGAGTCAAACGATTTTGTCGATAGCGGTATCCTATTGTCGGCGGCATAAAAACACAGCGGCATTGGCACCCGTCGATATAGCAGACATACACCCACAAAAACGTTTGATGGGCCGCTTTTTTCCAACAAATCATTTTAGTATACATTATGGAAAATATAACATTTCTTTTCAGTTTTCGGAAGCTTGTGTTGGTTTCGTTTGAGACGTGACAGAGGGGAATCTGTAAAAAAGCTTTGTAGTGTTTATTTTTTCCATGTTTGATGTATAATATACATAACATAATATATACGATACATTTATGTACAATAAAATGAGTTGCAATAACATCTTAATTGCATAATTCTTAGTGCTACCTGATTAAATAAGCTTTCTTTGAACGAAAACCGATTTTTCACGGGAACCTCGGATTAACCGGCCAAACGGGTAACCGGCCCGGGTGTCAGTCCCGACTAGACCGGTTAAGAGGGGTTCTACTGTATAATATATCTAATGTAGATGGCACACATTTTTTTGTATACTACTCATAATGTATGAAAATATGTAAGTCACGTTGAAATTATTTAACCCAAGCATTGTTAGAAAAATTCTTTACATTTTTTATTTTATTTACACCCAGTAAAATTAAATCATGATTTTAGGAATTGCAGACTTTGCTAAGTTCAGGATTTCAGGCGGCACAAAAATGCAACTACAACAAAGCTATTGCAAGCTACAGAGCTGCACGAGATTTTGCTGTAGCCAATGAGAGTGTATGTATACTAAACTTCTTTTTTTTTCCATATTGAATATTAAGCATGTGTAAATAATTATTATTAAGTTTGGATTCGATTCGAATCTAACAGTTTAATTTCGAATTGGTTTCTGATCGAATTCAGGTCGTTTGATAAATTTCTGAACAGATACGGAATAATTTTCAAAATAATGAAGCCAGAATATATGTGAAAATTTTTTTGATTTATTTGCTGATCATTTGTGTATGTATATAGGATATAAAAATTAGTACACAATATTTTTATACTGATGGAGCATTTGGATCAATTCTTGTTATCAATATTTAAACCTAGAATATAAAAACATGAAAACCTAATTAATCTAGGACTATGTTAGAAACTAAATCTAGTTTTGATGAAAGGAACCTAGGACTAAAGATAAATATCAGCAATTAAAACAACTATGTACAATTGTGAGGTTTAACACATAGTAACAAGAGTTGATCCATACTCTTGAAACATAGCGTAATAATTTGAAATTTTATTGTATCACTCGATTCGTTAGGGTTTATACTTCATAAATCAATGTTACAGCTCTATACAAATCACATTGCACTTGTATGATGAATGTACAGAGAGTCTGACAGCCCTAGTATAAAGAGTGGTACAGTGTGGACAAGTCAATATTGGTGCTGATACATTGTTATTTATTTATTTTGTTGTTTTTATTTGAATTTTAGTTTTGCTTTTAATATCTTCTTTTCTTTTTCTTTTGTAGGTTATAATTATTTTTAAAATTTGTACATTTGGTGTTAAACATGAGTTTAAAGAGCAAGGTGGCAAATAAATTACATAACATTCTCAAAGTCGAGAGGTTTTAAACTGTATGCAACAAGAAGATCTACAGGGAGCTCCAACAATTCCATTCACTTAAGTCCAAGAGTGAATTGCAAAAGCAATCAGCTTGAGAGCATTAAAAAATATTTCCGAAGAGAAAAAAAAGTTAACTCAGGAGAAACATTAAAATTTATGTATCCTAAGAAAAGGCTGAAAAATAAAAATAGAAAAATTAAAATTGATGACTTTGATAGTTGGGTGTAGTTTTATTTAATAGTTTTTATGACTTAGTTAATAGGGTATAGTTTTCATCACAACAAACTGTACAGGAGCTCTTCTATAGCTTTCATTATCTATAACTCTCTCACTCAATACATTTGCGCAGCTGAAATGCAATGTGGTTTCCATTGACCTGTACTTTTGTATAACTAATTCCTGTATGCCTAGTATGTTGGATTTATTATAATATACTACAAATATTTAGTTTTAAAATTTGATTTTAAAAATGGTACATTCTCAGCATGTCAATAATTTAATTTTTCAGTTGGTAACAACATTCGAGACTCATGTCATCCATTACGCCCTCAATGTTGTTGGCATTGAACTGGGTACTTATGATGAATTAGTGCAAGCAATGCATAATTTCCAGGATATGGCTTCTCAGTATTATTGTTGCACACCAGCAGCACATTACAATTGCGCTCGAATTTATTACAAACTAAACAGGTAAAAACTAAAAATATTTGCGGCAAGAGAGTGAAGATCACCTTTGATTATTCTCATGTATTGTTGTGTTATTTTTACTTTCCCCGCATATACATACTATAGAGACATTGCTTTTGATTTTTATATGGCTATATCCAATGTGAAGTCCTTAGAGTTGAAAAAAATAGGGTTTCGGAATAATATCTGTCATATGCATAGTGCTCTACAGCCCAAACGTATGATCCGATTTTAATCAAATATAGTGTGGACATATTTTGACCCAATCTCGTGACTTTTTTTTTCACTTTTTCAATAACTCGAAATTTGGGGGTAGTTGCCATAAAAAAAATTTAAAAAATTTGGTTTTATAAAGTATTTATTAAACTATTTTGATAAAATTTTGCTCAAATGTAGTCTCTAAGGATGTAGTCATCCAATTATTAGTTATTTATTATTACTAGTTATTTAGTTATCAGTAAATCAGCAATAGGGCTGTTATAAAGTAAATAATTTAACAATATCGGTTAAAGTTTAGTGAGATGGCTTAAATCTATGTGCAAAATAACAAACAAAGACATTAATAGTTTAGGAATATGTAGTAAAAAACAAAATAAACCTGGACTACTTACATTTAATGTTAAATTTTAATCAAATATAACTTGTGTTGAGGATATGTTTATAGCATAATTAAATCAAGTTTGTGCCCTTATTTAAATATTTTTTTCCAAAACATTGTCGATGGTTTATTTATAGTTTTTGATTGACAACTACTCAAATGATATTTTTGGTGATGATTGGTTTTGGTTTTTTTTTATTTAGTTTTGGGATGGGTGAATAAGAAAGTTTGTGTAATATTTTTACACAGTTTATTTCCCTTAACATTTTAATTTTAATATTTGGTTTAGAATATTGTAGCAGCAAGTTACAAAGGCTGATCAAAAGTAATGAGACAGATTTGATTACACAGAAATTATTGATTTAATCAACAAGTTTTACATATTTTTTTTTTATAATAGTACCCTGCTTTTGTATGTACTTTTTCCATTGAGTTGTTTGCAGATAGTGTCCACAATTTCTATGACCTTGATTTTTGTAAACCTTTTGCCTTTCAACTCTTTCTCGATTGTGGGGAAAATTAAAAAGTCACATGGAGTAAGGTCAGGGCTGTAAAGAGAATGGGAAGAACAACTAGAGATATCCTTTGAGCCTAAAACCTTTGTCACAACATTTGCAACATGTGTCCATGGATTGTCATGTTGGAGAAGAAGTTGTCTAGAATCTTTGTTTTCCCGTTTCTTCCGGTATTATTGTAGCATTGTATGCAACAGTGACATATAATACTCTCCAGTTACTTTTATATAAGAGGGAACAGCATGCTGGTATATGAAACCATGATGGTCAAAGAAGATTATCATCAATACCTTTCTAGCATTTTTAACAACTTTGGTTTTCTTGGGAGTTGGTGAATTGAAGATCTTCCATTGTGAGCTCTGCTGTTTCATTTCTGGGTCATAATAAAACATCCTAAACTCATCTACTCTGACATCCGATGAGTAAACTCATCTAGTCATAACTGAACAATATTGTTGATGAAATATTTTGCATGTTTTTTTATCCTGTTTTGCAACGAAACACTGTCTTGGCAGAGTATAGTCAGACACTTTATTTGGTCAGGCAAAAACAAACGGGGAACCCAACGACAATCAATTCATTTCATCAATAAATCTTCCATAAAATTAGTCTGATCACTTCCGTATGAGATATTCAACATTTCAGCTAAACTTCAATCACAATGATGATCTTCTCATATGTGGACAGAAGCTGTGTTCACTAAAACTTCTGAATGGGATGTTGATGTTCGACCTGCTTGATGTTCGACCTGCTTGATGTTCATCTTCTCTTCCATCAATGAAAGATTTGTGCCACTAAAATTTATTAGCATGTGACATTACTTCCTCACCATAAGTTTCTTGTAAGAAATGAAAGGTTTCTGTAGCTGATTTGTTCAACCGACACCAAAACTTTATTCCAAATCTGCTCTAAATTGTTTTCCATAATTACTTGGAGGCAAAAACCAACAGCGTTGTATTCTAACCACTACAGCTTGTTTACAAACAGTTGTATTGCTGTCATATTCACTCAGCTGTAAGAAAAGGATATTGTGCAGTGTTGCCAACTTCTCTGTGCGAAATTTACCTCACAAAATTAGTCTTATTACTTTTGAATCAGACCTCATATTTAAATAGTTACATTCTATCAAATTACCAGAATTACATAAAAATAATCAAAACATTTCACGTTGGTTATTTACTCTCATTCAACTAAAACCACAAATATATACTGTACAGTTGAAATATCAGTACAAACATCTGTGTACATTTTAAAAATTATAGATTTTTTTCTAATTGTTTGGGTTACATATGTCAGTGCAAAACCAAATTCCCATGTCAACTTTAATGAAAATGAGACAAAGAAAGTTATAGATAAATATCAACCATTTTTATTTTTTTTTTAATGTTTGTCAAAATACTGTAAAAAGATAAAACGCATTACAACTCTATCTTTTCTACTTGCACTATACTAAAACCCTTGTCTGACCTCGAAAGGGAGAGGGAATATATTTGTGACCTTATGGTTTTGTGTTCTTTCATCACGCTTATAGGAGCGACACCCTGTGACAGACCTTTTATGGAAATTAAGTAGAGCAACACCTGGTGGCCCAACCATCAAGTCGCCTCCCTTTAGATGATGGTAAGTAGAGGTCACACCCGGTGACCTACCGTTTCCCTTGTATACCTCCCTTCAGGTATATCCCGTAACCTGGCTTACTTCCATAATGTGACTATTTCAACTTATTTAAAATACATTTATATAATACAAAAATATATCAATAAATTAAATAAATCAATGAAACTAATTTAACAATTAACAAAATAATGACAACCTCATAAACTTACTTTTAAACTTCTCTAGAACAACCCAAATACCACGAACTACCGTAATCGCCTTCCATAGATATTTTTAAAGTCTAGCATTCCCATTCACACAAAGAGAAATTAAAATATTTGGCAGGAAACAATTATTATAATCTCCCCCAAAATGCTATATCAAGAGTTATCAATGAAAGTATTTGAGTAAAAAAACAAACAAACAAATTCATAAACTATATTTTTTCTATTTATAAGTCTGTCTGTTTGTCTCTTGTAGCTATTATACAGTTTTTCAAGACTTAAAAAAAAATATATTACTCATAATTTTTTTTAAATGACACTTGATGATACTTGCCAGTATAAAAAGGAAATAATTTAATTTTAAAAAATAAGGATTTTCTTTGTTTAGATTATTTATGAATGGCTATTCAATTCTTACTGAAATGTTTGCCACAACAGCTGTTTCTTTGCTGAAGCGGCATCATAAGATTGCATTCAAAATTCAGCACAAAAACATTACATATACTTGTTTGGTACAACATCAAAATAATTACTAATAATTTTGACACTTATATTAAAATGTCATGTAGTCTCATATCATGTGTTACCACGTGTTTTAGTCTTTAAATCTGATGGAATATTAGCATTTCATGAGAAGGCACACAACCATTCATAATTTAATTTATTGTTTTAGATATAAAGAAGCACTAGAACCTTTACAAGCATGTTTAGATATTGTAAGTCATCATCCTTTTATGAAACACTTTTGGCCAGGATCTACGAAAGGTGATTTTTTTGGGGAAACTACAAGAAGTGGATTAAAAGTAAGTGAATAATTCAACAACATACAGGAACACCTTAATAACTTTTAAAGATTATATATTATTAGAACATCTAGATTTAGGTTGATTTTTTATTTTTTTTTTAGTATTTAGGCAAAGATGAATGGTTTACTTACTTCTTACTTCTTAGTACGGGCGTCCAGCATAAATCGTAGCCGATGGCCCGATGTCCAATGTACGCAGCACAAGCAAACTGCCAATGTTTTTTGTTTTTAAGGATATCCTCAAAATCGTTGACTTCTGCTCTTAGTAGATCACGTGAAAGAATTGGATAGCTGCAACGCAGAAGAATGGTTTTAAATACAAACTATTCAAGGATTGAAAAGAAACGAGAATGTAGATTTGAAAATGAAAGTGAAAGATGTGTTTTTTTTATGTGAGATTGAGATCAAGAATTGTAGTGTACTGTGTTAATAATAAAAAATAAAATCATTACTTATTTATAGAGCTGAGCTGATACCCGAACTAACTAAGTACTCCCGATACCAATCCCTCAGGACCAATACCTCCCAATTCCCGATACTATATGAGAGGGGGAATACGGAAAGGCACTGGAGAGAGGAGAAGAAATGTTACTCAATACTGATTCTGATACTACTAGGTAAGGGGACAGGTAGTACAGAAAGACAATGTAGAGTTGGTAAAGAAGGGAGAAGAAGCTTTGAATGACGGGGTGATAAATTTTCTAAACACAATTAGAATTGAAATTAGAACGTGTAAAATATTAATCTCAATTTTTATTATCCAATGGAATTTTAGGAAATTAACCAATCATAAAGTACTTATGATTATGCAATTTATCTACAATATGCAGGGGGAAACAAGAGAAAGGAGGAGGAAGTATCTCTCGACTATCAGTTTTTAAGATCGGTATTTTTTTGTATGAATACTATCGAAATCTTAACTACTGAGATCTATGTTTCCTTATACTAGTTTATTACAATTTGATAGTTTCATTGGGTATACAAAAACCAACGGCAGTTAAAAAATAAAACCAAACTGATTATATTAATATACACTGGGAGAAGAGAGGTAAAACTTACTCTGTTTCTAGCATAATTATTTTTTGTCCCGGTATTTTTGGGTATTGGCTCAGCTCTACTTATTTAATTTATTTTGCAACAAGTTTAGACGACCTTGGGTTCTCTCCGTAAGTACTTTCTACCCTAGGTCTTTTCTGTTTACAAACTAAAGAAAATGGTCTCCTAAATCTACCTGTGGTCTATATGTAACTTACTAGATCCAGAATGTCCATGCTTTGAAGATCCTTATATACCAGTTCCACAGCTCCAAACGTCTTCTATTGAATGCTGGAATACTATTTCAATAAATGGCTTGTTGTTTCAATCCCTGCACCTATCACAAGGAGCGCCTTTCTTCTTAGAAACCATATCAAACCATTTTACCTTCGTACAATTTATCTGTCCAATCCACTTACTTTAGTCTTCTTCACAAACCCATGCTAGAAATAGTCTCCTGCACGAAATCTCTGATTCAGCATCTCTTTTCATAGGTAAGTGCACCCATATTTGCCAACTTGTCTGCTACCTCATTTCCTTCCACTCTAAGAGTAGCCTGAAGTCCACAATAAACTCACTTTTTATTTTCCAAGAATATGTTGATTATCCATTTTCATTCACATACCAAAAGTAAGGTTCCAACTTTAACCGAGACCAGAACTTTCATGATACCCTGATTGCTGAAACGAATTTGGTTTCACATCTGGTGATACAAAAGTCTGAAACTGAATGGTGTATAGTTAAGTTAAACTAATTAGGTTGTTAGCAACACGTGTTGTAAACATTAATTATTAGTAGTAAGATTAAGTAAATTAGTATACAGGTAAACACAACAATTTAAGCTGTACAATGTTTAAACACAAATGGCAAGAATTAGACAGAGCGGTGTTAGCATTTACAATAAGTAAAAATCCATGACAATGAATTCTCAATGAAGCAATTAGATTATAAGGAAATAGTGAAGTCAAATCGCGTCACTATAAGTGAATTGCAAATTAACCATTGCGACGGTGACCCTAATTGAATAAGGGTTTTAGGGGTAAGCTCAGTTTAAAGTGAATGTCTATGAAAGAATTCATTAGTTAGGAGTATATTGTCACTATAAACCAAAGGGATGATTTTTCTTTTATAGCAAAATTCAACTGAGGTAATTGTGTTGTAGAAATTTTTGTAATCAATTTTGATATTTGCTAATACAATCAAAATAGCTGTGATGTCAATACAACGGAAGTTACGTGAAATAAGTACAAAGCAACTACTCTATTTTAATTGTGTACTGTATGTATGTATTTTATGATATATGACTTTTTAGTTAATTGAGATTGTCCAACTTATGTGAAAGTTTTCATTGAATATAATATATTGGTATTGTGTTGTGCCAATTGAAAAATAAATACTGTTAAAGTAGAAAATATATATTGGTAAACGTTTAATATTTAACTCTAATCAAGTATTGAACAATAATTTTTTCACTCCTAGTTGAATTGAATTTCTTCAAGTTAATAATTTTATTGAAGATTTATTAATAGTTATATTGTTCTGTTTTCAGGAACAGTTGGAGATTTTACAACGATTATGTCGAGTACCTCCTGCAGTAACAGCTTTGTGCAGATACCCAAAATGTTTAACATTAAGTACACACATAGCACCCTCCACACACATTTATTCAGGGTATATATTAGTTTTATTAGTAAATTTCTAATTTAAAAATTCTAGTTATTGAAATATTTGTAATGTAAATGTTAACCACGACACCATGAAATGTCATCTGATCTTACCTATTGAAGTTATTGGTAGCTGCTGCATCAGAGAATATGAGATTTATCCTCCTCCACAAGAAAAATAAGTGATTAAAGGTAATCAGCTAGTTTGTTAATTAGATGAGAAAGAGTATTACTTAATGAGTCATTAGCAACTGGATTAGTTTGCATTATCCGGAGGACCAATTAGTTACCCCACTCCTTTTATTAAAAGCTAATAAAATGATAATACAGCTTGTGTACATATATTATCCCAATTATTACTAAGTGATTTATGTGAATGAGATTGCCATAGTACCTCGTAAAGTTCGTCCTGCTTGCGCTCCAGATGTCGTCCCTTTGTGAAGTCCAAATGTTGCTGGATGCACTGAAGATGTTGGCAGAGTTCATAAGTTTCGTCGAGCTAGTTAGCTTAAAAACACTTAATTATTATTTATACACAAACCACTGTTCATTGGTTTATATGTACACAATAGACAGAGCGTGGTACATTGGAGTTAAAATAACGATTTAACACAATATAATTCATTAATGAAAAACACACAAAGGTTGTTATGATACACAATATGCGCACTGCCTAAACCACTGAAGTTTATGAATTTATAAATAGTTTATTCTATTTCTTTTAGAGATGGTTCAAATGAAACATTTTTTGATCGACTTAGCGTCAAGTCACGGCGTCACTACACCCTGTTTTGCATGACTAAAAACATTAATCTTGAGATTGAGTAGTTCGCGTGGAAAGTTACACTATTTATTACCATCAGTAACATTGAGCGAGAGAGAGAGAGAGAGAAAATCCCTTTTTTTTTCGGATACTTAGAATATTCAATATTACTATACATGAAATTAGTTTAGATTTTGTATGAATAGGACAGACAGGCTTACCTCGGAAAGTGGTCCTTGGTATTACCAGTAGTACAAAATAGGAAAACAGACAATTTTATTATTATACATTTTTCGGACATTTGCCATCATTTGTGTGTTAGAAATTCAAACACGACATTTCGGGAATAAGAATCAATTCCCATTATCTTATTCCTGAAACGTCGTGTTTTGAATTTCTAACACACAAATGATGGCAAATGTCCGAAAAATGTATAATAATAAAATTGAACTTCCATCATTAACAAATACCTTCAAACAGACAAAACAGACAAAAAACAAAACAAAAAACATTAAAGTTCTGAAATATTTCATAAACACTGTTCACTTTCTCAATCAGTAGAGAGTATAAAAAGAAGACTAAATTCATTTTTATATTCTCAACTGATTGACAAAGTGAACAGTGTTTACGAAATATTTTAGAACTTTAGTGTTTTTGTTTTTGTGTGTATGTTTTTTCTATTTGTGTACTACTAGGTAATACCAAGGACCTCTTTCCAAGGTATGCCTGTATCTCCTATCCATACAAAATCTTATCTAATAGGCTATGTGCCTATTAAACACTAATCTATGTTAATTATGCGTATGTTAGCAAAGTATTCTAAATTAAGGTTAGGGTATATTATGAATTGATATGATCAGGAGAACAAAACTAATAATGCGCTTGACAATCTGTTAAATATTTTACTCTAATTACAATTACAAGAATATGTAACAAAACAAAGATCAACATTAAGTTTTAGATGATTTGTCAGTAGTAACGCACATGTACAGAATACGTCTTTTGTTATTACCTTAATATCAAAATATCCTATGACATAGCTAAACGAAAGCTTGAGTACAAAATATCAGAAAAGTTTAGGTCCAAAACTTTGTTTTACTGATTTTTTGGGTGTTTATTAATCTTATTCAAACAAGAACCCAAATTTAGAATATGACAAACAACATAATCATAAATTCCTAAAAATTTTACATGTTTTCAAAAAGCAAATTAAACTTATCTAAGAAGGTCACCTATGAAATAATAAACTATTATTGTGTTAGTAGTGTGCAATAAGTGTTTATGAACATGACAAAGGAATACATTCTCCCCAGTACTTAGGAATGGTTATATGGGTGAAATGAAAAAATAGAAATGTTGAAGACTGTATTCCTATAATTAATTATTATTATTTTATTTAACTTTTGTGCAGGGATCCAGATTTCATTGGATATGTAACAATTACATGTCAAGAGAAATGCAGGATAGAGTTTCATGTTAATTGCTGGAAATCATTACGAGATGATCAAATATCTAACGTTTCTAAAGTCTCTGACAAGGTTGGTTATATTCTGTTTATATTAAGTATGATGGTGTCAGGCATATTGAACTCAATTTTAGTAAAACGGAATGACAGAATATTATGACAATATTTTACTAATTATACATTTTTTTAAATGGTCATTACTTAAGTCGTGACAATCTACAGTTTTGGCATTTTTCCTAGGTGGTGTAGTTTTAAATTTGTGAGCGTAATTTTCCGAACTGAATTTAAAGGAGGGGTCGATTTTGTTCCTTTGTATCAAAAAAATTAAAACATCGAAACAAATTGGACATTTTTTTCCCCTGGAATTAGGGAATTGTAGGGGTAATTAAAAATAATGGTCAGATAATTCAACATGCACTGTAGCTATAGAGACTAGAGCGATTTATATGTGAAAGAGAGGGAGTTTTGTATTGATATAATAATCGACATATAGAGATTCTTCATAAAATGTTTATTTTCTGGATCCTGACAGTTTAAAGATCAATCATAGGTGATTGTCTTTTTTTGTCTTTGAGGAGCTTTTTCTATTTCATTCTGATGAAGAACATTTTTGATAATCTGTGTATATCTGTTGTATACTTAAAATTAAAATTCACTAAACAAAGTCATCTAATTAATGCTGTTTAACATAGGACATGCTTGGACGCCCCTGTATTACTGAAGATTGTGTCTCAGTGAACGGAGAAAGATCTGTTATTGTCTCTATTTCCAAAACAGATCAAGATGGACAGGTGAAAACTAATATGAAATATGAACCTATTACGAGTAAGGCTAGTGATCAAAATCTATCAAAAAAATCAAAGTAAGTGTTATTTAATTATTTTATTTTAGTTTAACTGTGTAATTTAAGTGAAATATGATGTACAAAAATGCACATAATTATAGTACCATATTTAACCCTAAAAATGACAAGTAGAAATTCTTAGGATGGTTTGCCATTTTGCTCCTTTTTTAATAGTTGTATTAAAAATTCATCAAAAATAGTGTTATTATCCAAAACCTAACTTGTTATATATATTTGTTCTCATAACGATCGATATAATCATATATAAAACTAACAAAAAGTTTGCTAGTAACAATTTTGGAGTTAGTATGTCAGGAATGAAATAAATTACACTAAACAAAGCTAAAACGCCACAAATATAGATATACAGGATGATTTAGGATGTTTTAGTGGCACTTTTTGAGCTCTTTATTCAAGCCAAAAGAATGGAAAAACTTCATATGAACACATGTCTTAAAATGCTTTTGTAGGTAGTTATGGCTAGAGAAAGATTTCACCATGATTTCTATAATTCACCAGTAAAATTCAGTCTTGCTGAAATCTCTGTGACCTAAATTAAGGGGCAAATTAGGTGATTTATATGCAATTTGACCAGAAAAACTGTAAAATGTGGGATTCATAACTGTTTCTCCAGTAGTTTATGACAAAACTGGGGTAAAACAATAATTGGGGTCGAAAAATATACTTTTAAGTTTGCTATGAAATAAGTTTGTTAAATGGCTGATAAGTGCATAAAAGTTTTCAACAAAACTTGTAGAGAATTTAATTCTGGACAAATTGGTATAAGATAAGGTGAAAAATAATCAAATACAAAAGAAAAATATCCTTTTTTTATTTTAAGCAAAACATAATGAAAGTGTACTGAAAAATGATAAAAGTTGTAATGAAACTAATAATCTATTAGCCGATATTTAAGTGCCTGGTAAATTAACTCAGCAAATGTTACAATAAATTTTCAATACATTTGACTCCACGCTTGTGGATCGCACATGTTGCTCTTTGAAGCTCTGCAGGGCCGACCTTAATAATGCGGACTATTAATTCCTTAATATTTGTTATCTATCCTCAAATACAAAAATCGACTGCCGTCATATCTGGTGACCTGGATGGCCAGGATTGGGGACTGCAATGACTATCGATCTGGGAAATGGCAATACAAGTGGGGTCCCACAGCTAGCGAGATGGGGGTGGTGCGTCCATCATGCTGATAATACATCCAGCATCTAGGTGCTAGAGGATCTACAAGCAACTGCGGCAGTTCTTCCTGTAGAAACTGTAAGTACACTTCGGCATTTAATCGTCCAGAGAAAATGAATGGTCATATCAATTTATTGTGAATAACACTATACCATACATTGACGCATAATAGGTGTTTTTCGACCCCAATTATTTGTATTTTACCCAAGTTTTCTCATAAACAACTGGAGTAACAGTTCTGAAACCTACTTTTTACAGTTTTTCAGATGAAATTGCATATAAAACAACCAAATTTGCCTCTTGATTTGGGTCTCAGGAATTTCAACAAGACTGAATTTTATACCGGAGGATTAGAAAAGGGTGAAATCTGTTGCTACCCATAACTGGCTATCAAAGGCATACATTTATATGAAGTGTTTTCTTTCTTTTAACCTGTAGAATGAGCTCAGAAAATGCGAGTAAAACTTTGTGAACCACTCTGTATATACCATACAAAATATTTTCCAATATTTTGCAAGAAAAAAGTTTGATAATCTTGTTGTTAATAAAAGGGTGTAAAAGAATATATTAAAAAAATTGGACTTAGTTTGCAAAAATTTACCAAAAATGTTTATTTCATCTAAACCCAACTTGTTATATACAGTTATTTAGAGAAAGATAGCTTGAAATGTACTGTGAATTTATAAATTTTCTAAGAATCATATATTTTAGAGTTAGGTGATAAAGAATGAGAAAAATTGTCTTTAGGTCAATCATAAAAAAGCACCAACAAACTTCTATAAAATAACAGAATTTTTTTAGACTATCAAACACGCACTAGTTGTAGTATATAATTGTGAAGATAAAATAAATGTGTATCAACAAAACATAATAAATAAATCTCTATAAATTAAAAAATAATAAACTCACAAAAAATAACCTAAAACGCACTAAACTTGTCTTAATGCCAGCAAGTCCAGCATACAAATGGCTATCTCGGTCAATTACAAAAACAAATATGAATAGATCTGGGAAGCTCGACTTTAAAGGTACAGTACAACCAAAATATTTGCACCACAAAGGTGTTCACTATACCAAATGAAAGCTCTAAACTTCCTCTTTTGAATGATAAATATATATAAAAAATTGAAATATTACTAAGCTATATTTGACATAGACCGCTGTTGTCGCAATTGGCACTGGCGTGAATAATTTTGGTTATGATATTTTAAAAATCTCTTTATCTCACTAACTATGAGAATGACAATAATTTGGAATGTACTGTTAAAAAAGTAAAGTAAAATGTTGTATCTGTCCATATTAGTTTGACAGAAATATGGATTTTTTTTAAAATAAACAAATATGATGTAATTTTTATCTTTTGCTTCGACAACCGTTGTTGTGTTTATTGCTAGCGATGAAATACAGTAATTTTAATGGTGTGTTATGGACTTTACATGTGTTTACATGTGTGTTTACATGAATTCGTAAGTATGGATCATTAGCTTTACAATGGTACTAAAATGCGTTTGGACCATTTTTAGTGGGCAAAATGTTGATTTGTAAACAGTGAGATTTTTACGACAACATGATTGTCGCAGTTGTTGAATTCTGCTACAGAAACTAATATTTGCGACAAACCATTGTCGAATGCTATTTAGAGGGTTGCCTAATTCCTGTTTAGCTGTGCAAACAAACAAACAAAATAATGATTACATCAATACTTGCTGAGCTCAAATTTGCTATGTGTTTTCAATTCACCAAAACTTCAACCCAAATTGTTAAATCAATTTCCATAATTTTTCATTATTCTATCCGGTTTGTATTTTTAGTATTTGCATTTGTTTTTTGACGTTAGATTAAAAAGATTTTGTTTTCGAAATCCTTAATTTTTATTGATATGGTTTAAGCAGACGTTTATCATCATTTGTCTATATAAAAATTAATACACGATGTTTCAAAAGTATAATTCGACTCCCATTATCTAGAACACGAGAAAAGAGAAAAACACCATTTAACCTAGTAGTCTAGGACCATATTTGAAACTAAAACTACTAATCTCAGAAAGGACCCTAGCTTAAAGTTAGGTGTAAGCAGTCAAAATAATTTAGATTCAATACAAACGTGATTAGAATAACCACAAGTCACAGAACTACACTACATAAGGAATTCTTTGTCATTTTGACACGATACTCAGCAATGGTCAATAAACAAACAGGGGTTATATGCCAAGGGAGTGGTTATATAACAATTTATCTGGGTGAACAACTTTTTTGTCCACGTCTTTAAAAATTTTGAAAGGCCTGGTCTTAACTCCTTCTTGTGTGACTTATGGTTTTCTTGAGCATGTTTGTATTTTGTCTTAGTTATTTTGATCGCTCAGGCTTGGCTTCAGGTCTGGGTTCCTTTCATAGATTGCCAATTTTAGTTTTACTTTCCAACATTTTTCTAGGCTATGTTAGCATTTTTCACTCTTCTCGTGTTTTAGGTTTATCACTTGATACCAGGCGTTTATTTATGCTCTCGTATTAATTGCTATATATACAAATGTCTACCTAAACCATATCAATAATTTAAACAAATCCTTCATTATCAAATAATTTAAAAACCATAATAGCTTCATTTCGCAATTTTGAAATCATTCAGTCAGTTTCAAATCCCGGATGTTTAAAGCAATTTTCTTGTGGTTTAATATTCTCTTACTTTAAAAGTCAAACTTTATTAATAACCAGCCAATTTTTTTTCCAATATTTATTTTAAAAATTAACATTTTGTGAATGCAGTTTTTGTATAAATTAACATGCAACAATTATTGCATAGAGAGAGAGAGAGAGACAGAGAGAGAGAGAGAGAGAGAGAGAGAGAGAGAGAGAGAGAGAGAGAGAGAGAGAGAGAGAGAGAGAGAGAGAGAGAGAGAGAGAGAGAGAGAGAGAGAGAGAGGAGAGGGAGAGAGAGAGAGAATTGTTTGCTGAACAATTCCTCCTATTTTATAGATGTTATTTTTAAAGTGTGGTGATAATATAAAACCCTTTCAAAATATGTAGGTTTTAATGTCTATACTAGAAAATAAATTTGCAATTTACAACTGTAAATAGTCTAATCAATTCCCTCCACATCCTGTATATGTATAATAAAATTTAAAAATTTAAAATATGCCAAATGTCCGAATACACAATATCAATAATAATACATTATTCTTTGATTTGATTTATTAATTATTATTATAATTACATTGCTGTTTAAACATTTCATTTATTGTTTTAGAAAAAAGAGGAGTAAGTCCAGTGATGAAAAATCTGTTCTTCCAAAGGTAATCTCGATATTTTTTTTTAAAAAATTATTAGTTTATATCTAATTTAAACTGATAGTTTGTCATTTTAAATGTATATAATAAATGATACATTAGAAGGGGGGAACCCCAGAATCGCATTAAATTTGATCATTTTTGAAAAAAAAAATGCTTTAAACAAAACATATTTTTATCAACTCTTCAAACATGCTAATTGTGAACAAGATTTATCAATCAAAAACGTGAAATTGAACCATTAACCCTTGTCAGCTGTCAGCCAATATCTTAGTTTACCCATTCCGATCACTTTCAACAGTTTTCGTTCCAACAGGCGACAATGAACAATTAGATGTTTTAATACTAATTTTTGATAGCTTCAATATTTAGTTATATTGAAGTTGTTCTATACACATTCTTTTATTATATAACTGTAGTAACTAAATAAAATTTAGAAAGAAAATACATTCTTTTTATTATATTTTATAAAATTTTAAGTATTAGCTATATTTCAGCTATAATCATATAAAAAATGATGAATTCATTTTCAGTGTCCAAGTTACTATTAGTTAAAATAAAGTTTCTTATTTTGTTTCTGTCAAGTGACCTCTTTTTTGTATTAGTGACGTGTTTCGGGACTTTTATCCCATTTCCAGACACAACATAAATACATTACTCAACCGAAGTCGTCAAACACTAAAATCATTTACACAAAGCACACATATCATATTAAAAGTACGTTTAGGTGTATACTTTTTGGCTACCGAACGGCAACTGACAGTCTGTTACCTCGCACACTCGGAACCTGTTCTTACTGCGGGCTTCTTGAATTCTTATCCCCGTGTCGTACAAGGTATTTGAGTCAAAATTTAGTTGCTCGTTCAATAATCGATGTTTGCCATTTGCATCTCTTGATTGGGACGCCTTATAAATCTCATACTCCTTGACTGCATTCATACAGGTAAAAACTACATTTTTGGATTGTGAAAAGGAATACATAGGCCAAACTGGGAGAGAACCAAAATGGCTTTTAGACTCGATTTAAAGAACACTTGCCAAAAAGAACAATTTCAGTTAACAAATCGAATTTCGCACGCCATCTAATAGACGAGGACCATGGTTACACGAACCTACAAAATAACATGAAACCAATTAAAATATGTTTTAGTGTTTGACGACCTCGGTTGAGTAGTATATTTATGTTGTGTCTGAAGATGGGATAAAAGTCCTGAAACGTGTCACTAATACAAAAAAGAGGTCACTTGACTAAAACAAGGTAAGAAACTTTATTTTATTTTTTTAATGAGATCTGAGAGAGTGTTCAGTTCAATTTGGTTATATCGAAGTTGTTCTGTAAACATTGTTCTTTTATTCAGTAACTAAATTAAAATTAGGAAGAAAATACGTTGTTTTTATTTATTTTAATATAACATTTTAAGTGTTATAACAGTAATCGTAAAAAAAAATGCATATATAAAAATCGATAAAAAATATATCCCATACAAAACATTATTGCATTTTTTTTCAAGTTATACAAAAAATTTGTAATGTAGTGTGATTAAGAGTTGGTAAAAAAAAAAAAAAAAAAAAAAAAAAAAAATATAAATTTGTATTTGAAAAAACACATATTTGTGAGAAAAGTAAAAAATAACTCAAAGTTTGTCTAATTAAAAAATTTACCAAAAATAGTAACTTTATTAAAAACCCAACTTGTAATGTACCATTTATTACAGAAAGGTACATAGAATTGAACTGTGAATTTATAAATTTTCTAGATTCATACAAAAGTTGTCCTACCGTCACAAAAATTGTAACAAAAATATTACCAACAAACTTTTTTAAATAGGAGAATATTTTAGTAAGACCATTCGAACACTTACAATAGTTATAGAATATAGCTTTGAAGATAAATCTGTATCAACAAAACATAATATATAAATCACTATAAATTTAAAAAATAATAAACTCACGAAATAAAACCTGTAATAGCCCTACAATCAACCTTTAAACAGCTTTTACGACTCAGTGAGTTTTAAACATATTCCCAAAGTGGAGAGTTTTTTTTTTTCAATCCAAGATTTCGCCCACTGAACATTGTTGTATCGATCTTATTTATGTACCATTGTGAAGGTAATATTCTAAAATTTCATATTCATATAACCAAAAGTCCACAGACATTATAAATAATATGTAATAAATCGGTAAATTTAGCGTATTTCACTGCTAGCAAGTAACGCGGGAACTTTCACAGTAATCTT
This sequence comes from Aphrophora alni, assembly GCA_963513935.1. Lineage (NCBI taxonomy): Eukaryota > Metazoa > Arthropoda > Insecta > Hemiptera > Aphrophoridae > Aphrophora > Aphrophora alni. The sequence continues at coordinate 7,596,613 of OY740766.1, read as the reverse complement.
TCATAATTTTGCAGTAAAGGACAAAATTATGTCGTCTTTGTATAATTTTTACAAGTCCACATTTCTGACTAACTACTCTACAGTGACACTATTTTATAGTATTTTTCTTCCTTTATCAATCTGTGCTTTCCAAATTATCATAGCTCTTATAGTTATGTAGATTAAAAAATTATACAATATCAATAATTCAGAAGACACTTTACCAATTATCATGAGTCCTAAACAACATTTTTTTTTTCCAATTCAAATTTTACCTACAAAAAATTATCCTATACCTATAATTTAGTTACCATTGTAATGCTAATGGTTCCAGACTTTTATACTTATATAATCAAAAGTCCATAAACAATAAGAAAAATATCTAATAAATCGATTTAGTTAGCATGTTTTGCCGCTAGGGAAGGACACGTCAACATTCATCGCAATATAACACAAATGACGTCTTTGTTTGTATGTTTTTTAAAAGTCCAAATTTTTTCCAACTAATTTACAGTAATATTATTTCATGGTATTTTTCTTTCTCTTTCGATCTAAGCTTTCCGAATTATAGTAACTCTTACAGTTATGGAGTTATAGAAATTATACAAAATCAAGAATTCATAACACATTTTATAACTCAAGTGAGTCATAAACATACCTTTTTTTTCAATTAAATTTTTGCCTATTAAAAATCGTCCTATCACAATAATTTAGCTACGGTACCATTGTAAAGTAATGTTCCAGTCTTTCATACTCATAACTGAAAGACCATAAAACGTAAGAAAATATATCTAATAAATTGATGTAATAGGTGTGTTTTGCCGCTAGGGAAGGACACGTCAACATGTATCGAAATATGAGAAAAAATTACCTCATTGTTCATGTAGTTTTGGTAAATTCTAATATTTGTCCAAATACCACAAAGATGGCATTATTTTATAGAATTTTTCTTCCTCTTTCAATCTATGTATTCCAAATTATCTTAGCTCTTATAGATATTGAGATATAAACATTCTAGAAAATGATAACAAAGATAACCCTGTTCGCTTTCTTTTCGACATGTTTACAAATTGGTCAAATATTGATTATTCATCAAAAATATGGATTTTTTAAAAACCGATCTTTATATCATTACAAAGACAAAATTTTAATGTTTCTTTTGGTATAGTACACACCACTGTGAGCACCTCCAAAGTCGTACTTCCTAAAACGAAATCATCACTTTGTCTCGCTTAGCCATTTTTTGTGTAAATGTAAGCGCCCCTGGCTCAGTTTATTTCTGTTATTGTGAAGTTATTTTGTTATATAGGGTGATTTATTTATTATAATTTATTTATACAAGTTACAATAAGTGAGTATATTTTTACAGATATCTCCTCACAGCTATTGTCTACAACTACTGTATAAACAAATCACTAGAGCACTGTGGTGACTGTATAAGGAATAAACCCCAAACCACAAAATAACACAACTACACAAAATTGTATAATGCGTTTATATTACCTTATGTACATTTTGATAGCTCTGCTTTCATCTTCAGAGGTACACTACAGTATGAGTGTACTCTGGTTAAGAATGCGAAAAAACACCAATAGTAATTTGATGTGCTAACCTTTGATTCATTTTCACTTTTTGGTAGAAAACCTCTGAACTACTTAACATTTTATAATTTTAATATTTTAATATTATGGCAATGATTTTCAGTTTTCTTACTATTTGATTATTTTGTTTTGTGACGGAGACAATGTTTTTCATCGTTTATTTTTAATTGTATTAATAGTAATATTCAAAGTTTTTAAATGTTGTTACAAATTAAATGAGGAGAAAAGACAATTTATGTACATTATTTTTTTAAAACTACATATAGTTTTTATTTTGTAGGTTTCAAAATCAAAAGTCACCCTTAAGAAAAAAGAGGTTCCAGTTGCGGGAGTTAAATCTACCAACACTATTTCTAATGTTACCAATCTGAAGTAAGTTTGTTTTAATAATTTATTAAATGATGATTGAATTCTTTCCAGCTAACGTTGCGACGTAGGGACGAATAATGTGTGGGTGAGCAATGTCATATTATTGTGAGTTTTTTTATTCTGGATCACACAACACAATTACTTTAGGTTTTTGTTATCTATTCTACTACAGACTGACTAGAAGAATTTAGTCCGGATGTCTTCTCCAAACTGCCTTCCAGCTGGCCGAAGGAAAACAATGCTTTCTACATCTGGATCTCCTCAAACATAGATTTTGGTTGAAACTGGACTTGACTATCAATCATTTCGCGAAGCCTCTGATGTCATAAATAGAATCGATATTTTTGTGTCATAACTGTCTTTTATGCACAGATTATATCTAGAAGGTTTTTGTCTAAAGTGTTAACACTCTGAATATTTTAAATTGTCTAGTTCCGTTTACACAACATAAATGCAGTTTTAATTTTTAATGAAAATTTATTAAGTCCTTCAAACCAAAATTCTATACACAATATTAGATCAAGGTCTCATAATAATTTTACATTAAACATTAACATTTTACATTACAACAAATCAGTCATAATATTAACCTAGGCCAAACCTAACCTTTTAGAGATACTGATATCACATAGCGTATAACGGATGAAGATGGATCATTGGTGGATGGTTCCGGCAGTACAGTACTGGGTGTAGTTTTTGCATTGTTTTGCCACTATACTGCTGTGAACAGAATAAATCTAGTTTTGATGCTGAGGTGGAGGTCATGAAATTAGCATTAAATCTCATTTGAAGACCAAATTGTTTTCTAATGCCGTGCTCTTGGTGGACTCAATATGTAGAAAATTAGTGATTTTAATAGTACAGTATAATGTCAAGTTACCCTTCCTTATTCCATTAATTATAATTAACTGATAAATGCTGTTATATTAATAATTTCAACAAAGTTGATTGATTTTAGATTAATGTAACATAATAGGGCAAAGCTACAGGATAAATATTTAATAATAAAAAGGGAGGCAATTCATATCATGTTTCAGAGATGTAATAATTTGTAGTCATTATTTGTAAAAAAAATTGAATAAATTGTATTTTTGACAAAACATTTTAGGTTTTAATATTAGACTCATTTTTTAACTATTAAAATATATTTACCTATCCTTGTTTGTTGGGTCTCCGCCCTTCTTGGTATTTTTGTAAAATAAATCACTTTCATTAATTTTGAACAAGAAGAAATCAGAAGTAAATAATTCTTTTATATTGATAAAAAAATAGTTTTATAATATATGTACAGTATATTTATTTTAATTCCGTTGGTTTACTTTGACCTGTTCTAATATATTTTTATGTTTATTTCACAGGAAGTCTTTACAAGATAGAATTAAATTTTTAGATAGTTTAAGAACATCAAATTTTGGCATCTCAATGGATGAATATGTAAGTAGTATACTGACTAAAAATTAAGGTTGTTTGAATACTGTATTTAATTAGTTTTAGAGTTGTACAACAACAAAAAAGAAATTACATAATAAAGTAGTTTTACAAGTTACTGATGTAGCCATTTTGAAATTTTAATTTTGACTTGACAAAGTACTTATGAAATCACGTTGAGTGTCCTAAAAACTATGAGTAAACTAAGTTTCCACACAAAAATATGCGGAAAAAATATGTGTAATGTATTTTATAGGTAAAATCTGAGAAATTGTAAATCTTGTATATATTTGTTACTGTTTTGTTTATTGCTTTTGTTTGGTATTGTTATGTATGTGAATGCAATGTGCTCATCTGTATGTATGTATATTTTTTAGATATTTAATATTTATTTCTTGAACAATCTAAAAATATTGTAGAGACGATTAATGGACTGATATGATCTATTGTGACTAATTTTATTCTTAGTCATCAAATGTTAAATTAATATTGATTATAGTACTGTAATTATGAGTTATTTGAGGACAAGCTGCCTACCTGCAACAGTCTCAATGTTATCCCAATCAGGTGTAATGCAGTGAAATTAAATAAATAAAAAAATTAATAAAATAAAATAAATAAAAATTCCCGGTAAAAATCTGTGCTTAATTAAAAAACAAAAAACAAAAACCAAATACCTTAGTACAAGTACAAAAAATATTAATCAATTTATCTCCAAAATAAAATAAAATTAACGAAAAAAAAATTCAGTTGGTGTAAAAGGGTCTCCACTATCCTACTTACTATGATTTAGTTAATTTTGTTATAAAAAAATATTTATATATTGACACAAAAACAAACTTTCTTCCCCTGTGCAATAAACTTGTACAAAGTGTGGGTCATATTTGATTGAAATTGATAATATTTTGTTTTTTAAAGAATTAATCTTGAACTGTATTTTTCATCAACTTGATATTTGGTACACTTCTTTGGGTCAGTTATTTTCACATTGAAGCCAAATTTAACCAAAATTGGGATATCTGATTATGATTATTTTTTAATTATTTTATTTTATTTTTTTACTGATAAAGCTCGAGCATTTTGGAGAGATGTCGAGCATTATATTTTGTTTTTGGGCTCTTAGGAGTCTAATACAAAAACTTTATTTTCACCAAGACACTATTTCAATAAGTATGTCATCATTCATCATTTAACCCTTCGTATGCTACCATGAAAAGAGTAAAAAATCACTCTAGCGCTTAGTTAGGCGAAAAATTTAAAAAATATTATTTGTTAAAGTTTTATTAATTTTTTTAGTTCTATAGGTTTGTTACCCCTGAAAAACAAATATGATTAAATTCAAAATGTACGGTACTATGAAAATAGTATACACGCACAAGCCTAAACATTAGTAAGCAAGAACTGAGTATCAACTGTTCAGTGTTCACTGCCAGCCAGCGAAAATATCTGCTTCCAGCGTACAAAGGGCAACTGAATGCGCGCACACGTGACAAAACAAAGGCTTCTCTTGTTTGTCAACAGCTGTGATGCGTCATACAGCCAACAACACGTCATCTGACTACTCAAGGAACATTTTCACGCATTCTAACAGTGTTTTGGTGAACTAAAATAAATAAAAACCTTCCTAACGGCCAAGAGCGGTATATTCCCCCTTAAAAACGCGTAGGGTTATATACGAGTGGCGGAATATTCCGCTTATCGCGTACGAAGGGTTAAGTTTGTTTAGTTAATTCAAACATTTACCATTTTTTGTGTATTTTACAGACTAATATTTGTTGTTAGAAAATTTTTAATATGTATTACTCAATAATAAAAATAGTGTTATACAGGGTCTCCGAAAAAGAATGCCGAGATTTCGAACGGAGTCCCATAGAGTATCAATTTAGGATCGATATTGTTTTTATTATTTATTAATGATATAGGTAATTATGTTTGGTTTTCTGAGAATTTACTTCATAGTGGTTAGATCAGGGTTTCTTGGTGGTAATAAATTAGGACCATTGCTTCAATTCAACAGCCAAGAAACGTGTTATTGAAACTGTAATGGGGGTAATTCTCCCATGTTGCTGAAAATAACATTTATTTCCCTTTCTCTTTCTATGTAATCAATTTGTAGGAAAACAAAGTTTAAGCAAGTCCAAGTACCAAGTAACTATCATCTGTAATAGTTTTCTCAGCAAATATGAATGGGCCCACAACTCAATCCCACATTTTTCCACATCACACATTTATTTTAGGAGAATCAAATCATACTGAATAATTTCAAATGGTTGCTCAGATCCTTAGATTCATTTCCGTGGAAAGTTACTTCATTGCTGAAAACAAATTTGTTTCATCTCACCTAATGGCTTTTAGGGCAATCATCTTGCTTAATTTCATGGTTAAACTGGATTTTTAACCATCCAATCTCAAACATTTTTGAAGCACGTTCTGAACAGTTGTTTTGGTAATTCCAAACTGTATTTAGTGATAGACTATTTAGGGCTATACAAACATTATCGTCTCAAATGTGTATGGTTTCTTAATGTCCACATTTATAACTTCTTTAAACTGATTATACCAATTAATGGTCTTGTTCGTAGGTATATCTTGTTCTTAAATAAGCTGATAATGAGAATCACTGTAATCACTGATTTAAATTCAGCAAACCATAAAACACAAAATATGCAAACTTACCAAATTATATTAAAATAAGCCCATATATATATATATATATGATAAAAGAAAAATGATCCTCCTATATTATACAAATCTAGTATAATGTTATAATTTTTAATTAGTTTCCTATTTTTAGTTTCTTTAATTTTCTGATTTCATCAACAGGTTTTATAAATCATTGATAACAGAGCGGTATATATGCAAAATGAGATTTTAAAATAAATTCATAAGATTTTTTTATTTTTAGAATATTGGTAATTAACACAATTTTTTTTTAATGTTAGGAAATCTGTTTCTGCTGTTTTTCAGTGAATCGTAATTATTTAATTGACCTTTTTATTTTTACAGTGGAATCCTCAATGCATTTATTATGGAAATGAAGAAGAGCAGTTAAAAAAAGAAAATAATTTATTTATGGACTTGGCAAGTGGAATCAACAAAGAAGAAAATGCTAAAGGTGTGAAAGAAGCTAAGGAATTTTTGTTTTCGTAAGTAATTTATTGACAATTTGTGAGTTATTATTTATTACTTTGTTTTAATGGTACATAAAATAATAATATAATCAGAAAAAATTACTATATTTAGAAATATTCAATATTGGAACTTTATGGTGACAATTATATACAATTTTTGAATCATACATCAACTTTGTTAAAAAATAATTGTGAACAATGGTGTGCATGGTCCTGTTAACAATTTGTTTTTGTTCAATTCAATTTTTTTAGCTTATATAATTAGGTAGAGTAAAATTTTCTGCCTTTCGAGATTTCCATTTATAATTTCCACAGTCAATATATTTTCAGAGTAACTTCATTTTTTTTTAATGTTTTACACACTCAGTTTTATCCCAACTAGGAGTCATTTACATATTTCTTGTATCACCTTTATCTTCTACCTCTAACCTCTTTGACAAGGTACAAGACTTGTCTGTATGTCTTAGCAATGTACAGCACAATGTGAGTTCCTTGAGGTTCCTGGGAATTATGTTGCAATCCAAACTAAAATGGCAAGATCATATTGAACTTGTTGCTTCACGTATATCAAGGGGCCTTTTTTTGCTTAGATCTATGAAAGGTTATGTGAGTCCCAATGTTTTGTTGGTTATTTACCATGCTCATGTGCATAGTCATATGGCCTATGGTACATTGCTATGGGCTAACTCAAACAATGCCAATAAAATATTTACTTTACAGAAAAGAGCAATCAGAATAATTAGTGGTGTCCCATGTAGAACTCCATGTAAACCACTGTTTATTAAGCTGGGTGTCTTGTCTCTACCCTCTTTGTATGTCCTCCAAGTGTTGTTATACATTAAGCATAGCCTACCTACCTTATTGCGAAACAATACTATACACAACTATTCTACTAGAACAAGTAACAACCTAGTCATAAATAGATGCAAATATAGTTGTACACAAAATAGTGCTATGCAACAGGGTATTAGACTTTTCAATGCTTTACCCTGCCTAATTCGTGAGGAACCTTTAGCTAAATTTAAAAAAATTCTAAAACATTTTCTAATAAAAGAATGTTTGTATAAGGTGGATGAATTCTTTGTGTGCGCATGCAGGCTGGGTTGAGTATTGTGTGAATATTTTGATGTTGTCATGCATGTTGTACATAAAAATGGTACTAGGTAGGTTTTTTGCATTTGTTTTTGATGGTATGTGAAATTGAACGTTGAATTGTATGTATTAGTTATTAATGTTAAATGTTGCATTGAATGAAGTTATTAGTTAAAAATGTTGAACTTTTTCTTGGTAATAGTGTTCTGTTGACTTGTCTGGGTGCAATGTGGAATTGTCAAAAAGACTAATAAAATTGTAATATAATGTAAAATTGACAAAAAGACTAGTTTTGTTGTTATTTACAATGATATATTTTAATTATTTTGTTGTGTACTGTTTACAGTCATATTTTTAAAAGTTTTAATATTGATGGTGCTTTTTAATTGTTTATAGGTTTAATCTTACTTTGATAGTTTGTTGTGTATGCTTTTGAAATGTTTATAATGGTATTTTTGAAGAATATACTGTTAATTTGTTGGTAATAGTTTTCTGCTGATGCATCTCACATAAATTGTGCTCTACATACGTAAACAAATTGGAATTTAAATAAAATAAAATAAAATTATTTGTAGATAATAAATTGTATGTGTATATTTTACTATAATATTTGCTATTTTATAAATTTTGTTATATTGCTAGTGTTATCAATAATAATTGTACTTTATCGTATTGCATACCTGCTTGTAGGTTATCATTGTGTTATGACTTGTCTTATACAGATGTAATATTTGTCAAGAAAGGACTAATAAAATTGAAATTGAAAAAAAAAAAAATTGAAATTTCCCTGTCTTTTAATTGGTTCGCATTCTTGTCTGATATACAACTAATTCCCAAATGTTACAAAAATCGAGTTACAAATGTTACAAAAATCCATCAACTAAAGGAATTATAAACCTGAAGATTTATTAAAAAAATAATAATTTACTTTTTAATATGTTATGCTTTGTAATGTTTTTCTATGACAATATTTCACAAATGGTTCAATACGTTGTTTCAGATATTTTCACTCTATATTAGAAACGGAAGGTTATCAAAAAATGCAAGAAATTGAAGAGAAGTGGAAGAATGGTGCAGATGATCTTTTTGATATTAAAACTGTCTTGCCTAACATGACAAGTATGTATTTCATGAACAGTATTATATATTTATTATAGATCACGATATTGTTATCAAATATTTGTCTTTCTTGCATCATCTTACTATGCTATGAGATATTTGCTATATGAATAATTTTATAAAAGCGAGAGATCATAAGTATTTTTTTTTTTTTTTTTACAATTTTAAAATTCTACCTGATACCATGGAGTATTTGTTGTATTGTATTTTATAGGTATTTGTGATGTTTTATTGGAGTCTACTCGATTCTGTGTATTGGATGAAAACATATGTCTATCAGATCAACTTTGTGAGACATATGACGAAACAAAGGTTGAACTGGTTGAAAGTGTTGATTTTATATTGAAGAATCCAAGTGAAAGTTATTCAATGAAAGTGGAAAATGGAATGGAACCTATAGATTTTATACAGGTATGATCTCTTAGCAGATGAATAATTGCACGTTGTATTGAATGAAGCTCTTTAATATCTTGTATGTATTCTTCAATAATTTTACTTGCAGGGAAGTATTTAGGAAAGTGTGTTAATTATCTCTAAAAGACTAGGGACCAGTTAACTGGTATCCCCCCCGCCCAGACAAATTTAAAGGGTTTGTGTAATATTTGTTTTCATAAATTCCTGTAGTTTTGGAAACCTCAATAGTAAAAGATGTTTTTTTTTAAATACTTTTTTTTTTTTTTTTTTTTTTTTTTTAATGAATAATATGACGTGATTATACTATTTTACTTTGTAGACATCAAAGTCTTTCTTGTATGTGTAGCGACAGCTTTTTCATCAACATCGTTAATCTCATCACGCTGAGCATACTTAACATGTAATATTTAGATCACACTACACATCACAATTGTACATAATATTTATGACACACACGAACGGATGTTTAAGATTAAAATGTTTGGTTACATTATGCTGTAGGCATACTTTAAGCTGTACGTGTTCCCTGGGTAGTGCTAAATGATGGCTAATGCTTCCCAAAGCCCTCTACTGAGAAGCAAGATCAAAGATGGCATTAGCCAGCAAGAGCCATTGGACAACAACATTATATGCTGTATGAGTTTTATACATATAAAATAAGGATGGAACATTCCACTTCTTAGTGACTTGGTGGACTGATAGTCTGCAGGTAAAAATCACATTATTTGCTGAGTGTTCAGAAAATTGTAAAGGGTACAAACAATAAGGGTGTTTCTTTCTAGCAAATGTAAAGATAAGATACAACTGTGCAGGAATGAAAAAAACTTAAGGATATTTCCTGAATATTTTGAGTTTTATTTACTGCATAAAAAAAAAATCATAGCTGCAACAATTTTGTAGTTAATTTTAGTTGACAAATTCAGTATTTCTTAAATCATAATAAGTTCTAAATATTGATTCATGATGATAAACTATTTTGTAACAGTCACGTTTATTTTTTGTACATTTTTCAACATTACATTGATTTCTTAGCTTGTACAATTTGGTTTTTTAACACTTAGGTATTCCCTACCATGAATTTTTTCACTTTTGCTTCCATTTGCTTATTATTTTTCTTTTACTAGACGCAGGCTTTTTCTTTTTTATTATCTCAACTGCATAATATTCAAATTGTGCTGAACTGTCCATGTAATCTTTTTTTAAATTTTCACCAGATTTCTCCGTGCTGTCACTAATTTCCAAATTTGTACAAGTATTTAACTGCTTTTTATTTTCTCAAATACTTGACATGGTTTTTACTTTTTTTTTGTACTCTTTGTAGTGATCATTGTGTGAAAGTAAATCGCATATATTGCATAAGTCATACTCATCTTTATTAAAATCCTTATCCTTATCCTCATACTTTTGAACATAGACTGGAGTCTGCATCTGAGAGATATTCATCACTAATCATTTATTTAAAAAACAATTTTGTGAGTGGTACATCGCCTTCAGAATCAATATTTAATTCAACAATTTCTTATGTGTCCTAAGATAGTCTCAGTAAACCAATCCTCTGCCATTGCATTTTAATTAATTGTCCTCCAACTACATATTTACTGTCCTTGTCATTAAAACAATGTCTTTAGTTGACACAACATTTTTATCGCCATTGTCCCATTTGTTATATTATATCCAAAGTTTATTATATACTGTAGACTATGTTACCATAGGCCAATTTACCATATTTTATACGGCCAATTTATCGGGTTCAATAGATAAGTTAATTGATTTGGTGGTTCAGGTATACATGTATATATTTATTACAATTCTTTCACAATACAACTTGATATGTTTTCATACAAAAATTTAACTAATACACTTTGATGCAATATCTTAAACTATTAACATGGTCGTTTCAACATTTTTGACCCAGAGCGATAGCAATTATTGTGACAAAAAATTGAATCAACTAATCTCTCTATCTCTCTCTCTCTCTCTCTCTCTCTCTCTCTCTCTCTCTCTCTCTCTCTCTCTCTCTCTCTCTCTCTCTCTCTCTCTCTCTCTCTCTCTCTCTCTCTCGAAATAAATTATAATAAAGGTATGACCAATTGTGAGATGGCCTACTAATTCAAAACTAAGTAAGAGTCATCAGGTATTAGTTCTGGGCTTAGGAAGGATCGTTTCCAGCAAAATGGTATGATGAGCTCTGGTTGAGCAGCAGTGTGTGATCGAGCATTATGGTAAAGCAACACAACACCACAACGAACCATGCCTCATCTTTTGTTTTGAATTACACAACAGAATTTTTTGTAACATTTCACAATACATACATCAGATATTAAGGATTAGACCACAAAACCTAATCAGCATTTGCACAATTTTCTAGTTTGTGCCATCTAACCCACATAATTAGACCACATGGCTTAATTACACTCTTAGGCTAAATACACACATGTCAGTTTGTGTTGAATCGATTGTCAAAACGATAAATTTCCAATGCTGTTCACAACAAAGCTGTCGCTGAAACCTATGTTCGACTTCATAACACTCCATTTTCCAGTGAGGAATTTTTTAATTTCATAAGGATCTGAAATCTCTTTTTTCTAAATTATTTAGAAACTTGGAGATCAATTATTTAAAAGATATTACTAAAATATATTACTAGGCGTCTATTTATAGACGTACAAATAATAAAATTTAAACAAAAATATAATCCAGTGTTAAACATTGGGATAATACTTAATTGAAATCATATCATTGTAATGAATAAATTGTGTGTATTTAATTGCTAAATATTTAATTTTTAACTTCACTTGTTGTTTTTTTCTGAGTGTTGCAAAGCTTCTTTGCAGAGCTTAGTTTACACGTCCGAATGCAACAATTTATAAATATGAATTGATAAGTCTTATTCAATAGTAACGTTATTGAAAATGACTTGTCGAGTTTTTGGTGACGGTGTCGCTTGAAAGTTATGTATTTCTACCCATTATTTTACATGGGTTGATATGTCGAGTTGACAGTCAACTGGACACAACATCTTTTGTACTTCATCAGTATTCTAACAAATTATATTCTTCAAGAAAAAAAATCTGAATATATAATTAAACATCCTTACATCTAACTTGGTCCTAGCACTCTATTTTCACATTAAGTATGTGTTAAAACTGGATTCCCCCCCCCCCCCTACAATCTGCTCACATTTCTTTATTAGTTTAAAAATAACAGCACAATGATGAAATCAGTGAAGAGTCCCAAACAGAGCATTCTCTAATTAATAGTAATTATTTGATTTTTATTTATTATGTATTTAAAATTGGATATTTTTTCATCTTGTATGATATACTTTTATTTTTGTTTTCTGAAAAAAATTCCTGTTTATAGAACATGTAAGCCACAGCAATAATAAATAAACCAGTATTATTTAGTAACTTGACATGAATAGCTAACTTGATGTAAATTAATAATATACATTTGATAGTCAGTATACAGTGGAACCTAGTTCTGTGTAAATTTAGTAGTTTTGTAACCTGTTGATATAATTTTATTTGGTTTTTGTTTTGAATGTTTGATAATTTCCTAAACTCTGTGGCCAATATCTGAGAAAGAAAATGAAAAATGAATTCTTGTTTTTATCCTCAATGTGTAAAGTGGGATAACTTTTCTTTGTAGAATGTTACTTTAATGCCTACTGAAACAGAGATCTTGAACAGAAGAATATTTTTATTTCTACTTGGTTTTCTTCGACAGGAATGCAATAAAATAAATTGTCTACAAATATTTTCAAACTGTCTTACACAAAACTAAAGGCCATACAAGTAAGCTAGTTATTCTAGGGTGGGTTCATCAACTCTTTATAAGATATGAAGGCTCTTGGCAGTTTCAAGACGGCGAAGTATAACTATGATTCAAAGCTTGTTAGGTAAGATGCATTTACTTCAGGGGGTAGATGAAAAGACAGCAGACAATGAAAAATCTTTCTACAGTAATGAAGTCAATGAAGGATGAGGAATTTAGCTTATTAGACTATAAAAAAATTATCTGAGAGACGTGAGTTTTTTTTAGGAAAGTAGAGGGTCAGAGGTGTTCACACAGATTTCTCTCCATAATTCATCCCATATTCTACACAGAAGGGCCCACATGTGTTCTACTTAATATGCTGTAACTCCATTGAAAAAAAAAAATTTTACACCCCACAGAAGGTGTTCTGCTGATGCCTTACCATTGTAGCAGATTCGTCAGGTATCCAATTCTACTAACCCCATTTTCTTGTGGTGATTTTCTTCTGGCCAGTGACCTAACAACTGTCTCAAATCCTTTCTACCCAGTGACAAAATATTTTATGGCTTTTGACTTATACAATTTGATAAACCTCTTTGCCTATTAATTATAATTATGGAATACCTGTCATAAGAAGAAAAATGCAGTAATTTTCTTTTCTTTATATCATCTTAAACGTACTAAGTAAACCGGTCTAAAACAATTTACATATCGGTTGCCCTAAATGCTGGAACAAGAGGTGCATTTAAAAACTTTAAAAAAAATCATATATATAGCTGTTATAAAAGAAGCTCCACTACTGATTTCTATAAAATTTTGTTAAATTACTACGAAAAATAATAACTGAAACCAGTATGCCAAATTGTGAAATATAGATGAAAATTACAACTTATAAAATGAAAATAAATGTTGACTGCCATAATTAAAAACGTTTTTCAGTAAAAAGTTAATTAAGAGTTATGCCTGGGAAGTGAAGGCTCATTTTTAATATGAACAAATACGAAGCCTAGTAGATCTCTTGGTAACATGAAGGAAGAGAATGGAAGCTTGATATAGCAACATGACAGAGTTTTTCCCCCTTCATATGTAAATGAGAAAGTTTGTGCACCATTTATTTAATTATTATACCTTGGCAAACCTTGGTCACTGTAATAAAAACTTGTTTTTATTTCTGTATATTTGCTTATTAATTTATATGATTGCTTTACAAACCTGTTTGACTAACTATTATGATATTTTAAACAAATTTGATTTGATTTTATGCTACATATAAATTATTAATTTTCTTTAAGAATACAATTTTTTTTTCAATTTTGACCAAAAAATAAAACCTGCATGAATCCACAGGCATCATTAACACAAATCCTTGTCGCTCCGAAGCATGTAGCTCAGGAAGCACCTAGCAACAACTGTCAGCAAAATATTATTGAACCTGATCTACAAGAATTACAGGTATTTTATGTTTAGTATTTTATTATCATTATTTATTTATCAATTCGTTGATTTTAACCTACAAACAGTTTAGTAATATGATTCATAAATATATACCTTGTAAAATTGAAAACAATCCTATTTATAATTTTAATCTGTAGCAACATCCTTCACACACTAGACTGAAGATCCCATCCATGAGTGTGTAAAATATGTTACAATAATAGATACAGTAACATAAAGAGGACTGTTTTCGATTCTGTAAGCTATATATAAATTGGTTAGATTTAGTATGGACAGGAGACAGGCTTACCTTGGAAAGTGGTCCTTGGTAACTTTAGTGTTGTGTGTGTGTGTTTTTTACTTGTGTACTATTAGGTAATACCAGAGACCATTTTCCAAGGTAAGCCTGTCTCCTGTCCATACAAAATCTAACCAATCTAATAGGTTATGTGCCCTATTAAGTTCTGATATATATATATTATAAGAATTTAATGTGGTTTATGTATAATAATAAGTATTTATAAAGTAAAGTTAAGATTTCATAGGTTTAAAAATTTTCAAATGACATAAAATGGCGGGTCTAGTCAATGTTTTTTTTCCTAAAGGGTCAATCTGGACATTCAATTTTGATATATCCTAGACAAAATAACTTTTGATTTACATTAATACCAAATTAAATATGGAACAAAAATTATATATATATATTGATAAAAATAGTTGGAAAAGAGTATTTTTTTTTTATCTGTTACAACATTGAATGAGATTTTGTGTGCTAGCAGTGACAAAATATCTATAATAAATCTCTTTTGCATTTGAACATTGTATATGAATGTAGTAATAATTATTGTTTTATTTGTGAATATGAAAATTTTTAAATTAGCCTTATTAGTTCCTAAATCATTAATATTGGAATAACATTACCGAAAATACTATCCATTTAAATCAAATTTGTATATATTATCTTTTGAAGACATATGACCATAGAGACTTTTATTTTAGCCTCTTTAATAGATGCTTATAGAGTTAGTCACTGAATTTAAATTTGACTGTGGTTTGTATGTTAATAGTTGAAAACTTATGTACTCCCACAACATATTGAAAAATTATAAATATCTAATTTTAAATGTTTTTTAGAACTTATACTTTAGTGATGAAACGGATGACTCTTACGAAGAGCCAAATAGTTTACAACAAATTGAAAAATTATAAATATCTAATTCTTAATGTTTTTTAGAATGTATACTTTAGTGATGAAACGGGTGACTCTTACGAAGAGCCAGATAGTTTACAACAAATTGAAAAATATCTAATTTTAAATGTTTTTTAGAACGTATACTTTAGTGATGAAACGGATGAGTCTGAAGAAGAGCCAGATAGTTTCTCCGATGTAGAACAAAATGAAGATTTAGAAGCAGTCGATAATAACTGTGAAGAGGAAGATGAAATAAGCCCGACGCTTCCGAAAACTCCTTTAGATACCTTAGGTAATTTACTTGATCAGATATTAATTAAATAGTAAATTAATATGAGGGTCATTTTTTAAAACTAAAAACCATTTTGTTACCGATCAATCTATTTGATTAATAAAACCAATTTTCAACTGGCAAATACATTTCTTTATTTGTCTATGTAATCTTCATGCAGGTCTAAGGACTCATTGAGAAAAGTAGAAGTTTGTTGATTCTTAATCATAGAAATCTCCTGCCTGTCTATTTAACCAATCCACAACGATTTTTTTTCCATTCATCATTTACCATTCACTTTTGTCGTAAAAATTGCTTCAGATTTGGAAAAAAATGAAAATGTGAAGACGCAATATCAGGACTTTATGGGAGGGAGTGTTCAAGATTTTTTTAAACTTATCCAGTAACAATGATATCAATACTGCATTGTTTGGCTGAGCTTTATCATGTACTTTTTCTTATATTTCTCTGTAAACATTCTTGGAACCCACCCAGCACAAATTTCCTTGTATTGAAATTTTACAGAAACAATATGTTTAACACCTTTGTTTGCCAAGACCTCAGTGATGATAACTACTCGTCCAGATATGGAACATAAGTTCTTCCTTAATTAAACAGCCTACACCTTCCTTCCTTCAAAACTCCTTCTCCATACATCTACAATTTGTTGATGAACTTCAACAAGAAAAATGTTTTTTTTTTGCATTCAAAAATCTAATCACTAAACACTTCACAATCGGCAGATTTGGTGATAGAATTTTTACAATGTAATGTAAACAAATAGGCCTAGTTATTAAATCCAGACACTGAATACGCACTGGTGATGTTATGGGGGACTTGTAGAGAGAATCTGACCTTGAAACAACTCTATCTGCAGCTTGTGTGGTTATGGTGTGCAAACGGTTCTTACTTAAAAAATATTTGATTATTCGAAATTGTCACTTTTATTTACCAAAAAACAAAAAAAACAGTGTGTCTATGTGTTTGCATGTATGTCTATGGTCGGAGTTCCTTCTACTTGACATAGCCTATATATTTGGACCGTTTCACACATTTTTTTTTCCAAACCAAATTATATAATACTTCTTTAGTTGTTTAAGTATAGCTAGTGACACATAATACTATTGCTTGAGTACTTTAGTTCTCCATTTTGTCACTGAGTTATGGTACACACAAAATTTGGTATGCGAAGTAAAATTCAAATTATCAGTACAAACCAAAGACATTTTTATAAAATTGAACCGAACTTCAGTTTATTAAGTAAAATTTGAACTGAATTGAAACATCTCGAAAAATCTATTCTGAAACTGAAGCAATTATTTATTTCCATATATAAAGTATTGAACAGTTAATCTTGGAAACTGTCATCCAAGGAAATATGAATCGGTGAACATATGCTTTGTTTATATCATGTAATTTTTGGACTAATCTGAACAATTAATGCGAGAAAACGATACTAACACATGATTTTAAGTTTGAACTTTGACTAAAAATATATAAATATAGGTTTGATATTCGAACAAAACTGATATTTTTAAAATTTCACATGAACTGAACAGAACTTTATGAGTTAAAATATGAACCAAACTGACCATGGTAAATTTGCTCTGTTTTAAATTTCTAAACTAGTTCAAAACCACCCCTAGAGTATTTATTGTTTTGGGTCATTGTAAAAACCATTACACAACAAAGTTAGTTGGAATATTCCATATCCAAATCCCAAAATTTCTTCTAGCATCTTACGAATCACCCTGTCTACTGTAAGGTCCTGTCCTCCAACAGCATGCCCTTTCACTCTTCCATCACTTGAATTCAGAAATGTTGATGTCTGTGTTATCTATCTATGAGGAATATACACACTTACTTCAACTACTACTCATCCTCTAAGTACTACTCAAAGCATCCATGTCCTGTAAGAAATAGCATAACAAAAAAGTGTTTTTTTTCATACTTCATTTTCATTCATTCACTTATTGACTGTATTAGTTTTCTTGTCTCATCGCCTATGGCTTCAAAATCTCATTCCGCCTGTCGTGTCCAATACAAACGCAACATTTGAAACCTAGCTACTTCATTTTTGTCTACTCCCCAGCCTCTCTCCCAAGTAATTCTCAAGGCATTCAGCGAGTGTACAAGCAAGTAAGATAGATGTCTCCAGTTATACTGTCATGTAGGCACTGATGATAGCTGTTTCCATCCTTCTCAAAAGAGTTTCCTTAGACTTGGCATGTATTGACACCTGCCCAAATTGACTCCATTGTCCATGACCTGTCTCACATGACCTTTATCTAAAAGACTACCTAGATTATTTCATAGTGTAACAACTGATTATTCCTCAGTTTTAAAATTTATAATAATCATAGATACTAATCCTCCTGCTTATGATAATCAGCAATTCTAAATAATATAATATGAACAATAAACCTATGGAAATATATTTTTATTGATCATGTTGCAGGCGTATTGAATTCAGTTGAACATAGTCCAATGAACATCCTAGATTATGTAAATACAAGTGGAAATAATCAACTGAATATTTCAGAACTTCTAAAGAAGTTTAATTCTAAGACCAAAGAACTGTCTGTTGAGCCAGAACCCAAAGTAGTAAGTAAACATCTAATTCAATTTAAATATTTTGAAGTCTAGCACTAGAGGTCATTTTTTTTGGAATGGTAGCACATTTTTAAGTAATGTATAAACACATTTTATCAAAACTGAAGTAACTTATAAGAAAAACCATTTTTGTTAAAACATTGATGCTTATTAATTTTGATTAAAGTATTAATTGAAATAATAACAAATTTTATTTTCTGCAATTTTCAAAACAAATTTTAAAAACCCAAAGATTAGCAAATACACAGTATTAGGTTTTTTTCTTCTAGAAACCCATTACAGATTAAAATAGTTTTAAAAGTTTATATGTTTATAAATTCTAAATGTATTAAAAACCCCTTTGGAGACAATACTTAAATACTGAGACTACCCGAGAATACTAAAGTCAATTTCGTGATTTATGCGAGCATTTACTGAAATTGGTATAACTTCTGAATGGTTCAAGATAATCTAGTGAATTTTGTGTTGTTGTTTTTTTAAGATATCGTCGTTTCAAGAAAAACTGTACACATATTATATTTTTGTATAAATTTGTTAATTTTTTATTGTTAAAACAACAAAATTTACACTTTAATTTTTTTAGTATAGAAAAAAAAATGTGTTACTATGCTTTACATATTTTTTATTTAGTTATTTTCGTACATGTAGACAAGATTTTAAATAAGTAAAAAATTGTTTGCTTAAGTAATGTGAATTCCGTTGATAAGTTGACATACTGGTAAAATTGATCTGTTACGTTAGACTACATCCAATCTCTCCAATAATAAATTACAGGAAGATAGAGACATGCATTATTATATACTTCTAATTAGCTGAAAATGCAGGAAGGAGAACAAATTTGATCAAATTAACTAGCATCAAGAAAAATATTGGACACTTGAATTCTATCGACATTTCTGTCTCTAGGCTTACCTTTCCTCTTATTCACTTCTATATTTCCAATTGGAGGTCTAGAATTTTGTTCTACCTCACTCTCATAATTTGACATAACATCTAAATAATTTTTTATTACACCCCTACCAACACATACAGGCCTAAGCTCATCAGCCATTACATTATCATCATCATAAGATATTTCAAAATTATTTTGAAAAATAGGCCTAACTGTGCTAGATGTTTTTTCTCCTCGGGATCTTCAACTATATTATCGACAATCTAAAAGATAATAATCAGTATAAAAATCATTATAACCTTCAAATTCTTCTTCAATAATTATAATGTCATTATCACTATCTTCATCTCATACCTAAGTTGTCTATCGACTTCACTAGAATATAAATTTTCTTTATAGCAATTACTCATCTTGACAATTTTTAGTAATACCTCAATGTCATAAAACTAGGAAAGCTGTTAAAAACAATACATTTATACAACAAAAACCATAAACTATAACAGATGATGACCCGGCAAGTGGCGGATGTTAACTACGCACTTACGCTTAGCTTCGGAGTGAAATTATTTGTTGATTTCTTTATTTATTGTTTTATGGAACAATATTGCAAATATTGTAAAAATAAAATACTTTTACACATTTTTTCTGGATCCGATATATCGGAAGTTCATATTTTTTTAACAAAATTCTAACTTCTGATATCAGAAATTGATCTGCAAGGTGTTAAAAACCTTAATAGTAACATTCTTTCTTCTCCTGTCTCATTTAAAAAAAATCAAAATTCAGCATCAAATGAATTGAAACATGAACATTAATGTATTTGATTGTGAAGTAATATTATTTATTTGTAATGAAACTGAATATTTTTATGTTTTCAGAGCACTTGTGATATAGAATGCCAGACAGATGATTCTGAGTTACAACATAACGTTAAATTGATTGCCAAAGTAAAATCTCTCCTGGAAGAAGTTGATGAACTGAAAAATTCCTTAATAGCTAAAAATACAGAAATTGGAAAATTGGAGGTCTCGCACAATAAACAAATACAGGTTATATATTTATTTATTTTCTTTTGCTTTGGTGAATAATATAAATTTGTATAGTAGTGTCACTTAAATATATTAGTCAACAACAATAAATTTTAATACAATATTATAAAAGTATAAATAAACAATACAAGCATTAGGCAGAAAAAGTAAGGGCAAAAATCATAAAGGCTCGGGCTTGGCTCAAGCTCAAATGTCAGACAAGAGCCCGAAAATTATTGAACCCTTGAATTTTAAGCTCAACAGAATGTAAACAGTCCAATGCATCTAGTACCAACACTAAACTATATGTTAATAATGTGATGTGAAGTTGGAAAATTATTTATCTTGAACGTGTTTGTTTTATTTCCATATTATTCATGTTATCATTGTCACAAAACACTTCCGATTTTCTCACATTTTATTTTCACGCATATACAGGGTGATTCGCTTAAGGTTCCGAGCACTTTCGAGCTGATTCCACTGGCAAAAATAATGAAAAAAGTTCATATACACAAATGCTTTGTTTTCGAGTTATCCGCCATTTTTTTTTTTTTTTTTTTTTTCACAAAATACTTAATATTTTTAAAAGTTAAAAAGATATTGAGCTCAAACTTTGTACACCTATTCGTTATATTAATGTCAAATATCTCAAAAACCAAAGAATTTTTGATGGTGCTCTAAAAGGGCTATTTTAGTTTTGTTAAAATTATGGTTCATTGGGAAAAACCATAGTGGTTTCAATTGACCCAAACGAGCATACCAAATTTAAAAAAATATAAACATGAAAAAAAGAAACGTTAACCACTATAAAAAACTCAATTTCATTCAAATGCAATTTATGCTTAGCATGAGTTTATGATACGAGGGAAAAAAAGTTTACGTTTGTGTAAGTAAAGTTTTTTTGTCTACAGTGGTTGACAAAGTGGCATTTTGTTCATTTAAATTAGTTTTCAAAACAGCTGATTTCTCAACAGTTTCATTTTGCCTACTACTTTGCACACTACTTTGCTCACTCCGAAAGGCAAACGAACAAAACGAAATTTAGGTTAAGTTTATTTGAATTGATTTATAATATACAGGAAATGTCCTGTATGTAGGTTAGATTAATTCTTACATGTAAAATAACATGAATAAACAACAAAGCAACGTTTAAAGTTGAAAAAGGAAGTAATTATCTTGAAGATGATTGACAGTGTATGTACACAGAGAGTATTTTTCGTTTGCCGAGTTTTGAAGTTGGCAATCCCGTTTCCTCAACAATACACCTAAGTTATTTGTAATATTCATAAATAACCTCAGTTTTGACGTGAGAACTTCTACTCAGTGTATATTTTGTGTAGTTAGTTTTAAAACATGGACAGTTCAGAGAATGAAAACGTGTCAAATACCCCGCCTAAATTAGCGGAAAAAGCTAACAATGTTGTACTAAATCTCCTTCCTGTCAAATCAAGGAAAAAGTACGACCGCCAGTATGAACTGTTTTTGTCATGGCTAAAGGAAAACAATGGTAACAAAATAACAACTGTCTCAGACAAAGTATAATGTGCAATTCGTGAGCAAAGTGTCTTTTTTAAACTCGATAAACTTGACGCACTCAGCAAGCCTCGTGCGTCAACATTTTTCTCTCGTTTAAATATGCCTCTTTGCTCACTAGTTGCACAAATAACTTTTTTTTCCTTTTTTTTTTTTTTTATCATACATAATTTTGGTATACAATTACAACTTGTTTTTTCTTTTTAATTTCTAGAAACTAGAAGGAGAAAAATGTAAGATCTTAGAAAAACAAGAAAAAAATTTGAAACGACTAGAAACAGAATATTCCAAAAAAGAAACTACATTGAAAAAAGAAAATGAAGACCTTCAAGTTAAGAATAAAGAATTGACTGATAAAGTTACAATATGCAAAGAATTAGTCAAGTAAGAAAATAAAAGTTCAATTGTATAAGAATTGTATTTGTTAATAGTTAGTTATAAATCTTGATCCAACGACTGTATTCAACTAATTCATACAGTTAAGATAGGAGTTAATAGTAGTGTCCAGAGGAATAAATGTTAAAATACAAGGATGGTGCTGTTTGGATACATTTTTATGTGTTTTAATAATATTTATATAATCGTATGAGCAACTTATGTTACCACTTGGGAAGGAGTGGAGGGATTCATTGTTAAATGTTTGACGATATTTATTCTTCATTTCAGACCATTCTAAAAAAAAAAAGTAATGAATGGACTCAGTATGAATTTCACAAATCTGTGATCATCCCTAAAGCTTAAATATCTGAACCAATTTTTGTACCTTCCAAGTAAATTTTTCCATCAATTACCTAGTTGAGGACTATAAAGCCAGATTGAATTTTTCTCCTGAATACAAAATTGAACCATGGGAAGGAGACAATGATCTGTTGCAGTTAAAATTATGCATTTTACATTCTGTTAACCATGGATTTAACATCTAAAAATAATTAATAAGTCAGAATTTTAACCCTAAAAAAATAATATTAAAATAAATAGTAAATGCTGTAATAGTTACTGTACATTTGTACCTCATGTCATTCAGATTTAGAACTTTAAAAGGACCAATAAATGAGGAGGCACTATATGAATGTCATTGTTAACTTCCATTTTTAATTTTATGTATTTAGGCAAGCGGAAGAGTTTCAAAACCTTATGCAGAAGGCAGTTGGTGACAATATGGTTAAAAAACATAGAGCAGTTTTAGCAGATCTTAATAGTCGGAAATGTTTCTGCGAATTACAAATTAAAACGTAAGTTTTTTGTTTTATTCATTTTTATAAAATTTTATAATTTAGTAGCCTAGATAATAAGTTTTAATACTTTACTTCTTTACTTTATAATTCAAAAGAAGTTTTTAGGCTCTCGTGGACTCATTTGTAGTGACTGCGGGTGTGGCATACCTATCTTCACATAGTCTTGTGTTGGATCTTTCTCTTTCATCTGTTCTATCAGATATCTCTTCCGACTCTAACATTATTAGAGTATTCTAGGGCTGGTTCTAGTATTTTGTGCTCTTTTCTTTTCTTTTTTTGTGATCCTGAGGGTTTTTGGTTTTAAACAAACAAAAATTATTTTGGTATTTGTATTTAGAGTGTTTGGACTTCAAATTAAACAATGAGTGTTTAAAATACAATTGTCATAACTCAAAATTTTGATTGTTTATAAAAAGACCAAAATAAAACAATTTTACTTTCTAATGAATATTTTTGTAAAATTATATTCATTTGTAACTCCTAAAAGACTACTTTTACTTACGCCTACAAAACAAAAATAATATACACTAGTAATCAATTTTATATTGTTTTATCTACATAACTGACTGAACACTTGTAAATGTAAATGTTCATAGGCACAGACTTTGTGGAAACATATTTCATATCATCAATTAAAAGTTCCTAACATGACCTCCAAGACAAACCAGTCATTTTAGAAAATCTCAAATCAATTGTGCGGCAAATCTAACGATTTTTTGTCATTGGAAGTCGGTTGGATTTTGATTGGTTTTAAAAATAACGGTTTACCTTGTTTGAGTTATGAATACTACCCATATACTTGTATTTTACTTATAGCTTGTCATTTAATCTGCATTAAAATAGTTTTGGCTCTAAAATTGACAATAGATTGACTCTTGAGTAACGATTTAGAAATTTATTGAAACTCCACCAAAAATTTATTATAACAGTTTTTGTCTATATATTTAAGTATTTCAACACACGAAATTAGATCAAAATTTTCAAATTTTATTTCTACATATTTTATAATAATATCAATTACGCTGTAAGCTTCCGTATTATCCGAGGGCCTGAAACCCTCAAAAAGGAATATTCATGCAATACCCTAAATTTTGTGTATCCGAAATGAGTCTTTGTATGATTAGCAGGATTTGTTGAGCAGGATTTAACTGTATATTATAATTATGTGTAACAATAATATTTCTATTTCTGTTTTTTAATTATTTATTTATTCCATTTTGTGAATTTTAAGCTAAGTCGAACATACTTTTTTCCTTAAAAAAAAAATGTACAATTAAACAATTAATTAAAATTATTGTCCTATAGGTTAATGAGACGCTGTGTGGAGAAAATATCGGAAAACCAAAACCTTTTGAGTAGTTTATGTACGGAGGAGTTGAAAGATTTACCTTGTTGGGAGTTTGTTCGACAGAATATAAAACAGTGGGAGGATACTATTTTACAAGTTAATAAAACAGAAACTGCATTTCAGGTAGGAAACACTTTCATTTTACATAACTTTTCAAGTAATATCAATTACTAGACTGAAATGGTTCTTGCAGCTAAAAAACAAAGTGCCAAAAACGAAACGAGAAATTATAAAAATTCGATGAAGTTGCTGTGCTTTCCTGTTAGGGAGAGGCACGCTATGGCAAGTCATAATATGACAAAAAATAAAGTTATTGCTTATATATTTTTTGAAAATGTTAATTCAAAATGTTTTATTATCGAAACCGGTAATTTTAAGTTGAAAGTAGGATTGTAGATTGATAGTGCATATGAGGAATAATTAATTTGTCTTTTACTTTCTTACACATGCATTAACAAATAGAATTACTAATCAAACAAAACTATTATCACTAAAAAGATCAGTAAAATAGTGAAAATGAATATTGGAAGCAGTCTTAGATTTTGTAAAATAATTTAAACAATATTTATATAATTGGATAAGGTCTAAACATGCTTCACTCGTTTCATAGACCTTAAGCATACTGTTATAAGATGAAATTAAGTTTAAATGATGGTAATAAAGATTAATTTTTCCTGGCAATTATTCTTGAAACATAATATTTTTTAATTGCGATTTTGTACACAGGTTATGTAATTTATAATTATATTTCACTAAAATTGATAGAGCTGATTTTTATAAATTATGTATTTTATAACAGTATTTGGCCGATTATTTTGATTTTACTGATTCATTTGAATATTTTTGGAAATATGTCGACGAATATGGTTTTGTTTAGGTCCTTAGAGACCTACTTTCTTTGGGTAAACTTTGATCTAAACTAAACAGTCAGCATAGTACCACAAATTGACATTATCTTATAGATTTTTCATCCCCTTTCGAACTACGTATTCAAAATTATTATAGCTTTTATGACTTTTGACATATATACATTATACGAAATCATGACCAAAATTAACCAGACTAGTTTGTGATAATTTGTCTTCAGCGAATAAGAAAAATAGTTTCATATTATGAACAGCTGTTTTATACTGTTTAAAAGACAACATTCATATCTATCTAATCCTACAAAGCAACATGTTATAGGCTTATTTTTAGAGAAGTTTTCTGAACTGTAAATCTCGTCGCATTGGTAAGTTTTGTGTCTGTGTGTCAAATGCATAGTATGTGTGTACAGTCCATAGATTTTCAAGCATGGCTCGATTTATTTCTGTTATTGTGAACTTATTTGTTATGTAGAGTGATTTGTTTATACAAGTTATAATATGTGTGTGTGGTTGTTTCTAGAGTTTATTTATTTGAGTGAATTTTAAGTTTTTCACTGATTTTGTTTCAGGTCAGGTTCTAGGTTATGTCAAATTGGGCATTACTTTCTTCGGAAATTTCCACTTTGTCTAATAAAACTTGTATAAATTGATTTTCTTTTTACCAAATTTTATCTGCAACTATTATATAAAACTTTTGTACGGTATGTCTTGAAAAATGTTTAAAAAAAATATTGTATGGTATAACGCTTTTCTGTGTAATTTTTCCTTTGGTCATTGGACGGTTATTTGTTTCCTGGCATAACTCTAAAATATTTACATCTAAAATTTTTGGCATTAGATACATAAAATTTATATAGCTTTCTAAGAAAAATGATAATAAGGAGTTTTGTTTTGAATTTTTGAATATGGCCTAACTTTTTAGCGATTTTTGACTTGTTAAGTAAAAATATATTTTTTCTAATGGAAATTTTATAATTTGATTTTTATTTTTACCAGCTATTATATGCTAGATAGGCGAGTCTTGAATATGACAATATCATCAATACATATGACATATTATAATACAGTAATAAATAAATAAGTTTGTAACAATTTCAACAGACTCAACTTCTCTAAAATATTTCAAATTTACAATATCGTTATTAAATTAAAAAATATCAAGCAGTAAAATTGTGTAATACTTTAGTAACCGCACAGAACCTTCGATACTTCAACTGTCGATATTTTGACAATCCGTATACTTTGACACTGAAACTTGTTCAGACACATCACAAAGCATGCTGTTTGAGCATTCTGCCACTTCCAGGGTTAAATTAACAAAAAAGGTTTGATAATGTACTCAATTGAATAAACATACAGTATCGCTTTCCACTCATAAAGACAATCTCACTCGCAAAGTTTAATACAGACTAAAAATATTAGCAGGGAATCAACGCAACAGGATAAACACATGGAGTTCATTGACAGATGTCACAACGTACATGTTTCTCATTGGCCTGTACAGTATTTTTAGATGAGTGGTGGGGCTTTATTTGTGTACAACTCTATTTCTAAGAATTGAAGACAGCAGTTTTCTATGAACAAAACTACTTTGTACACAACCCAATGAAATGACCTTCACAACTGCAGTATTTTTCCCGTGTGATATTTTAAATCTTTATAGTATCTTAAACACGTAACTATAAATAAATCAATGAAGTTTTAACATGAAAATAAAAATTAAAACGTGATTTTTCGGTAATTTCGTAATACTCGGATTCACATTGGTTAATACGGAAACTCGTTTAACAATCCTTTGTGCACCATTTCTATTTTTACAAACCGAACTTTTTTTTTTTCTACTTCGGTTAACTCAGAACTTGATTAGTGAGAGCTCGGATAACCGCGGCTTTACTGTACTTTTACTTTTGTTTAATGTTACAGTATTCATTTAATTTGTGCAATTTTCTTATAAAAGTCGTGTTTTTAATGGTCCCTATATTATTAGTGTACACTCCCTATAGTTTAATATTTTGATACTTTGACATCCCCTAAGTCCACAAAGTGTCGAACTATTGAAGTTTTACCGTACCACTAAAATACAAACACAAACAAAGAAATATATTATAGAAGGTTCGTCTCTGTAATTGAGTCCGACAACTACATCTGAAAAATTCCTGTAGACAAATATTCAAGTTTTAGGGAAAATTTGGTATTTGCTCGGTTATTATGAGCATGACTGTTCACCTGTGCAAAAAGATCTCCTCTAATTGGCTAAATACTCTCTGAACATATATCATATAACCGTAACAGATAAAGCTACATCACTATTATTGTTCCACATTGGACTAATTAGGTTAATTTAGTTTTAGCAGACAGATTTGTTTAGATTACAGTAAGGATATGACAAAGAATTCATTACAATAACTCTGTATTCTAGAACAATGGCCTACTAGTCTCATTTGTAAGCCACATGAAGGTCATTGATATTACCAGATGTGAACATTTATGTGCACTGTTTACTTACTGTCAACTAATATTATTGTTTTGAAATTTATCAAATACACCTTCTTTTAAATAAACTCCCATCTAGTTAAGTTTCTGTATAAAAATATTTCCTTTCTATCCAGCTACTAATTTCAAAGTCAAATTATTTTTGAAAATAACAATAGGAAAAATGCATCAGTTGAGTTCTAATATGTAGGTAGTAGATTATTTTAATGAGCATTTCTTGACGTATGAATGAATACTAAATTAATGAGGAGGGCAATATTAATATAGTAGATCTTTGTTCAGTTGAGTTGAAGGAATATTATGTTCAACATCAGTGAGCCTGAAAAGTAATTTCCTATTTATTTTAGCTTAAAATTGCTTATTATATTTTTCTAGCATTATTTTTGAATTAAGATATATATAAAGTCAGTAGCGGCTGGTGGGTATTTTAATGAGGGATGCTGTGTAGAATTAACAAATTCAATAGAATATCACAAAACATGTTATTTAAAAATAAATTCAATTCTTCTATTTTTGCTTAAACAGAAATTTGCAATAATGTTTTCATTAAAGTATACTTTTACGTACGTTTATTACGTACAATAAATGTTCGAAATGATTCCCTTCTACAGCTTGGTCTTGTGCTAATCTCAAGTATTATCTGTTTGTAACTTGTATCATGTATGGTGGTACCACATTCCTTTCTGCTCAAAATACCTGTTAAATAAGCAGTATAAAGCTATTTTTATACTTTAAAATTACCATGTATATTTAATAATTTGGGACAATTTGGCTATTTTGCAATTTTTATAGTATGTATGTGCATATTCACCAGTACTATAGTATGTTAACTTCTTAAATAAAGTGTGAAAAAAATTTATATATTTTTATTTATTTTATTTTTTATATTGACAATTCTGAATCAAAATTGAATATTCTGCAATTCATTATGAATAAAATGATATGCCTATATTTTATATTTTTAATAAATTTTAAATTTTTTACCAATTTTTAAAGGTTGCTTACAAAATACTTAAATATGGTTTGCCACCACAGAAAAATATGATGGTCAGGTTCAGATTGAAGTGGTCTAAAGAACAATTATTATCCAGAATCGTTTTGTTGGGCATCTGACAGATTATATATTTTGTAAAAAAATATATCTGTGAAATAGATTTACATATTTAAATAATGATTAGAAATTTTGTAAAGTATCTGTGTCATTGTAACTTTTATACATATTTTTAGTCTTGCAGAAATCGTGTATTGAATATTGGCTATAGCTTTCAAAATCCTAACAGAAAGTGGCTTATTCCGTTTTGCGTTGGTCACAGATCTGGTAGTATGCAATTTTAGAACTAAATCCGTTATGTTACTACTGGAATTAGGAAAGTTATCAGATAATATTCCCCAAAGTTTTCTTGATGGATCCTAAAACGAACGTAAGATTTGACTATTTCAATCCATTCTTGCAGAGAATAAAGCATTAGGGATAACATAACTACAATACCAAACACACTACTCTACTAAAGCATTGACAATATTGAACTGAAAGCAATAGAAAGGAATCAACCAATAGTAGTTGTATCGTTATAGTTGATGTTTGAAGTTGCTCATCCTGTATACATTAATATATGACACGCAACTAATTTTCTGATGTGATAGATTATGAATTACTTTTATTATTTTTCCTCCACTTTTTAATAAGCTTAGCTTTGGTATTAATAAGTGGACTAACAAACTGGTCAAAATGAGCTATTTTAGGCTCATTTAGGCAGTACGGTTTAATCTACTAAAAAATCATACTTGAAATTTCCTAATCATAAATTTTTAATAACAATCATATCCAACGAATCGTAAAACCAATTGTATGTGATATATTTAGACCAAAATCCAATTAAAATTCCACAAGTACATTTATTAGATTTTTTTTTTAATTTTGAAGTTATGCGATTAAAAATGAAGTTTTTAGGTTCAGAATTTATATAACAGGGGATGCTACGGTGAATATATGTGTAGTGCTAGGGTTCGAATGAGTTAGAATGATCGATTGTTGAGTTTCCATATATTATAGAAATATAAATTCTCTGATACAATCTGATACCTAATATTAAATTTTCATAATCTTCAATCCAATATACATGCATATTTCAACAAATACTGTTTAATATACAGTAGAACCCCTCTTAACCGGTCTAGTCGGGACTGACACCCGGGCCGGTTGCCCGTTTAGCCGGTTAATCAGAGGTTCCCCTGAAAAATCGGTTTTCGTTGAAAGAAAGCTTATTTAATCAGGTAGCGCTAAGAATTATGCAATTAAAATGTTATTGCAACTCATTTTATTGTACATAAATGTATCTTATATATTATGTTATGTATATTATACATCAAACATGAAAAAATTAAACACTACAAAGCTCGTTTACAGATTCCCCTCTGTCAAGTCTTTTGACACATTTAACCGCGTCTCAAACGAAACCAACACACGCTTCCGTTGTTTTCGTAACTCACTCGTTTTTATTTACTGTAATATACCCGTCAAAGACAAGAAGAAAACTGAAAAGAAATGTTATATTTTTCATAATGTAAACTAAAATGATTCGTGGAAAAAAAGCGGCCCATCAAATGTTTTTGTGGGTTATGTCTGCTATACCGACGGGTGCCAATGCCGCGGTGTTTTTACGGCGCCGACAATGGGATACCGCTATCCACAAAGTCCTTTGATATCGCCGCCGCTTTGGTGTTTCAATTACAATTTATTTTCGGAAACTATCATCCAACCAGTACACTATGATATAGGCCGGTTAATCCGAGGACCGGTTAATCCGAGGCTGGTTAACAGAGGTTCTACTGTAGTTCGATAATATAATTTAATTATTTGTTCCCAAAACAATATAATTCAGAGGGAGCTAAGTATCATTGCGAAAGGAAAAAAATTACTCTATTATTTATATTCAGAACACTCGGAATGAAAAACACATTTTCCCCTTTAAGATAGTGATGGTGTAAGCCTGCAAAGTCCAATTCCTGTAGTTTCTCAAAGAAATGCTATTTTTGATCAAATGGTGGCAGGTATCCTTGTCATCCAAACAGCGATTTAGACTTGTCAGTCTCTTCAATATCGATTTAGCGACTTCGTCAGTCCTTTCAATATCAATTGATCCTGTTTGTAGTTCACTTTGGGTTTTTACAGTTCTCTTTTCACTGTGTTGAGTAGATTGCCTGCTCAGTGATTCTATCACTTTTTGAGTTCTTTCACAAGGATGCCCTACTTTCTGTACATTGTCCTGTGACTTAGAATAGAAATTATATTTATATATTACCACAATTCCTATCAATAGTTAATTTATTTCCTCTCATATTTGATAAAAACAATTAATTGTGTAGCAACATCAAAATAAAATATATCTATTTTATAACATTTTAAAACTACACAACAAACGTCAGTAATGAAAAATTAAATTAAAAATTATAAACAATATTTCAATCATAACAATATTTACTGTCAACATTAACAAAAATAACAATAGCAATATTGTTCAAACTGTTCAGAGCCGAACTTTATAACAAATAATAATATTAACATGATTTCAAAAAAACTCCTTGACAGTTGGACTTCATCCACTAGTTTAAATTAATTTTGAATGTTTTGACTTCCATTCTTTGTCTAGGTTAGGTTAGGGTGTTTAGAAAAGGGCTTCAGCTTCTGATGGCAATTTTTCAAAACCTGTCAACCTGGACTTTGTCCATGGAAGTCACATTTATTATGAGTATTATCTGTATCAACAACCATATTACAGCTCTTAAAATTATAATACAAAATTGTATGGCTCAAGTTAGCCAATATTCTGATTGCTTGCTTTTGTGACCTTTTGGATCGTCTGTTTGTTAGAGTTACCCGACAAAGTGATCTACAATTAAGATAGGATGAGAACAGACCAAAATATGCTAATATTAGAATTGCACCAAGGCAGAACTGTGCCAATGTTCTTAGCAAGAACACCACTAATTGGAGTTTTTTTAAAGTTTATTTACGATCTCTTCACATTAGTTTATTATGAACAGTAAGCAACAAGAAGTTTATAGATGTTATTACCTCTAATGTTTCACACCTAACACTATATGAGGTGTTAATTTATTTAATAATTTGGGTTTTAAATTTTAAAAATAATCTAAATAGGATTTATTTTAAGATTATTTTTTAAAAAATTGACAAACGATGTAGTAAATCCATTCAATTCCAATCCATTTAATATTGTTACTGCAATCTAGAAGAATCTTTGACTACAGACACATTACTTTTCACTAATAAACATAACTGCTACATCAGATACAATATATTTATTAACAAATTGTTTAATTGTGTTTCAGGAGATATATAATCAATTAAATGATAAACTGTCACGTGGGGATGATGTTGATGACATGACTATTTTAAAGCTCGGTCCTTTACCAGACGGACCAGCGCATTTACAATTAGATAAATTAATTTCTAAAATATTAGAGAGATATGAAGTGAAGATAAATCAACTACAACACGTAATTGCTAATTCACAGATTGCTTCGTTTAATCACCAAAACTCATTTTATCCTCACAATTCACTTATAGGGGCTCCAATTTTCATACCGCCTCGTTCGCCGAATTTATTTAGATATATATCTTCAGGTAAGATTTTGTTTTTAAAATAAAATTATATCTCTTTTTATGTATTAGATTTAGGTAAACTAATGGTTTATTTTATTGTTTCAGATATTCCTAATTCTAATTCACATCAAGGAGTTAATTTGTCAGATACTATTCCCCACGGCTTACATGTAAGTTTTATTATTTTCATACATATAGGCTTACTTAGTATAAAGAAAGTTATGTGATTGATAAAAAGTCAGTGTTGAGATTTTAGCAGATATATAAATATGGAGGTCTCCTGAACCTAAAAAAAGTGGTTTTTGGAATGATATATGTCTGTTATTTGTACGCTGATCTACAGCTCAACACGTGGATCGATTTTAATCTAATTTTTTGATAACTCAAAATTTGAATATACCTGTCTAAAAACAAAAATACAAAATTGACTGTAATGATTTTGATAAAATTTTGCTAAGATGTTGCCTGTAAGAACCCAAATGAATTGGTCGCTAACTCTCAAAAAACTGTTACTTCGTCAGCTACTGGTAAAAACTTAAAAAACTGCCATGGAAGCTGTTAAAGGCGTAATTTCTCAAAATCAGTTGTACTAATTTCATTCAAATGTTGGTAAAATCTGAAGATTAATAACCCAAACAGTATCCAAAAATCGAAAGTAAAATAAATTTATCGTTCAGAAATAATTGGCAATTAAATCTTCATCACAGCCGTTTTGTAATCAAATAATATTATTTATGGTTAGAATAGAATGAGTTTATAGCAGAAGCGAAGCAAAATATATATAAGGTTTTTTCAGATTTTTTTTGGTTTTAATATTTTTCAGATTAAAAATAATATTAATAATAAAAATTTCACAAAAGTTGATGAAAGGGACTTTTCCACACCGACATATGTCGGTTTAAGAAATATGTGAAGGGAAAAACAGGAATTTTATATTTTTGATTTTAATATCTAAGGTGAAATTACCCAGAAAGTTCATAATTCATGATTTTCTAACTTTGGAGAGGAGGGGGTCAAATTTGATTAAAAAACCCTTTAAGAAATCGGGTGTACAGCACCGGAAATTGTATGGGAAATTTTTAACTGATTTTGAAAAAAAAAACAGTTATATTTTATTCCACTTTGATACGTTTTCCCTTTTGTCAAGTTATTTGAAACAACATTAATTTGAAAATCAATCCTGTTGATTTTGCCATTTTATGTAATTATGATATCCTAATAAAGAATCATGTTTTAAATATGTAATCGTAAACCATTAGAGGAAATGAAGAATATGCGTGTCTTGCTATCAACTGTCACAGTTGTAGAGTTATGATCATGTTGTCAGTGATATTCATGACTATTGACAGCTACCGTTTGTTTGTTTGTTGTTTTTTATCTGACAGTTTTGTGATTCCATCATATTTTACAGATAACCATATGAAGTGTATCGCTGTACTGAATATCTGTATTGAAACTGTGTTAAATAAGTTATGAATAATTTATGAACACATTTTTCAACTGAAAAACTTCCATATTCAACTTCAAAACATAGGAAACCACTATACAAATATATTTGTATACCTTTCTTTTCATTGCACATTCATACAATACAGTAAACGTCTTTATTATGCTTATTTTTAAAAAACTGTAATAGATTATTAAAATTGGAAGTTATTTTGCGTACCATGCAGTCTGCATAGTTCTAAATATCACCACTGCAGTGTTGCGATCGTACATCGTATGATGTGCTGGGTTAGTTAATTCATTGACAACACTACATACGTGTGATGAAGTATGTTTATTTTGTTTAAGAAAATTAAGATGCCTACCGCATATGTAGTCTGTGATCCATTTCTTAAATGTGAGAAACATTACAAATACAAACTATTCACTGTCAAATTTCTGACATTCATGTAGATCATGCAAGAAGTGATTCAGTGGTATGACGATAGATGCAACATTTTAACCTTTTCAGTGGCGGGTATTGAACAACATAGGGTCACCTAGTGGAGAGGGTTTTTTAGTTATCCTTGGAGAGGGACATTAATGATTGTTTTTATAAAATATTTGAAGAAAAATTACATAAAAAAAATTATTTAGACTAAAACTATACAAGACAATCAAAACAAAAAAAAAACTGTTATAGGTAATGTAGCATACAATGTGGTTATTAGGTTATAATCCTATTAAAATTTAAAATATTATTTTTTTATGGTATTCATGCCTTGTTTACCATTTAGCAGTACAATTATCGCTTATTTACTCAAACACAATCAAATTATTGATGTAAATATACAGCCTGACAATAATAACTAGCACTCACGGATAATTTGTTGTTACAAAGTAACACACTAAAAACAGCTGCAACTAAATGCTTAAACAGGAAACACTTGATCACGTTTCCATACAAAATATTCCTGTATGTCGGTAAATAACTTAATCGCTTCAGAAAAGGTTCTACACATTCTCCACAGATAGCAGGACAAGTATATCTATTCCAAAAGCCAAAGAAATTAATATGGGTGTGCTCTTTCAGTGGTAAATTTGAAAACGAATATATGCGGGATTGCTCCGATGCATGGCAGGGCGCAAAACTTACATATATAGGCATGTCACAAAAAAGGTTAATGAAGGATGCGAAAATGTGCATTATGCTGAATGGAATAAACAACCGTCTTTGGTCAATAACAATTTAGTGCATTTAGTTAACGAAGTGTTAGGTCCAGAAATAAATTAGCTCCTAGATTTTTTGTCTAATTTAAAACATTGGTTATTATATGAATACTTACTGTTTGTTTATATTTGATTCACAGATACCTCCTTCAATGGATTTACCTAAAACCCCTGATACTTCTAATAAACCAATGAATATAGGTAAGTGTTTTTGTTTTTAAAATTTGATTTTCCTTTTCATTATACTTGATGATTAAAAATTGTTGGTAATCATTCAATAAGATTTAAGTTAATAAAGTTACACAAATGTGATTTGGAATATCTTTATTGGACAAAAGAAACTATATTTTCTTTGTTTTTTAAAGTCCAATTTCATAAAACAATTTAAATTTATATATACAGGGTGGTGCAAAAGTCACTTGAATAAAAACAAATTGATGTAGTACAATAGTTTTAGCCTGTGGTGTTGGTATTACAAAATATTGATAATTATGTGTTGTCAAGTTGGCGACAATGCAAACACAACAATCGGTCTAGTCAGCTGGTGAAAGTGTGATATATTATGTAAGACATGTTTAAAGCTGTAATTTCCGTATTGGGTTTTTGTGTTAAACAGTTGTAACGATGTTAACGAAAGAAGAAAGGATTTTTGGTTAAAAACTTTTTATAAAAGTGATGCTACTGCAGTTATTAATGAATGGGGTAGATATTTTAATTCAATCCCACCTTCTAGACAAACAGTGTATGGCATACGAGATAAATTTGAACCATATTCAACTATTATAGATGCACCAAGATCTGACCGCCCAATAACAGTTGTAAGTAACACAGGAAAATAAATTGTGCGTATGTTTAGCTGTGACTCAAAGTCGACGGAAATCAACCAGATGATTACCTTCTGAGCTAGAGTTATCACAAAGATCTGTGCAAAGAATGTTACACACACTTAAATTTAAAGTTTACATTCCACGTTTATTACACAGGCTACTTGAAGATGACGCAGATCAACGTCTTCATTTTTGTAAATTGAGATTAACCAACACAAACATGATCCTCAGTTATTTAATCATTTTTTGTGGTCTGGTGATGCCAATTTTAAGTTAAACAGACAAGTTAACAGACAACTGTACTTCCTGGTATACTGAAAATCAAAATCTTTTGTTAGAGCAACTACTCAATCAACCCGTTGTGAGTGTTTGAGGGGCAATATCATCATTTGGCATACTTGGACCCTACATTTTTACGAAGGAACAGTGACGGAGATTAATATTTGGATTTGCTTCAAAAATTACCAAGACATGTGCTGAAAACTGTCAGGAAATTTACTTCTAATATGATGGTGCTCTACCACATTATGCCACTGCAGTCGTCAATTATTTGAATGAAACTTTTAAAAAAAGTGATTGGTCAAAGGGCAAATATGCCTCTATGTTCACCAGATATCACACCCATGGATTTTTTTCATATGGGGTATCGTCAAGGACTCTGTTTATTCTAAAAACTCACAGACGAATTGAAAGAGACTACATAATATGTACACATTCCATGATTTGAACAGTGATAACAGACATAGAGTATGTAACAGTGTCCTTTAACACGTTAACTGCCACATTGATATTCAGCCTCTTCACAATATTGCCAAACTTTATTTTATGTACAATTTCACTAATATTGTTCCTTTTTACTTTTATGGGTTATATATGATGTTTTGTATCATAAATATTATCATTAGGGGTGGGGGTAGTGCTTGACCGATCGGGTCGGCACTACCATTTTTCAGCAAAAAATCGCTAAAATAAATAGCTGCCGACCCGATCGGAAAACACGTCGAATGGAGCCGCTGAAGGCAATTTAACTTTGCGCAGTTGGCAATACCACCCTTTTCCGCGTAAACTCACCACAGCTGTATCGTTCTTTTGCTGTCTCCCGCGTATGTTGATGTAGTCTGCAACCGTTCTCGTTTGCTCGTGAATCAGTGAGTGTGTCTTATTTCAGTAGTGAGTAGTGAGCAGGTGAAAGATGAGTGATATAGACGAAACTGAAATAGATAGATTTTTAGGCGTTCCCATGTCTAGTGAACTCGATCCAAACACAAGTGATGGTGGTTTGTCTAGTGACAACGGGGGAAGCGATGGCATGGAGTATGACAATGCCGACAACTCGGGCGATGATCCGGATTTCGCGCCAAGTGATCCTTCAATCTCAGATAGCGAGTTTGATATTAAAGACCGTGTGCACATAGACATGAACCTAGAAATAAATGAAATGATGAATGTTAGTGAACGGGTGAATGATAGTGAA
Source organism: Aphrophora alni (assembly GCA_963513935.1). Classification (NCBI taxonomy): domain Eukaryota; kingdom Metazoa; phylum Arthropoda; class Insecta; order Hemiptera; family Aphrophoridae; genus Aphrophora; species Aphrophora alni. Next base: position 7,559,236 of record OY740766.1, on the reverse strand, counting down.
AATATTCAGTTTGAAATTGAGAGTATGAGTGAGGACGTAAATGAAAATGAAGGCCTGAATGCAGTAAATAACGATGTATATGTGCCGTTGAGTGAAAGATACAAGAAATTTTAAAAAAAAGACTGAAAAACAACAAATGAAGATGGAGGAGGAAGATAAATGGAAAGAGCCAGTGGGTAAACAAAGGAATATAATTTTCGAAGGTAACTCTCAATTTCATATTAACTTACCTAGAACAGCTGAGCCTATCGAATATTTTACTCAATATCTAACCAATGAAATTATTCAACTAATGGTTGATGAAACAAACAGGAATGCTTCTCAAGTCCTGCGAACAGTGAGACTAAGCCGCAGCAGTAGGCTTCGTAAATGGCGACAAACAAATTTAGATGAAATGAAGAAGTTTTTGGGGCTTGTAATGTACATGGGATTAGTTGCAATGCCAAGAATAACTGATTATTGGTCAAAGAGAGTTATTTACAGAAACACTGTGGCAAGGAACATAATGAGCAGAAATCGATTCCAACTCCTTTTGCGGTTTTGGCATTTCAACAACAACGAGACCCTTGATAATGAAGATCGTTTGGCAAAGATTGCATCTGTAGTGACTCATCTGAACCAATTTTTCAAGGCCAAAAAATCTCCGGGTGAAGACATCGCAGTGGACGAAAGCATGATCCCTTTTAGGGGTCGCTTAATCTTCCGGCAGTACAATCCCAACAAAACACACAAGTATGGGGTAAAGATATTCAAAGTGTGTGACATAACAGGCTATACTTTGAAGGTGAAGATATACATGGGGAAAGGGACTGGAGTAGATGACGGCTCGACCTTAGCTACTTCCGTTGTAATGGACCTTATGGCTGATTATTTGGACAAAGGTCACACATTGTACATAGACAACTTTTACACGTCCTTAGATTTGGCGAATATCCTTTTAGTACGCAACACCCATGTAGTTAGAACTGTGACTGCTAATCGTGCTTGGTTTCCCCACAAGAAAACAATTCCTCCAAATATGAAATTGGAACCAGGAGAGATGCACTGTTTGGAGTATCCCAATGGAACCGTCTACACCAGATGGGTAGATAAGCGAGAGGTTCGCATGATGTCGACAAAACACCCTGCAGGTTTTGAAGACACAGGGAAAAAAACCAGACAGGGCAACCCCATACTGAAGCCAATAAGCGTAGTGCAATATAACAAGGCAAAAATGGGAATTGATTTGTCCGACCAGATGTCATCATATAGCACTGCCGTCCGTAAGTCAATGCGTTGGTATCACAAAATTGCAGAAGAACTGCTCCTGGGTACTGCCGTGGTAAATGCCTGGCTTGCTTATAAGGAGAATGCAAGTGGTACTAACGGTAGAAAAAAACTGTACTCTATCACTTCATTCAGGGAAAAATTAGTATATGCTCTCCTGGATATTCAAGATGCTGCTGTAGAACCTGTACGAGAAACTGGCCATCACTACTTATCCGAGTCTGAGACTTTCGTCGGGGAAGAAAAAAACAGAAGGCGATCGAGGAAGAACTGTAAACTGTGTTACAAAAGAGTGATGACTGAAGGAGGACGCCAGGCAGCAAAAAAGTTGAAAAAGGTGACAACATTCTGCAATATGTGCCCTGATAAGCCATACTTATGCAAGAACTGTTTTATGAACATTCACAAGTAAAGAGACAGGAACACAAGTAGGTACCGGTAACAGTAAAATCATTTTAGATTTTTTGAATATAAGTAATTATTCTTCTACATATGTAATTTTTTCATCTGTATACTTCCAGAAACGGAAAAGTTAAAATAAACAATGTTTAGTTTTTTGTTTATCAACTAATTTACTGAGACAATAAATAAGATTGTTCTGTAAATACTTTTTTATTTCAACCCCAGCAACAACTTTTGAATAAACATTTTTTTACGAGTTTATCAAAATAAAAAATAATAAAAGTTGTCTATCAGTATTCTTAGTAATGATTACAATGATACGTACAATAAAACAACTTGTAAAACATTTCTTATTTTATTATTTTACACGAAATTGCCATTTTTCAATAGTAAGTAATACTGAAACCATCTAAAGCAACCACGCCGACCCGATCGGGTCGTCACATTTTGACCATGTTGACGGGTTCTTTGAGCCAGATTTAGAATCATCAGAAACTTCAATCAGCGCTATCTAGTAGGCACGGGATATACTCTGCTGTTGTAGTACACTTGATCGCCGCTAGATGTCAGTGCGAGACATCTATCGGCCAAAAAGTGAAACCTTGCATTCCTGAGGTGTCGACCCGATCGGGTCGGCATGTCATTCCACCCGACCTGGTTATGCCGACCCGATCGGACCGGCGTGGCAGTTAACGTGTTAAAGACTATAAAGATGCATTAATGAAGAAGGAAAACAGTTTGAATCAAAAAACTTTTTATATATTGTTTGCAATAAATTTAATAAATTCAGTATTTAATAATTAAATAAAAGGCAATTTGTACTTTCACAATATATTTTAATGAGCCGTGCCGACCAAGGTTTCGCCAACTATGGCATTGTCAAAAGCAACTTACAGACTGTCTTAATGTCTGTAAGCTGCTTTTGACAATGCCGTAGTTGGCGAAACCTTGGTCGGCACGGCTCATTAAAATATATTGTGGAAGTACAAATTGCCTTGTATTTAATTATTATTAATGAAATTCCACCAAGTACCTACGGTCGGTAGTATAAGTTATTTAATTCAGTATTTGTTTAAAGCAGTGTCATGTGACTTTTGCGCCATTCTGTATTCTAATTAATTAGTTGTAATAAATAATTGTATACATTAAAAACTTAATTTTGGCTTAAATCCTAGAATAACTGCATGCTAGACTCCACAGAGCAACACTATTTTTTTGCAAGTTGTTAAGATATTTACACAAATTCACAAAAAATAGGTACTTTCAAAAATAATTGAAGTACTTCTCTCTCATTTTATAGAGAAGATCAATAGATTTCATCTGTGAAGTGATATTAAATTTAGAGCAAAATAATTTAGATTTATTAAATCCAAAATTAAAAAATTGTTTATACATTACAATAGTCATAAAATATTTTTACATGCCATACAAATTATTTTATTTGAACAAATCCAAGATATATAATAGTTTTAGAATTTATTTCTGACAACAAATTTGTAATTACATAGAATATATTTTCAAAAATATATATTAGACATTATTATCATGAAATTAGTACATATTAGTAAAAAAAATAAAGCCTAATTTGGAAAATTTAGTGGAACTTATTTAATATAAATACCTTTTCTGTGAAAATGCTGCTCACAGTCCTGTTTTGTTCACAATTTATTTGGTGACAAACGTTTCCAAACATACAATTTGCCAGACAGAAACTCAAAACATATTTTTCCCTCTTTAGGTTCAAATTGATTTCCTTTCTTAACCAAAATTGTTCTATAAATATTTTAGGTTAGAGTTTAATAAGGCACATAGCCTATTAGTTTAGATTTTGTATGAATAGAAGACACAGGCTTACCTTGGAAATATTTCAGGTTTTTTTTTGTATGTTTTCATACTTGTATACTATTAGGTAATACCAGAGACCATTTTTCAAGGTACGCCTGTGTCTCCTATCAATACAAAATCTAAACCTCTAAATATTTTATAATTTTCAGACTTTTTAAACGTGCTCTATATTCTTGTGATCAAATTACTTTCTATATTTCAGCATCAATTGATACTACCACTCTACCACCAGTTGTTACAAGTTATTCTGCATCATCAACTCCACCTCTAGTAGTTTCTGAAAGAACATTACCTTCACCAGCACATTCTAATAAATCTTTAAGCCTACCAGATAATCCACATTACGAAAGATCTTCGTCGTCTCCTAGTTCTTCTGATTTTGTACCATTAGATTCAGTTCTCAGTATGGAGTCAATTACCAATAATCTTGTAAGTGAACAAAAAGCTTAATTTGTATCGCATTTGCTTGCTCCAGGGTGGGTTAAACTATATTTGATGGGTAATGATGCAATTCAATTTTTTACTCAGAAAAAAAAAACTGAAAGTTTGATGAAAAATTGAGATATTCTGTTTTGTTAAAAGTCAATATATATATATATATATATATATATATATATATATATATATATATATATATAAGGCAAAAAAAAGAATACATGTTAGACATAAAATAATTTTACAAATCATGTTGCAGTAAATATGTGTCACATATAGGAGCAAATATTCTTATTTATAATTCTAACATTCAAAACAGTATTTAAAAAGAATGTCCAAAATATGCAACAACAAGCAATTATTATCTGCAAAATCAGTTATCAATAGAGTCATTGAAGGTGGACCACTTAAAGGTTCAAGATTGATATTTCATCTAAGTTTTATCTAGTTTAAAATACATCTAGTTTTACTTCGTTCAGGTTGTCAACAATTGTTTATAAAATGTGTGAATAATTAAGGGAAACTCAAAATCAAACACAAGTAATGTCATTACATGGCTGATTTTGTAAATTGCCTTTACGCCTGCATATAAAAGGACACGCCCACAAAGGGAGACTAGCATATGATTGGACAATAAAAATTCTATTGAGATAAAGTTAAAACATCATTGCCTCTGTACATTTTCAAATTATGTAAATTAGTTGATTTTTTTAAGTTTCTGAGAAGTTATTTGATTACCCAGTATTTAATTTAAGACATTTGTATTCATAGAAATTCATTATGTAAACTAAATCAATTTGCTATCCACAAAAATAGAAATTATAATAATATTAATAAAAAAATTATTGGATCCCTCATCAAATCAACTTACACTCACACATGACATACAAACACACAATTTAGAAGGCGGGCGATTTGAATTTCCTAGAGGCTTTTTTGGGACAACAAAGGGAGATTGTTGGAAGCTTCAAGAGGGAAATGACGCCTCCCAAGATCAAGAAGTCTTAATCTGAAATAGGCCTAATCGTTGAATCCAACAATTTAGTGAGAATAAATATATCTAAAGATTGAGCAAACTTACTGTTTATTCAAGAAAAATAATATCGAGTTAATCTACCTTGAATTGGAAAAAAAAAAAAAAAAAAACAGAAAAGTTAATTTCTGCATTAGTGGTGGGATCCATCCAAATAATAGATTGTATAAATATTCATACTTAAATCAGAAAAACAATATTTCTCAAATATAAACTTTCAGCCAATGAGGCTTGCACTATAATCATGGGGTTTTCAAAGAGCAATCACTAAATAAAAAATAATATTCATCAGGTATATATATATATTTGGTATTAACAAATCATAATTAATAAATCTAAACAAATAATTGATGAACTGTTAGTTCCAAGGTATCCTTACATGAAATCAGGAGATGGCTTTCTTAGATCATGAATTCATAATTTATCATGTTTTACTTAAATGTAGTTTATATCGAACATATACCATTTTGTTCACTGGTTCCCAATATTATAATACATTTATTACATGTTAAAAATTCATATAATTAATTGAACATTTTGTACCTTTTAAAAAATGTAAGTAATGAGACATTTCTATTTTCCAGGAAAATGTAAAGGACAAAGATAAAATTAAGCAGAAACCTGTAACAAATAAAACCAAACCAGGTCAAATTAAGGTATCTAAACCTCCACTGGTAATTGATAAACACAACTTATTTAATGAACAAGTTAATGACAAGTCTATTAAAAAAAAGAAAAAAGGAAAGCAGACAAAAGAGCCTGTAATGTTATTTGACAAACGTCTTTGTAAATCGCCATCTCCTGCATCATCAGCAGAAGCAATAGATTTTGGAGAAGCTTATGGTTTTGTAGATGAAGAAATTCCTTCAGATGAAAATTCAGAAGATTGGCAACATTTTAATAAAAAGTCAAAGAAGGGTGGACCATCTTCTGAACCAGAGTTAGTTCTGTTTAATAGATATTTTTTTGCATTTATTATTTTATTTAGGATGTGTTGGGGCATGAGAAGCTCGGTAATTCAAATTGAACTATAATCAGTAAAATATAATTTCAGTTCTAATTTCGAAGTTACAATTTTAAATAGTTTATTTTTGTTTGAATCATCAAAAATAAAAATAATGTAATACAATGCATGTGTGTGCTAGTGTAAAAAATATTACATGTGGAAATTGAATTTTTTAAATTTATTTTAGAAGTTAATAAATTACAACTAATACTAATCATATATTTGTGATAAATCTTGTAGTTAGTCAAGCATGTTTTGAAATTTTTTTAGTTTAATGAAATTAGAAAATAAATTTGAAAATCTATAGGAGTAAACGAAATAAAAATCTGACCGACGTAGTTGCTTTATAATAATGTTTAAACAAAAACCAAAAGAGAACATTTAACACTTGAATGTTTATCATCGTCATAGGCAATAAAATTGTTTACATTTTGCGTTCCAAAGAGTGAAACAAAATTACCCAAAACAAGTTTTTATTATAATTTTGTCAAAAATAAGAAATTTTTATTCTAAAAGATGCTTCTTTTCCAAGAAATATTGAATATGTCAAAGAAGGTGTCTCGAGAAATCAGAAAATTGTTTTTTAAAATAATCAGGAAAGGTGTAAAATCAAAATTCAAGATTTTTTTGTTTTCCTCTCCGACTTTCAAATAAAAAATTCTGGTAAAAATGTATGAAAGTGGTCAAAACTTTAAGGGTGAATAGAGTGTGAAAAACATTTTCTACAAATATTAAAAAAATGCATAGTTATAGTTTAATCCTCAAAAATTGCTAAATTTTCCTTGAAATTTTTTTTACCATACTAAATATCTTGATAAGTATATAATATAATTTTTTATATCCAAACAAATTTATGTTTAAATAAAAGTGCAATAAAAATGTTGTACATTTGTTCAACATTTCTTTTACTCTGTTAAACAAATTTATTATTATAGCAATGATATACTCGTACATTCGAGTGTCAACATTTTTTTTTTAAGGGTTTGTCTAGACAATATGTTACAAAGCAGTTCCCCAATTAGATTTTTTAATTCAATTCTGGAGATTTATGAAATTTGACCTCAGGATAATTTGACTGGAATATTTAATTAAAACTCAAATTCAGACCTAAACCCAGGTAGTCAATTGTTATTTCCCCAGATAATAGTAAACAATACATTCAGTAGCATTGATGCAGGCAAGAAATTACTGATGGTTTACTGGATTTAGTACACATTTTATGGTATCACAATCACATCCAAGAGAAAAATCATCTCAATTAAAATGCAATGAGATAAATCTGATGTTTAAACAATAACGCAAGTATTAGACACCTGATTTCAAAACCCAAGAAGTGGTCAGTGGTTACGAAGTATTTTTACTGGAAATACTTTAATACCCATTTGATTGGATGACTTCAAAACTTCGAATTTTCAAAAATTATAATAATTTTAAAGGCAGCGTCAGCCCCAAAAAAGATTAAAAGATACTTTGATAATTATTATCAGCATTTTTTTTTTTTTTTTTTTTTTTTTTTTTTTTTTTTTTTTTTCAAAATCTATGTTAACATTCCTGAAATAGACTTTTCCTTTTAGTGAGTTCTTCAAAACCAAGAATTTTTGAAAATAGTAACTTTAAGTTTGGTGTGAACCCAAAAAGGGGTAAAAATTACTAGAAATATTGTCCATGTTTTTATAATATATATATATATATATGAACTTTTGTGTTACTGTATCTGTATTTTTTTGACTGGATATGCTCAAACCTAACGATTTAAATAATTGTAACTGTAAGAGTGGTTTCATGAGACATGAAAAATTATATATAGAAAAAAATTGTTGACTACTATAGTTAAAATGACTCTATTGATATACAGTAGTAGTAATTGTATTAAGATAGCTTAAGAAATTCTACCTACCCCCACCTAAACTTTGTTGTAATTTGAGATATTTGAATTCTGTTTTAGGCAAATTTTTGCTGGTAAGAAAGAGATACTTCCTCAATAAGTCCTAATTTGGATTTATCGTTATTTGAATGATAAATATCAAAATACTTAAATTACCTACTGTACTTTCTTTATAATGCTAAAGGACTAGGTAAACAGTACAAGGTACACAACTCCTAACTGTAATGGACCAGAATAATGTTTGACCATTCCATGTCTACTGGTAAAATGAAATAACGTTCACTTCTGGAAATCGTTTCCTGAGATTACCATAAACAGAATTTGAATATTTAAGTTAACTCAAATAATAATAAAATTAAGGCGAGCTGGTGCAATTTTCTTTTTAGCTATTTTAATACTATAACAATAATGACTGCCATTTTAGTTACGGTAGTCCAAAACATTTTCTTTACATCTTTCGTCTTGTCTCTAAAAGCTCTTTAAAATGATGTATCACACGACCGTAAATCTTTTAAAATTATTACTTACTCCCTACCCTTCAATCTCATTAAATCTAAAATTGTAAAACTCTGCACTTGTAGAAGCAAAGAAGAATAATGTAAACCATATTGAACTAACAAAATTAAAAGAGAGTGCACTCTCAGAAGCTTACTATGGTTAGTACAGGCATAGCAATCCTAAGGGACCTAGCTGTATCCTACACCTTTTTTCATGTAGTCTTGGGTTAGATCCTTTTCTGAAAGATGAAGAGATGAAATCTTTCCTATCGGGTCTCTCTTGACCAACTTTTATTCTCTTCCATCTGTGACACTATTATAGTATTCAAGAATTAGAAGTTTTTTATGTTCTTTTTCGTCTTTAAAAAGAAGAAAAAATAATAATAAAGGAGTGCAAATTTCTTTTTAGTCTATCTATATATCTATGCCAGTGTTCTAAGTCATTTAACGAACAGTTTTTCTGGTGCAGCTTTACTAACCAAATCAAAATATTGTCTCATACTACATGGAGATTCTGTTCTTTAATCTAAAATGCATTTAAACTGGATAAAATAACTTTTGATAAAAACTACTTATTAAAGTAGACCATTTCTAGTTTGATATCCACATGCAAACAGCACACTCCAATTCCTAGAATTGTAATTTATCACTATAAGCATAGATAAAGCAATGTATAATCGCACATGCTTGACAATCAACATATTTAAAAACTATAAATATTGTTTAAATGTTTTCATAGCTTTGTTAAACCATTTATTTTTGTATTTCAGATTTGTTAATAAACCAAGCAATAAATCAAAATTATTGGACAATCTTAAAGTTAAATTCCAGGACATATCTTTGTAAGTATTATTCCTGTTTTTATACAGACTTAAATTTTCAAAGTTATACAGTATACGCCAAAATAAACAGTACTGAAATTGTAAGATTTTATTTACATAGTTTTACCAACATATACAAGTAAAAGGAAGCAAAATCGGTTACACTCGGGTAATAACATGTTCAATATGACCTCCGTTCAGTTTTAGGCAACACTCGTACCGTTTTTGAAGGTTCTGCATCATTTTGGTGAAGAGGGATTGTTTCATGCTCCTTATTTTTTGCTTTAGTTGGATGATGGTAGCTGGTGGGTCTTCACAGAAAATTTTCAACTTCAACTTTCCCCAGATGTAGGCATCAAGTGGTGTAAGATCGGGGGAGTGGGCTGGGTAAGGAAAGTTTGTTCTAAGGGAGATAAGACGGTTGCCAAAAGTTTCTTGAAGGAAAGCAATGTTGGTTAAGGCAGTGTCTGGTTGCGCCATCTTGCTGAAACCATTGTGAACGAAAAGACAGGTTTTGGGAACGACAAAATCTCCCGAGGTCTCCTATAAAACGGTCAAGAATGATCCTATATTGGTCCTGAATAACAATAAGAGGATTTCCATTATTGTCTTCAACAAAGTATGGACCAATTATGCCTCTCCCTGACACAGCACACTAAATGGTTACACGCTTACTATGCTGTGGCCTCTCTACAACACTGTAAGGATGTTCAATCCCAAGAAAACGTATTGTCTGCTTGTTTATGAAACCATTAATATGCACATGACATTCATCTGAAAACCATACATCACTCAGAAACTCAGGTTCTCTATAGCACATTGCTAACATTGAAGCTAACTGTCATTTTCATTTGTACAGACAGTAGTTGGGCGACCGGAATAGCCACTCCGCTGCGTCAAAACACTACCTGTGTTTCGAAATTTTTGAACAACACTAATAATCACAGCATTACTATGCGGGTTTTTGTGAAAATGTTCCTGAAAACGTAATGCAGTGTGTGACAAACTTGGCCCACCCGCACATCCAATTCCGTATGAGCAAAAATAATTCTCTACGATAAAAACCTTCTCTGCAGTAGTTAGCACCATGTCAGCAAAAACTGACCTCAAATAAGAAAGAAATAATAATCACGAAGACGTAGCAACAATCAAAAGTTGACACAGCTGATCGAGAAGGCAGCTACAGCTGATTCAATTTCAGTACTGTTTATTTTGGCGCATACCGTACTAGAATATTAAAATGAACAGTTATAATAATACAGTTGTGTGTGTGTGTGTGTGTGTGTGTGTGTGTGTTAATGTTGTTGAAAAAGCTAGATTAAACACAGCCAAGCGACTAGATAATAAAATCCCTTTTATAAGTTATATTCTTCTCTGCCATGTTTTCATTTGCAGAATTAAGTCATTAAATGTATATTATTATTTTGACAGCTGTAGTTATTTATTGAACTCTTGTTTTGTCCTTATGAGTTTTTATATGAGAACATTTTTGAGATAGTCTGGTCATCTAAATGAAAAAGCCTGTATGTGACAACATAACTAATACATAATGATGGTAATCTTTCATGGACCAAATCAAACATGGGTTATAATAAAGAATGTTGAAGTGGTTGAAATTTTAAAGAAATAGATAGCTAATTGTAAGTTCCTGTAGCATTAGTGTATTTGAAAATGTTGGTTAGAATATTTGACTCTGGTAAAAAAACACATTGTTCTAATTATATATATAATAACAAACATACTTCTGGCTTTTTAAATACAAATGATCTTTAATTTTACAATAAATTTCTTTTTTTATAATACTAATATATATATTTTTTTACAATTAATTTGAATTTAATTTTTTTGCTAAGGATGTACTTATCTAAATACAGCAATAGTCTAATTCCTTATCTAACAATTGAAATACCTACAATATTTCTTAACCTAAACAAATGAAAATACCTGAAATAAATCAATTAAATATAATCTAATAAGATTATACAATGCTTCCTTAACAATTAAAAAAAGAAACAAAGAGTGTATCAAAATTGTTGTTAGTCTGATTTATTTATAATGAATTTAATTTCTTTTATTTAATTTATTTTAGTAATTATGTACTCAATTTAATTAATTTACTACCCCGGCTGTTTTATTTAAATATTTATTTAAAATAAAATAAAATATCTCTCTCGTTTGTATGGTTCTTTGGTGACTATAATTTAAACTTTAGTTACTGAATCAAAATGTTGTTGGTGGTTAATTATTTATACAAATTTTTACAGTCTACTTATCGAATCTGAAGTCCTTTTACAATCCGAAGCGTGGTTGTCTGGTGGTTGTTCCAGTGGATAAGCTTGATGTTGATTTGGTGTCCAATAATCTCCTTTATTCTCACAAAGCTGTAATCTGGTCTGGCAATCACTTGGCGTAACTCACGTTGATTTCTCGCGGAATCCCTCTTCTTATTCTCGACGCTGATATTTCATCTATTAACTTTTCGCTGACTGTATTCACTTTACGGTGTATTCTTTAACTTTAACTAATTCACTGTTTGACATATTTCTTTTAATTTTTATTAAACTGTTTGACTTATTTCTTTTAATTTTTATTAAACTCACTTCTCGACGTAATTTGTTTTAATTTAAACACTTCAATTTCAACATACTTTCTTTAATTTAATATTCTTCGCGATTACATTCAAATGTTTACCAATTTTCCAGAAGATTTTACAATTTATTATTAAAGTTTTAACAAAATTTTATGAAGAACAATTATCTAGTAGAACAACCTTGTACAAAATATCTTGAAGAACTCCTCCGTTTCCTTCTCTTGGACCTATATTTATAATTTCCTCGTTTTCAACTGTCACACCACAGCTTTATTTTTCATTGGTAGCATTCAAAGTTTACTGGAATTTATAATGTGATGCTTTCTTCCCTATTGGTTAATTTAAACTCTGTCCGTTGACCTCTCACTCTAACGTATCTCTAAATGCCTTGCCTTTAAACCAATCAGTTTTTTTTTTTTTTTTTGTTTTTTTTTAGTATGGGCTTGTCCATGATGTGTCAACTCTTTTATTTCTTGTCAAATTGATGGCTTGCCGTTCACTGACCCTAGCCAGCACCTTTTCATTACAATATATATTATATGGATGTGGGGAAAATGTCTCTATGTCATATGTGCAGTGTCTTCAGCCCAAACACATGGACCGATTTCCAAGTGTAGCCTCTAGAGACCACACAAAAATATATATTTATTTTTGGTGAGTTATTAGTAAAAACACCAAAAATAGGCTTTAGTACTGTTATAAAATGTATAATTTCTCAAAATTGACTACCAATTTTGTGAGAAATGTGAAGATTAACCACCCAAACTCGCAAAGTCATAAGTAAAAGAAATATTAGTTTTCTGGCAATAAAAAGAACTTTAGCTGCCATCACTAGTAGCTTGATTTTAATTAAATACAATTTAGGCTGAGGATGTGTTTACACCCTATTTATTTAAGTATATACATATTTTTCGCAGACTGTTTCCATAATTCATTTTCACTTTTTGACTGACAACTACGAAACTGACATTTTTTGTGACGATTAGTTTTGGTTCGTTTTTATTTGACTTCAAAGATGGGTGAGCATGTACAATGCTTTTTAACATTTTGTTATATTGTATTTTAATTCTAGTTTAGTCGGTTGTGGTGTATATACTTATTATATAATGTCTACTAATAATTTTATTCATCAATAATTTTTTTTAAATAAACTAAGTTAATGTAGAATATTTTGGTCTTGTCACCTTCAGGAAGGAGTTGGATGAATTTGTTATGACTGTGAGAGAGGGGAATGGTAATTCATTATCAGGTCTGGCTGTAAACGAAATAAGCTCTAGAGTTGAAAAACTTGTTACAGAAAGACAGCTGCAGAGATCATGTAAGTATTTACAGCAAAGATGTTTACTATACAATTTGTTTTTGTTTGAAAGTCTCCTGACTTAATATACTAGGTGTTTCAAAAAAGACTTTATTCAGATAATTTACAGAATCGGTTGAGATGTCATTTTAAAGCAAAGCACCTCAAGTTGGAACTATAATAGTACCAAATGCAGTCATAAAAAAGTCACCACTATTACTGTTAAAAGAGGCTTTCACTGGTGCTGTACATGTCCTTTAGTTTCATTAAATGAATTCCACGACTGCAGTTCCAACATAATTTTTGTTCTCATTATGGTAAGTATCCTCTAATTTACTTTTTGTAGCAAAATTTTATTTAGACTGGCTGATCAGTATGACATACAAATCGCCTGTGACTTCTTGATCCTACTGTGGTACAAGTCAGGATTAGTTTCGCCTATAGTCCTAAGATATCAACACATCTCATGTGACTGGCATACCACCAACAGCTGTTTAATTTGACAGCACTTTATGCTATACATACTATAACAATTCGAAATGTGTCACAAATTATTATTATTAATCAAATAAATTCAAACATTCTTTTGTAAAGCCCTGAAGTTTAAACCAACGAACTCCCCGACATCTAGCGGTAGCCAAGATAAATACCATACTAGCAAATCACCAAATTTTAATTTATAATCCGACAAAACCTTAGTAAAACTCAAAATCCACACATTTCCCCATATATAGCACTATTTTTTTCTACAATTAGTTACGATTATGAACGAAATTTGAATAAGATAGACATACCTATGAGTTTAAGTGAAGATACGATTGACAGCATTTTAGAAAACAACAGAAATTTGGAACCAGTTCAGAGAAAGCACTTAAAAGCTCTGCTATTGAAATTCAAACACATATTTTCAAACTAAATATAGTATACATATATAAACATATATACATATACCTGGTATTCCCGTCATGCAACTTGTGTTGTAGTTTACACTACGCGTTTCGAGAACAGGTTCTCATCTTCAGGTGAATTTTTTTTTACTCACATGTGAGCACGTCAAACAAAAATAAAAAGTACAAGCACACACACATACACACAAATTACAACATAAAATATCGCACTGCACATTATAATAAAATTGTATAAAAATGTTTCATTGTAGGTAGGCCTACAAGTTGTCATTGCTGCGGTCAATCGTCAAGCAATTTTTGTTGGGCCATCAGCAAGTTTAAAGTGTATGGCCCGTTCTTTTGCATGGAGCATATATAATATATCTGGATATGCTTGATAATTTTCTCATTCGACAGTTAGATGAAGACTTCTTCATGGCTCTACCAAACTTTTGCACAGTCTCTAAGTAAATTTCTTAATAAGTGATTCCCAGGATGGTGGATTGATTGGCATGGCCAATTTAATGGCTGCCTTGTTCATCGGATTTGACTGTGATCGATTCTTTTCAATAGAGTTTCAATAAGATTGAGTGGTTATTCCACCTTTACCTGCCAATTTCTCAGCCCTGATAAATTAAATTTACGTCGCAGTTGCAGAAATGATGTCTGATGTACTAGCTCAAGTTTGACAAGAAATTGATTTCAGGTGGGATATCTGTCATATCCCAAATGGTAATGACATTGATCCAAAATGACTGTTTAATGAAAAACTTGATATGTTTTGCTTTCGACAGATTATGTTAGTTATCTGTTAGCTGAATAAATTCTCGAAAGTTTTTTTTGGAAAAACCCTATAAATGATATTACAGCAACTATAAAATGTCTTGTTTTTGTTTCACTCATTTAATCTACATAGAGACTTTTTCAAATATATTGGACTGCATATTATCTGTTGTATAATGTTATATTCATATTTTATCTAATAATGTTTAACATAAAATTAGAGCTTTTATATAGGTTTTACCTATGATAACTCAACATAGTGATACACTGATATGTATCAGGTCTAGATGGAATTTTTATGAAATAAAGTACATTAGTTTGTAAAATAAAGAATTGTCTATAAATATTCTTAGATCTATAAAAATCATTACAATATCTTTGAAAAACTTGAGAATAAATACGCCCTCTTGCTTCATAAGAATGCTCTTAAGGTCACTGCTTTAAAGATATTTTAATAAAAAAGTCTATGGGAGCTGATTTTTTATATACTTTAGTTTCGCCATTATAAATAATGTCTTAAAAGTACCGATCGATCTGTTTATGCATAACTTTGTACGGTCGTTAGAAGTGCTAAATAGTTTTTTTTTTCCCCTTAATATCTCCATTCCTATTGATTTTATAACTATAAGATCGAAAAATGAAAACATTCCCTATAAAAAAAGTTTTATAATTTTATCATACAAAAGAAAAATCTGTTATTTTAGAAAAAAATGATGTAGAAGTTATAACTCAAGCAAATATTACAATCACCTTTTTTAGCTACCATTTTCATGGTAATTTTTTTGAAACCGATTTTTGGAATGTCTTGCGAACTCTTTGTTTTTTGAAATTTTATTTTTCCTATCAGTATTTCCTCCATAATTAAAATAATACTCTTTAAAATTAAATGATTAATATTCCTTTTTTCCTTTTTTTGATTTTTTACAGACTTTTTTATCAATAGCCTAGGAGCAGCTTAATAAAACCAATGTATAGTATATTTCAAAACTAATAGGAAAACATTAAAAAAAAATGGCTTATTTCCATGCAATATTCCATCATTGTACATCTCCTCAATTAACTCCATTATCAAAATATAAATTTATACTATCAATAGATAAAATAAATGTGTACCACTTGAATAGCTCCTTTCTACACAGTAAAAAGTTATGGGTACTAGGGTTGAGACGATTCGGGGCTTACCGATTTCGATTATTCTCTTTGCCGTGCTTATAACTTTCCTAACAGATGCTTCATTTAAAAGGCTTTCTTTTACAACTAATTGAATTGTACGTGTGGTGGATAGTACCCATGTAACATTTTCCATTCTTGTTATTGCGTTTTTCATATTTGATGCATTATCCGTCATAACAGCAATCACTTTACCGTCTGTATTATTCATACTTAGACCCCTCTTCTGGAAATACTCAATTTGATCAGCGGTATGAGCATCATCACTAAAGGGATTTTCTAACAAGTAGTTTATTAATTTGTTGTTTGTATCGATAACATGCACCATAATACCTATAAAATCGTCATATGAAGGTGACAACCATATATCTGTTGTAGCAGACACATATTCAATTGTTTTCATAATTCTTTGAATTTTTGCACCCACTTTGGCATACATCTGTGAAATAATAGTTTTGGGGAAATGTGTGTGATGCGGAATCTTATATCTTTTCTCTAAGATATATAAAAGTCTAGTAAAACCCTTCACTATTAATTGCTCAAAATTGCTTCAAAATTGAACGACAATTGCTCCAAATATATCATTTCTGCTATTAGTTTAGTTAAAGTCACATCTCTGGGATGATGGTCTGTGTAGTTTGCTCCTCTTATAAACATCTGTGGAATACTAACTTGTTTTTGAGAACCAAATAAATTAAGTATTTCTGGCACATAAACTGTATTATGTGAAGACCCAAGGTAGAGAAGTAGACACAGTCCGACCTTCAATATCAATAGTATCAGAATTTTCAAATTATCTCCAATTTCTGCAACTATAGATGTGGGTCTATTTATTTTATTTGCATGAAAACGCCGTAAATAGTTCCACAAATTTGTAGTATTTATAAATTTTCTACCAATACCTACCCTCAATATATGTGCATCAGAATAACGACATTTTGCTTTACTGGAATCAACTTCAAATATGTCAAAAAATTTCCAGATCTGGCTTCTTTTTTTTGGATGATGTAGACATTTTAAAATTCATGCCAATATCAATACTAAAAGAAATAAACAAAAAAAAATAATATAACTAAACGCAACACAACACTTTCTCAATAGTATTACTCAGCACAGTAGAAAAGCTAAACTGAACAAATAGTGACTAGTGCCATAACTTTGCATTTATTTTTATTGTACAGTACTTGGTCGAATTTTCTCATCAACATTATTGTCTTGTCTGGCTACCATCCGGTCCAACACTGACTTACCGCTTTTGCAGTTTTAATTAAAATATCAAAGATATTTTTTGTTATTAAAAGAGATTTTTTTAAAGGTGAGTTATGTTAGCTAAAGAGGGCAATAAACTGATGAAAAATATATTTAAAAATTTGAAATCGGACAAACCACTATCTTTGAGGCTATAAAGGATTGATCCAATAAATTTTGAATCATTTGAAAAACTGAATTCACTTTACATATTCTTTTAGAAATTGATCATTTACAACATATTTTGAAGAGGTTAATTTTGATTTTATAGAAAGTATTTTTAAATTATAGATGTAGACTACACGTAAAAATCTATGTCTTTCCAGACATACATTGAGTTTTTCAACTATTACTTTACGTTTATTTTCTTTTTTTTAATATTTTACACCAATATTCTCTATAAAAATTGTTTCTTATGGTTTGAATTGCAAGCTAAGACTTTCCATAATTACATTACTAAAAGCTATAAGGAGTGATTCTTATAAAGTATACAACTTTATTGTTTATGAATGTTGTATTCATTCTGTATAAATTCAAGATAGAAAAGGATAAGAATCTGCTGATATTTCCTGATTGGAGGATGTTTTCCGACACACACATATATATATATATATATATATATATATATATATATATATATATATATATATATATATATATATATATATATATATATATACAGTCCGAGAGAGGGGTAGGAGCTTTTCTCATCACTGCACTATCTTCCTTTCACACAGCTAACGCGACTAAGTAATCAAAGTTATTCATAACACAAATTTATTAACTTTACATTGTTAAAAATGTTATACTGGTAATTCTATTCATTTTGAAGATACAAACAAAAATTATTATACAAATGTAGACTGATTAGGCTAGGCTAGTTTTAACCCTCACTTCCTTTCTTAGATTTATAGTTTTAGTTTCTAACAATACAATAATAATGTATTGGCCTTTTTCACATTTCTCGTGTTCTAGGTTTATCACTTAACAGCAAATGATTCATACTTTCAAAACATCATTTATTAGTTTTTTATATACACAAATGATGGTAAATTTTTGAATAAACTACATAATAATAATGGGAAGTTAAATTTGTGGTATATATTCTTTTCTACTCCTCCAGAAGAGGTGCAGATTAGCTGCATCTAATAAAATGTGGTTGGCATTAAGCACAATCACCATTCAGACACTCACAACACATACACTATCATCTATATTGTCATTTTCATACAGTTCATCTACATTACAATTATTATTTACACTTTCACCTTCACTTGGGGGTTTTATTTGTGCTGTACATCTCTTTCTGAGATAAAGTTTCCGCACTTAGCAACCGAGTGATGAGACTCTGCTATTCTTTCCAGATGCTAAAACCATTTATGGGTATGAGAAAGAAAACACGACTTACTCGTCTCTTACGTCTGGGAGTGGTGATGCACATTCTGATTGTCTTGGCGGAATCAAGTACATGGATCCTGATGTGTGTTTTGCACTGCCGAAGATACTAACAGTTCACAGTTCGAGTTCATGAACCGACCACCTAGCTGTGCTTGGCAAGCAAGTGGACGTTGGGTTAATGGGGGTAGGAACCCATAGCTGATGTTCAATAATTTTCATGGGTATATGGGTGGCTAATCTGTAGTAACTTGGGATTAGAAACCGGTTACTTTGTTGTGGAACTCACCTTTATGTTGAAGAGGGGCTGTGAAGACATGTATTTCGGTCACCCTTAAATTTGTGGCTATGCTAGGCAAGCCCGATTATCGACTGTGCGAATTTTTCTCCCACACAGCACTGGACAGACCATACATTTGGAAAACCACTCCTCAATCGCCAAATCTGTAATTAAATCTAGTGTTAAGAGACATCGTTCAGCTTCATCTGATGAGTCTGTTAACAAATGTGATGCATTGTAGACTAAGGAGGTAGCTACTCAACTATGAGTTATCTCCTAAATTTCTTATCTCCATCAGTTCGGAGGAAGGGGAAGATCCATCGAAGGCCTATCCCTTCCTAATTAATAAAGCCATAACTGACAGAGCAGGTCCTGTAACTTCTATCGGGAAACTTAGCAATGGAACTGTTTTAGTAAAAACAAGCACCAAGAAGCAAAGCTTGTCGCTATGAAAAATAGGTTCTTTTTTCGAAAAGGTTTAAGATATTGGTGGAACATACAATAGTGATCACGCTCGTGGGAAGCTTACTTTATTTGACTTCTCTCGTAATGATCATCTTCCCAGGTGGATTTTGAGCAAAATAAAATGATGAGAAGATTATGCCAAAGATTATATCACCTAAATATTAGTAATAATGTTCCTATTAGTGAAGAAGTACATTAATTTACAACAGCACTCCTTACAGCAGCAGACAAAAACATTGACTGACCACTACTGGTAGAGAAAATTATCAATCGGCTTCTTGTTGGTACCTTGAAAGTAGCCGACTGCTTTGTAATGAACAATGTGGATTTAGACAGGATTGATATCCTGATTTCATTAGAGTCTGCCCTACAAAATACTTTTTTTTTTACATCACACACTGGTTGCAGTATTTTTTGACCTGGAAATGCGTATGATATGGTTTGGCGAAGGGGAATTCTGAATATTTTAAAATCATGATTTATAAAAAATGGCAATATCCTTCCTTAACAACAGATATATTAGAATGTGTGTTGGAACTAAGTTATCAGATCTTTATAAATTAGAGAATGGTGACCCCAAGAGTAGTGTGCTGAGCAGAGCCTGTGTATTGTGGCAATCAACAATATTACTGATAATGTACAGTGTCCTGTTCTTTATTTGTGGACGATTTTGCTATGTATGTGGCTACTCGAGGTATAGCAACTGCCGAAAGAGCCCTTCACCTTGTTATACATATACTACAATCTTGGTTAAAACTGACAGGATAGAAATTCTCTGCTTCAAAAATAGAATCTATTGCTTTTAATGGCCATAAACTGAAAGAGCCCTTCACCTTGTTTATACATATACTACAATCTTGGTTAAAACTGACAGGATAGAAATTCTCTGCTTCAAAAATAGAATCTATTGCTTTTAATGGCCATAAACTGAAAGAGCCCTTCACCTTGTTATACATATACTACAATCTTGGTTAAAACTGACAGGATAGAAATTCTCTGCTTCAAAAATAGAATCTATTGCTTTTAGTGGCCATAAACTGAACCATCTGCCTTTATTATTTTTCATTGGAACACAACTTTAAAATACTGTAACTGCAAAATTTATAGGCATATTATTATGTTTTGTTGTCTGTTTAAATTTTATCCTTGTTAACTCGTTACAAGATCCTTTATACAGTTTTGTAATATTTGTTTTTAATTATTGTTTGTAATTGTCGACCTCTTCACAGCATGATTATGCTGTTGTTTATTTACAATTGTTAACTAGTTTTAGTCTTGTTACTCAAATTTTTAATATGGAGGAACTTACACTCAATTTTATGAAGACGATGATGACATAATTTTTTTCTAAAGCTAATTCATATTTGCGTAAAATATGTTGTTCGGAAATTAAAAACATGTTGTCAAATAAGTTTTTCACCACCACTATGTATGATGTAGTTTTTCTTTAGGATAATAAAATTACTAAAATTATTACTATGAGATTTAGATTCTAAGCTCTTGACATTTCCACTACTAGAACATGAAATCGTTATTATCTCTACTCTTGATTTGTCATAAGATCTCATAAACCTTTAAATGTTTTCAAAAATTTGATCTTTCAAAGAAAATTTCTCAATAAATGAAAAGTGTATTATGAATTAAATATTAATTTTTTATTTAATTATTTGTTATGTGTTTTATTCAGAAAACAAGATCTCATCTCCTAAATTGTCTTCTTAAAAAAAATGCTTTCTGTTAAACAAACACTCTTCAGACTTTTGGGAATTTTGTCTGGGAAAATATATGCTCTAAATTAAAACAAATTTTTGCGTTTGTCCAACTGTGAATTGTTAATTTGCTCAGAATCTACTGAAATTTTGAACAAGTGATTTGAACACATAATAAGTGAGTTATTGCTAAGAAATTAAATTTTATATCTATAATCTAGACATTAGATGATAATTAATAATTTACTTTCTATTAGATCAATTTCAGTCTCATTTAATTTAAATTAGATATGAAGGTAAAATGTCAGTGAATAAAGGGAGAGTTGTTATGTCTATTTTGTTATGTTCCTCATTTTTATATCATAAAACTACTATGGAACCTGTATAATTCGAACCTGAGGGGACCAGAGAAAAAACTTTAACTATCCAAAAACTTGATATAGAGGTATTTGGGAGAGGGCTAGTAAAACTAACTAAAAATTAAAGCTGTGTAAAATAGTTTTATTTAATTGTAAAAGTTGTTACATATATTTTAATGCAAGTAGCATAGTACAGTATATTTTCCCTTTATAATTTTCATAAAAGTTTGAGATTACTGCTTCATAACATTTAGTCTCTGGGTCATAATATACATTTCAAGTTGGTTATTAAAAAAAATGTTGTCACTTACAGAATTTTGTTCTTCAAAAATTGCATTAGCTCTTTAATTACAGTCCATAGCTTGTGCTACAATCAAGACAGTCTTCTCCTGGATCTCTGAATGGTCGTCCTCTTCACCAGTCTGATTGTTGATGACTTCTGCTATGATGTCATCATCACTCATATCTCCACAGACAGCTACATTTTTGTTCATATCAACAAAGTCTTCATATGAAATTGAAGGATTGGGCCTGACATTATCCAAGTCGCTCATAACTGGTACAACGTCCTCAACATCTTCATTGCCTTTTTCATCTTTAATAAACCCAGCTTTCTTAAAACAGTTCTTCGAAGTATGTTGGTCACTTGAGCCCATGTTTTATTGTACATCCTTGCTGCTTGCAAAGGATCAATTTTAACTTCATTGTTTCAGTCAATAAAAACACCTGTGACTAAAGATGCTGATAATTTTTTTTTCTAAATCCCTTGATCCATTGGTTGAATTGTGGAAATCATGTTTGCAGGAAAATAAATTACCTTAATGTTTTACAGTAAAGGAATGTTGTTGTGCGCAGTGCAGTTATCAACGAAGAACAGAATTTTCTGATTGTATTTAGCAAAATATTTATCAATTTTCAGAACCCATTTTTCAAACAGAACACTGATCATCCATGCTTTTTTTTTCTTTTTGCTCTCATATACTAGTGCTTTTGATTTGACGTCTTGAAATATTTAGGATTTGCTTTCGCATCCACTTTCACCACAAACAGCTTTGAATTCAATTTTATTTTGATCTTTAAATTTACCAATCACTCTGTACTGCCTTTAAGATCAAGTCCTAATTCAGAAGAAACAAGTCCTAATCAGAAGCAAACTGTTCATCTTTCCCCCTGACAAGATGGCCACTTGGAGGATTTTTTTTTATCACAGGCCTGCCTAAACCATTTTAAAATGCACTTGTCTACTTTCAGGTTGTCAGGTCTCATCAACCTTTTTCTGTCTTTACCACCCTGACTTTCACTGTTTAAAATTTTCTCCTTATTCTTCAAAAACATAGATAAGGTGTTTCAAGATCTATAATAACAGAAATCCTGGGCTCTTTGAAATTTAAAAAAAATTTCTTTTCCACTTCTTTAATTAACGCTACCTTTTCAGCTAATGTTAAAGATTTCTACTACTGTGGCTTTGAAAAAGGGATAAAAACGATAGATCTATTATGTCTGTACTAAAATTAAAACAAAAATACTGTACAATATAGTAAAAATATCACAGATCAATACAGTAGTGTACGAAAATTTCAATAAGCCTGAAAAATGCTGTTTCACTCAAATAAATCACTGTACAATACTGTAACGCCATGCACCATGATGAATAATAAAAATGTGGCTTGCTACATGTGTGTGTAATGTGCCCAAAAAAGCACCTGCCATTTAAGGGTTGTGGGGGAGGGAGTTTGGGACAAGCATCCACATTCCAATCACACTCCCCTCTATCCTGAAAATGTGAAAATGCTTCAATAACTCACCTAGCTTTCTTAACAATACACTGTCGAAATGACCAAATCCTGATGGAAATATTGAGTTGTTAGTTTCAATTATACATTTTTTTTACATTAATTTATTTCAAATATCTAGGGTTCACGAGAAAACTTTGAATTCAAATGCAAGACATTCGAATTATCCAGGTTCCACTGTATTTATAAATTGTTTACTTGGAATTTAGGCTATTATAAAACAACACTTATTTTTACTATACTTTCAAATAAAATAGCCAGTTGAAGCGTCTCTGCAGTTAGACCAAGACCTGGAACCAAAAATGTATATATATATATATATATATATATATATATATATATATATATATATATATATATATATATATATATATATATATATATATATTAAAACCTAAATAAAAGGATTCATCTTTGAATCTTCATCTTTGAATCAAAATAAAACCTAAATAAAACACACACACAAAATGGATGATTCAAAATAACACAGCAGGTGTTGAAGTTTAATGGGATTTTATTTTCGATATCAAGTATTAAGCCTAGGAAAGTCAGAAATGACAATTTTTACTATAACTTCCCTATATGTACTTCTTATTTCGTGGTATGTGGGTCTAACTGAGCTGCAATTGATGGAACGACACACCTCGTACACTTCGGGAGCCAGCACCAGTAGTTTTATATCCTTCAAAATTGTGTTCATTTTTGTGTCTTGGTTAAATTTATTAACTTCTCCATAATTCATCAACTTAATGTAAAACATTTCAATCTATTTCGCCGGTAAACAAAATGGCCTGTTATATTACAAAAAGTTATATATATAAAATTTGGACAAAATTATACATAAATTTGACATTGTGAACTGATTCTGGTGGAGAATATTAAGTTGCAGCTAATGAAATATTTTGCAGTGATTTCTGTTCCAAAAGTGAAATGAAACCATACTGTAATTTTTGGGACTTAAATGAAGGAACTCATTTGGTGGTTTTATATGATTATTTATGTGGAAATTAAATAAAATAGGTCCCAGAACTATATCCCCAGTAATTTCTAATGCAACTGGTGTAAAATATACAAAATAGTAGTTGGAAATTTTTTTTTTTTAGGCTTGACATAAAATAACTCTGTTCAATGACTAAAAATTCATAGAACCTTAGATTAAAAGTAGAGAATTTAAGCCTGAGAAAATTTATGTAAAAAGGTCAACAGAAAAACACCAATTTTGTTCCTTAATTTGGAGGCTTCATTTCACTCTTGGAATAGAAATCGGGATGAAATATTTCTCTAGCCGTAATTTGAAAACAAAGCATTTTCAGACATATTTTATATGAAGGTTTTTATTTCTTATTTTTACCTTTAAAATCCGTTCCCGAAGTATTACCGTACAAATTTGAATGACCCTGTATTTATTTCGTTAACACTAGCAGGTCAAATTTGTTCTACAATTTTGTATAATTTAGTATAATCGTTGCTTTTGTAATACGGCGGGCTATTTTATTTACCAGCAAAATACGTCGAACTGTTAGGATATGGTGGTAATTTTAAAGAGTTTTAAATTAAGTTGTTGAATTATGGGTAAGTTAAACTTCAGAAACTGACCTCCTAGGTTCAATACCTGAAATCAGAAATCAAATACTATTAAATAGCGACAATTCTTGTATGTTTATAAATTTTATTTAAAAAAAAAATTACGAGAAAGTAATTTAGTTTAGTCTCGACTTTGAAAAAACCTCATTTAGTACATTAAATAACCACACCCTTAAATATTCAGCCCTTCTAAGAGCCATCAGAATATTTCACTTTTTATTTTTGTTAATTTTACTTTTGAAAAGAGGCTGAAGGATTTGTTGAAATGGGTTGAATGGGTGAAACAAGTGCGAAAAAAAAAAAAATGATTTAGCTAGGTCTTGGCTTTGTAAAAACTCACATAAGCTGTTAAATAATCAAATTGGTTAAAAACAAACTAGTAATAAATAAATCTAATCAGTATATTTACATTCAAACAAAAAAGTGATTTATGAAACAATAGTATATGAATGACTATTTTATCACTAGATAATATGGTTGGGGTGTGGTGCCATCCCATTAGCTTCATGAAACTCCATGTTAGCGAAAGAGATATAATACTCTTAATTCCTATTGTGTGCATTTTCATGGTTAATAAAATAATAATTTGTTTAACACCTCCCAGTTGTATGGGCAGTATTGTATGTACAATTTAACATTATGATGTTGTATGTGTGTTTATGTTCAGAAAAGTATAGTTTTAATTCACCGTTACCATAATGCAAACATAAAACACTGCCAATTCATCTTTGTTTTCATTTTAAATTAATTTGTTTCCAATTTAGCTTTCATTGTTAAAGTTGCTGATTTTAATTAGTATTCAATCTTTGGAAATAATTTAGCAAAATATAAAATTTTGCTCTCAATCACCTCTTTACCGATCATTGCTCAATATTTAGTCTTCTAGGTACTGAATTAGTAATTGACATACAATGGTGAAATGTACATGTCACATTTGATAAATCGGTTTGAAATACAAAGTACCTTCACTTCTGTATTTTTGAGAAAATTGAACGATATACATCGTTTATAACATATATACAAAATCTATCTTTCTTGCTTGTGGATATTCCGTTATTTAGGCCTAAACTGTGTTAAGAGATACACTAAAGTATTTTTGTACAGCTACAATGGGATTGGAGAAGTTTCTAGACGGGGCATGGGGTGGAGTTAAGGAACAGGAATTTGATTGGTCCAACGTTGCTCCTGACGAATGCATAATTTGCTTCGAGCCGATGGGAACTGAACGAACTACACTCGAATGCAATCACATTTTTGATACAGCCGTAAGTAAAACCTGTGCAATGCACTTGGATGAAAATTTGCTAATTGGATTTGTTTAACATGCCCATATAATCTACAAAAGTTTACTTTTCTAAATGATTATAATCATATCATATATTTAAGTTACATCCTGCATATAAATTTGATATTTTTTCTTTACGTGTATTGGAAGTTCATTTTCAAGCTTCAACATTTTATATTTGTCTTCTGTCTGTTGATATACTTCTTCATGTAACACAGTAAATAGATAACATTTTAAAGTCACCATTACATGAAAATGGAGATGCTTTTTTTTTTTTTTTTTTTTTTCAATTTCACTTATTTAAAATTATAAATTTACTTGATATACAACATACAGACCGTTAATATGCAGTTGTAGTTAACAAAATAGAAATATATAGAATCTAAACTAAAAACTGTGATATAAAAAGACTTTGACAATAGGAATAAGTTTGTTTTGACAGTACTTATACATTTAAGGAAATATGACATATTTCTTATCATGAAATTTTTAAATGTTCATTGCTTTATTTATAGTTTACTAAATAGGATTTACATTGGGTCCCGTTCTCACTACACTCTAGAAAAACTTGTTTTGCCTTCGATTATATTAGTATATACATATAATTTTTAAATCCAACCTTTATTCCAATCATTTTTTTACTCAATTTATAGGTTACGATATTCATCAGCTGATCAACAATATTTTGTTATTTAATTGGATCAAAGCATTTTAATTTTAGTTTCTACTTACATGTATGAAAATTAATGTAATGGTGTAAAAACATTTTTATTTTCGTTCAACATATTAAAAGCCTTGAAAACACAATCAAGTTTAATGTGCGGTATATTAGATTAAGGGGGATTTAAAACCCCCTGAAACCGCTACTTATTACAGCCTAAGGTTGTGGGAAATTTGAGATTGTAATAATAATGGAGATGTAAAAATTTGCTAGAGAAAAAAATGTTATTACATTTATAAAAAAAAATAATAATAAATAAAAAAATAAAATATATATTTGGGATGAATTTACTATTACTTGTTGAGCGTCATTTTGTGATAAAAGCACAAACACTTATTAAATTTACTCTTTTTTTCCTTGGGTCGTGAATTACGGGAAAATGTACTAGATACGCTAAATGATCATGAAAACCTCTGAAATAAAACAGAAATTTATTAACAAGCTCTATTTATTTTGAAACATACAAAATCTAGTCAAGTTGTTTATAGATCTTAAACATAAGTTCCTATTACAAGTATTCACAACGATCAAATTCAAATTAAATGTTCAAATAAGTTCATGTTACAAGTATTCTTTACGATCAAATTCAAAATCAAAGTTCATACATTTCAGTTAGCTATTAATTAACCAATGTCTTTCATTACGTTACGACATTATAGTTTAAACTGATTTGCCTCTACTTTTTAAAGACATAAATTACCAATTATAATATTCTTTTTACGCTATACCAAGGCGTAACTTTGCACTGAATTTAGTTTTATATTCAAAGTTAAATAAAAATATCAAATCATGGAATATGCACTGATCGATGTTCAGGTGATCAGCCTTGATGATCTAACCGTCTACATGACGCACTGTTTAATAATGGCGAGTCCCTCCGTTCTTGCTAGAACGGCTTGTGCATTCCCCACTACTTCTATCTATCTTTTGATTGGTCTATACTGCACACTCCATTTATGACAACTTCATTTCTGATCACTTTACAAAATAATTTTCTCTTAATTTTATTGCACATACCAATTTAGTTAATATTGTTACAGTACAACCTAGTTAAGTCGGATCTCCGGGTAACCCGGAGCGGTTTGCAATAAATAAACATTAATATAAAATATGCATTTTGGTAGCGCTATGGCTTTATACGAACGCATAATCGTAGCGTATTGCACAGTGAACGTGTTTCCGCCGAGTTCACGCAACCGAGTTTGTTTGCTGTGACTGTACATCTGATGCTTAACTGTAGCGCTGCCTGCCTGCGTGGTGAGTCATTGTCACCCAGGTGATTGGCGTCATCAGTCACCCAGAAGCAGCAACTCACTTGGATGAATTGATGGTGTATTTTGAGCATCAGAACGAGACTACAACGTCCGAGCCTTTCATGTTGAAACGGATGCGCGACATTGCGGCACGTAAATGTTACTCGAAGCTGATGCAACAGAAACTTACAAGGTTATTCTCCAAAAAGTAGACATACCTGTACAGTCCACAGATGTGTTTGTTGATTTATTGTGATGAGTAAATATTTTTAAAGTGTTTTTCTCCGTAATAAAGGAAATTATTGAAAGTACAGTATGTATATTTTCTTCTTTTTTTGTGTGTTTTCAGCTCTTTCTCCGGCTAACACGGATTTCCGTTGTCCCGGCTGGTCCGACTTAACGTGGTTGTACTGTATAATTATTTGAATTAAAAAATTCTAAACTAATATTTTTTTATAAATTTTCCAAATAACACACATACTTTGTTCTATAAGTTTAACCATTCTGAAATCCTGTTTGTTTGTCTACATTCAACTTTTTATTATCGTTCTTTGAACGCAAACAATCCATGCAATAAAACCTTTGACAATTTCATTACATTTATAGATTACTCACGTTACCTGTAATTAGTTTCATTTCTCTCAGTCAAATGTATCTTAACATAAAGATATCAAAATTGTGAACGTTACAAGAAAAAGCCTATCCGAAGTAAGCAATGGCATCATAGTTGACACCTGTAAGACTATACTTATTAAAAATAGACAATGTAAAACTTTAGCACATGAGACTTGGATACATAGACCATGTCACGCTTGGAACATTTATTTTTGATGTAATTTAATTTGCTTTGTATTTTAACAGGGATTCCATCAGATTTGATTACTTTGCACGAGAGGTGTTTTATACTTATAGGTTAAAATAAGAACAGAGACAAGATTAAATGGTCTAAAACTATTAATATATTGTTAAATCAGATTTAAAATATTTTGAGATTAAAAATATTTTGTCTTCTAAATCGACTAATTTAATTAACAATGATGTCCATCTTACAAAAAAATACCGTTTTTTATTATAAAGATTGTTTTACATCTCATGTTTAGAGAGAACTATCCATTATTTTGTGTACAGATCTCTCGACTTTTAATTATAGAAAATTTCCCCTTTGAATGTAGGTACTTAATTATATAAATATATAATTAATTACTTCTATACATAATGGAAGTATTTTCATAATATTCGTACTTATAAAATTTTAAATTACACTTTTTTTTACAAATTCTTGATATTAAGTTTTATTTTAGATTTACTAATAAGTGTTTTTTGGTTATGAGATCTCTATATAAATCGGACTACTACATAATTCTTTGAGATTCTGTTCGAAGGACTAGTTTCAATTCACACACACTATTCCCTATTCTCTATTGATAATTTTTGATCTTCCACTTAACGTTTGATTTCGTAATGCTTTTGTACAGCTAATCTCACCTTTGAAATACACTAAATACTTTGTTTTATGAACTTATTTAAATTTTGAATCTTAATACATTTTATTTTTGGAATAGCCCTGTTATTACGTCCAGTTGGTTTGATAATTGTAAATTGACAGACTGAGTTTTCAAGGATCTTGCTTATTAATGCTGGTAATAATTTCAAATAAGCTTTGTTTTACTAAGGACTTCATTGGTTATTTATTTTGTGGGCTTGCTTCTGATTGTATTTCTCTCTTATAAAGAATTTGCAGTTTTTTGTTGTACAAGGATTCATAGAGGTGAATTCTCAGTGTTTTATGTGCAGTTTGCTTATTTCCCTGTGAACTTTTAGTTCAACCATAAACTTGACACATATTTGTATTGAAACTGAACTTGACCTATACTTTTATATGTCTTAACTGAGTTTTATCTAAATGTTAACTTTGTATAGTAATTATTTTAAATTATTTGTTTTGTTTTTTTAATATATCTCTGACACACTTTTGTGAAGAATTCTGTTCTGGGCATAACATCAGATGTCATCCTGGTAGAATATGTTTTTAAGAAACCTGCAGCTCACAGGGTCACTCATGGACCAAGGCTCTACAGTGCATCACCTGACATCAGCATCATTTCAGACCTTTGGAGGCATTGTACTATATTCCAAGCTTAAAACTGGCTAAAATAGTACATTGCTAATAAGTTATTAACATGGGACTGGATAGAGGCTAACAGCGTAGATGAAATCTGATCCTGTCAGACAGTCAGGTTGCCCTTGAAGCACTTGATTCAGTTGGAGTTAATTCCAAACTGATGTTGGTGTGCCTCCTCTATCTCTTACAATGCTGTCTTAATGGAGTACAGGTAAGATGGCTGCCAGGACTTAGAAACATCAAGGAAAATAAGAAAGCTGACATCCTTACCAAAGAAGGAGCAATGACCCCTCCCCCCTTTGTAGAACCAGAACCGATGTGTGGCATCAGCCATTTAGCAGCTGCGAACACAGTCAACCTATGTGACAGAAAAGAGAAACTGCAAAGATAGCAACATTCTTCTGGCAGCAAAATGTGCGAGCACCTTATTTTGGGACCGAGCTCGGCTCTAACAGAGTCCCTGATCAAGCTTAAACAAAACACTTTAAACAGATGTTAATTGTTCTCATAACTGGACATGGGCATTTCAAGGAACATCTAACAAAAGTAGATCTCTTCCACATAGATCAAACTATCAATTGTGCAAACGGACAAGGGATTCTATAAAGCACGTTTTCGTGGAATACAGGAGAAGGAGGAATTTTTGCAGCTGAGGGATGAAAAAGACACTACTCTAGTCCGGTTTCATCTATCTCTTGATGATTGTCTTAGTCTATAATATTGATTCCCCTATATCCTAGTTCGGGTTCTATAAATTTAGAATGTAAAATATGTATTTTGTGTTTGTATTTATTTGTCATCGGCTTTTTTTTATAAGACACATTGTGGCACACAATTTTATCAAAATTTTACATACATTAAAATCCAGTTAAAACACTGTAAACTTATCATATTTTATAAAATTTAATAAATTAACGCAACAGAAATGTGTTAAAGTACCAAGATATTCATGCACTTTCTATAAGGCAGCATCTGAGTGAACTCCGGAAACTGTCAAAATCATTGTCAAAACAATTAACATTTTCCAAAAGCATGTTTAAAAAACTTGTAGGTATACAATGAAATGATTATATTTATCACAATATGGTGTAATGATTTAAGAGGTGAAAATTGGTGGAAGATGCAAAATGATTGGATGCTGGGTGTAAAGTATTTCACGACAGTGTAGTCCGAATGACTCAAAAATCTGAAATTTGTTATTGATTAGTCCATTGGATATTTAGAGTTATTGGAAAATGATAGATTGCTCGTAATATCAGTATAAGTTGATTCAAACATTTCCCTTCATAAAGTTGTTCACGCCGATGGTAACTACGTTATTGGCATATAAACCTCTGTTTATTTAGTTTACCAATACATGATTTCAGTTCAACTTGGTGTTGCCATTCATTGTGTTAGTCTTAACTCCTGTTGAGTTGTGACTACTCTGGGTTACTTTCTTAGCTGTATTTAAATAACCACAATGCCATTTATTGGCCACAATATAGCATAACTCATTCTGTTATTTTGTTTAATTTGAACAGCACTGTAGTGACATATTGAAAAAATTAAAAAACATGATTATTTTACCTTGATCAAAATAATGGTAATTATATAGCAGAGTAGCCTCTCTTCAAAATTTATTTTTATGGGTTTTATTCGTCAAATAAATGTAGGAAAAATATTTTATTATCGAAAAAAAAGTGTCGGAAAGATGATTACATAATATAATTACACAATATTACACATTAAAATCTTAATCAGAGTCAAATTCTGCAGCAAATTCAGTAGAAGAGGAATTTATTGAATTTAAATGTATTTCACTCGTAAATATGTAGGGCTGTATTATTATATGTCACGAAAGGTTTGGCCAGGTTGCTATAGATATATATATATATATAAAACACCACCTGGCCAAACCTTCCGTAGGCCTACGTTTATTGAAGTGAATGTCATGAGTATGAAAGATAACACAGAGTTAATTTTTTCGCGAAAAAACAACTTTTGTAATTATATTATGTAATCATCTTTCCGACACTTTTTTTCGATAATAAAATATTTTTCCTACATTTATTTGACGAATAAAACCCATAAAAATTGATTTTGAAGTGAGGCTACTCTGCTATATAATTACCAAAATAATTTTATCATTTCCCTACATACGAAAAGGCCGATACTCAAAACGCTTTAACATTGCTTTCTAATAATAATTGATTTTTCTTTTAACGTCCTCCAAAACTACCATTGAGGAATTACACAACAAAAAAATAACCTTTGTTTCAGTCAAATGTTCTAATATTTATAGATATCAATGAGGGGGAAATTTGACACATTGTCATGAAAGGGGATAATCATAACATAAACAAATTCATTGATTTCTAATTTCAGTTTATATATTGGTCATTTTTGCTTTATGAAAATCGTTTACATTTTGTAAGCATGGGACATCCTCCAACCAATAAAAAACAAATAAGTAATAAATTAAATTATTAAGGGATTAGATTCACATATTAATAATTAAGAAGTTCAAATAAAAATAAAAATGATTAATAACAACTATAAAAAACTTTGAACAAAAAACATTTTAGACATAATAATTAAAAATCAATCAATTTAAATTAAGCGCTATTATGAATATAATGTAACACCCTCTAGGCTACAATTGACAAAAGCGCGTGTGTTGCACAACAACTAAAAGTCCGATACCATTAGAAACGGAAAAATACAAAATTCTAGAAATTGACCAATGCAAGCTAGGCAAAGCAGTCGAGCGTTCCGTTTTACAACCGAGAGAAAGGGATTCCAGCTTAGCGTTCCTTGGAGAGAGGACGCATCTCCGAATCGCTCTACAAAATTTTCTCATCATGGAGCGTTTCAAATTAACATTACAAATCATCATACAGTGCAAAGGTTATTAGAAAAAAGATGTTACATTCATAAGAAACTAATTTCGTGAGTAAAAATAATTAAACAAATATTTTGTTAAGATGTATCTGAACTTTGGAGAAAGAACTGAAGAAGTACTACACATGAGTAATGTAAATCTCATGTGTAGGATTTGTAATTTCACAAAAATGTTGAAATGTTGTTTCTTGTCTAGTTGTTAAGTAACTGAATGTCAATTGAGATATTTTTGTTAAAATTCAAAATTCATGAGAACACTGGCAATTAAAAGAAAGGTTTCAAACTTTAAACATGTGTGTGTAGAACTTTAATTGAGTACATCCTATCATTCACATGTCACGGCAGTCTGCCTGGTGAGTACAGATTGGAGCCTGAACTCTAAATTCTTTTATTTAAAACATGGTAAATGATACAAAACTAATAAAAACTCTTAAAATCATTAATTTCAACCAGAAGAACTTACAATTTTATATTTTGATTTTCATCTACCCAAGGTGATGTCAGTCTCAACATCATCCACCAGCCATTTGTAGCATAATTAAAAAAAAATTATTTTAATAATACTATAATAAGTAAAAGTATATAGCTGTAAATAATTAATTATTATGTTATTTATCAATTTAATTTTCAGTAGAACAATACTGTAATGATCCATTAGTATTATCCTAAACCTCATTCATCCGTCAATTTAATGGGATATGCATTTTGTGCAATATCATAAATGATGATCCTTAAATAAAATACATTAAAACAGTTTTCTAAAATTTTTCAATACACTTAAAATATTTATTTTTAAAAAGACAAAAATGTTTGAATGTGATTTTTTAATATATAAACATCATCTTATATGATATCGCACAATATGAAGATCTCATGCAACTCCTAATGATTTATGCTGAAGATGACATAAGAATTGTCATAAACCTATTAGATCAGTAGAGGCTTGATCAACTGAAAATGAAAATAGTAAATAACCTAATAATTAATTATTAATTATACAATCCTGTAGTCTACATACACATAATGTTCAAAATAGCTGAAAGCCTGGAATTTCTTCTTTAAAACCATAAATGTGTTGTTTAGGAAAAAAAATTAATAAAAACTTGTGAACTTCTATTCTCTATAAGTTTGTTTTTGTTCAAAAATCACAATTGCTTGGCATTTTCCCATATGTGTGATACATGTTGTGTGATTGTCATAGACTCACAAATACTAATGCTAGAACTAGAGAAATAATCGACTCCATCTGCTTCCGTAGAAATCCCTTCTTAAACACAAAATATAAATTTATAATTTATTGTTAATTTCAGATTATTATGTAATAATTTTATTTTGTCTTATTATGTAAATGTATGTGTGCGTAATGTATATTAGCATATATTATCTATTCCAAACATAAAGATATTGTATGTGAATAATATTTTGTAGTGTGTTTTTTAAAAAAGTAAATTGTTTCATATGTGCATTAGTATTCATTTAATGCCTTGTTCAGGTTTCATAAATGTTTGTAATCATAAGAGGATTGCACAAAGGAAGCAGCTTTTGGGTTCTTGGACATAACCTATTTCCAGTATTGTTAATGTTTAAAAATAAACCGTTAAGTAATATTTGTTTATTCGTTTTTACTTTATACAAACATAGAGAAAGTTATGAAATTTGTAAAAAAATATATGTTGATTTTTTGCGGATATATCTACTTTCAGGCCTTCCGAGTTCAAAAAAGTGGTTTGGGGAATTATGTATCACTGTTGTCTTTGCTATCTTTTACCTTATTTATGTGAACCCATTTTAATAAAATTTGTTTTGTGAACCTTATGTCCAGACTTTTTCTTTTTCATTTGGGATACCTGACATCAGAAAAAAAAAAAAGTCGAATTAGTGATTTGCTCAGAATCGACTCTAATGATTTTGATCAAATTTTTCTCAATTGTTCAGGACCCAATTATTATTATTATTATTATGAAAGAAATGAGTTTTACCCCCTAGTCACTTTTCAACCTTTAAGACTTTTTGTGTATTTCTTATTCATTAGGTTGATATTAGGTTAATTTCTTCACTATATTATTTTTATGCCCTTGGTTAAGGACAGGTTTTTCGTAGACAGATTATTTGTTGTTTTTAAAGGTCACACCTTGGCCAAAATCTGTTGTCTTCTATCTAATGCTGCACACTTTAGAACTATATGTTTTACAGTTTCTAGGTGCTGGTTGAATAGTCTGCATTTCAAGTTTTCTTTGAATTAATCCCATGGTATTAAGATATTTCTTGAAAACCCTATGGCCTGATATGAAGCTTAATATTTTCCTCTGATTTCGTTTACTTTTTGAAGAGACAAACTTAGAGAGTTTCAGACCTGGTTGGACCAGTGATCTGTAAAGTTTTCCCGTGGAGTATTTTGTTCATTGTTCTTTATTTTCTAATTTGATCCATTGTTTTCGACTCTCTTTTGCTACGGCTTTAGTTATACTGCATTCGGATTCTGGACCTAAGGTTCGGTGACAATCCTACACTATTATCTTGAAAGGCATTTTCCAATGGCTTGTCTTTCTTCTTGAGTAAGGTTGAAGTACGCTTTACCAAATCTCAGGTAGGCTTTCATGTCTACTGCTTTTAAAGCTGGCAAAGAGGTTATCTTCTATTAATGAGCACTATGGTTTGGTGATTTTTGGTCATATTTGGACCAATTACCTTCCAGTCCTCATTTTTGAGAGACAAATTGCAAGTAAAAAAAATATTGTAATTAAGGAATAATTACCATAAAACAAGAATTAACCTTGACTACCGTTATTAAAAGCTCAATTTTAATCAAATAATTTATTCTGAGGATACATTTATGGCACAAGCTAATCAAGTTTTTACTCTAGAAATATTTTTGTATAAAGCCATGGTCCATTTTCACATTTTTACTTACAACTACCAAATTTACATTTTTGAATTTTTTTAGGACAAATAGTTTTTAGTAATTGGTTTGCTAATGAGCGAGTGAGAAAATTTGTACAGTGTTTTTGCACCGTTTATTATATCAGTGGTTGTGATACAAATATTAATTGATGTTAATAAGGAAAGTCGTAAATAAAATCTGTAATTTAGGAAAATAAGTGTAAGCAAATTTTGATGTCATGCTTAAGATCCTGTGTAGTCCCCTTTCAAATGTAGCGGCTTGTATTATACACCTTGCCAAACATGTCGATAGATAGAAGGAGTCCATTCTTATCCCGTAATATTTAATTTGTCTGGGTATATTGTAATTTCGTTACCTATAATTGCAATTATTTTTAAAATATCTATAAATCACAACTTTTTTTGTTTCAGTGCATTCGTAAATGGCTGCAAGAGAAGAGTGTTTGTCCTTTGTGTATCAAGTTTTCCACTATGCCAGATGAGTTCCCTTGTCTGCCGGATTAACAGTCAAGAGGGAACTTCTGAAATTACATTATATATTATTAGATTAAACTGATTTGTTTATATGTTGTGGGCTTTTATAACATAATAGTTTGTTTATTTTATCCTAAATTTTATAAATGTGAAACTGTTTTATATAGCTGATATATTGATTTTAGTGTAATACAGCTTATTAATGTTATTGGCCCAATCTTTGGTAAATTTTCACTTTTAACATTTTTTTTACACGTTTGGAAATAATAAAATTAAAATATAAAAGTCAAAGTATTGCTTGGTTTATTATAATCGTAAACTAGTGTGTGTAGGTGAAGTTACTTATTTTTTCGTAACTATGTGTGTAATTTAGAATTTTCAGTAATTTGTTGGTTATTACACATTTCTGTCCATATAAATTGTTTCATATATGGTAAACTCCATCAAGTGTAAGATCATTTCAAAAAGAATAAAAAGTAGAGAATAAACATTCAAACCAGAGATCACTACTTTAAACCTATCTAAAATGGTAAGCAATAGAAATTTAAACGTGAAACAAGTTTGTTTGATTACAAAGGATGAGGTAAATTGCAGAATAATCATCATTAACAATGTAGTCTCAGCCAGTAAACCACTTTGGAACTAATTGGTCACATTGATATATGATGTGGAAAACTAATATGGTTATTAAATTAATTTTTTCTTCTCATAATTTTATAACATCTTCTACATTAAAAGTGATGTTTCGGTTGCCCACCCATTTTTTAATGTCTTCCCATATTACTTTGATCGGGATGAGATCTGGATGGTACGATGGCAACCCTTTTCAGCTAATGTTCTATCTTGTTGCATAAAATGCATGCCTTATTTTGTGTAACTTAATTAGATTGTATTATTGTGTTTTGCGCATATCAGGAAGGAATGGTGTTTTCATTTCTGTTAGCTACTTCTCCATAGTATTTTTAATCGATGCAGAAGTAGGTACTTTCTCAAGTTGCATGTTGTGGTATAGGGCGTTATCAAAACACTTTGCACTGCCAATTTGGTATTAGTTTTTCAGTGAACCAGTGCCTAAAATTGTGGAAATTCATTTCTTTGCGGTAATCACCCATAATTTAGTTAGACTTGAAAATTAATGGAGTATCTGAGACAAAACCACATTCACTTTCCGCATGCACTATAATTAGTCTTTAACATTTAGAAATCGGTGCTGTAATCCCTTCCGACGTACCCTCATGAGCCCAACTTTTCATGACAGAGTAACTGATATGAATGTACGTCTCGTCCATATATTCTATTGATCTTTTTTTCTTGCTGGTATTTATGTAGTGTGATTAAATATTGAGCACATAGATATTGAATATCATGTCTTTCAGTTCAAATTTTTCTGTTACTTTTTGTTTTAAACCATTTAAATCCCAAAACTTTTAAAATCTGTTAAAGTTATTTCATGGTCGAAAGGCTTTTATGTTGGAGTATAAAAGGAATGCACCATTCTTCTAATCACACATTTGTTGAACTCGTCAATTCCAGTGACTGGTTTTGGTACTTTATGTTTTTTTCCGGGTGTACTAAAATTCCCATTTAAATCTTCACTCGCTTCTTTATATTCTTTTGATATACTAATAACAACAAATTATCTGATCAAAACAGTCCAGATAATTTGTTGAACAACCAACTCAAATTTAAATCCAACTTCTTGTATGACACAGCCATGAAAATACAAGATAAGGACAGACCATGTAAGCCTAGTCTCTGATACATAATCCGAACTCCAGTCGTTCCTCAAATGCTGTGGTGTGCACCCGTCTCGTGTATTATATATTGTGTTATATTAAATATAAGTGTTATGTGTTCTGATGACTTCCAAGGAGTGAAATTATTCTGATGATGGGATATAAATCCTGAAACGTGTAATTGTATAAAAAACATCAAAATAAGTCACAAGACAGACAATAAGGTTAGTATTTTAGAATATATTATTACCTTAATTTTTCCGTCAGATGATCCAAATTACATCCTTGTGGGTAACCAATTTCGACAGTTAAACCGTCATTGTCAGATTCAAAATATCGTGAAATCATTCAGTCGTATGAAAGCGCCGTCCCATTAATACTGGTAATTATTGTTGAGTACTCATATACTTGAATAAACACTATTAAAATCAAAAATTAAACAATGACACAATGAATATAAACATACAATACATTTATGCATAATTTTTTTTAATGACTTCTGCCCACTAATACATTGTTAGTATCAGTGTACAAGAGATAAACGTGTGTATTGAGCTAGTGCTGATAACCAACTACAATTTATAGGTTATATGGTATATTCTCTTTTCTTAACTGAATTACGGTGTTAAACAGCTCATTTGAGCCAAAACCAATTTTTGGTGCTTTGGATATTATTTTTCGGATTCAAGACATTGATTAACTTTTTTGATGTTCTTTATGATAAAATAATGTTGTTTCATGAATTCCCTTTTTAGTCGGATTTAGATCTCTTGCCGAATTCGATATATATATATATATATATATATATATATATATAGGTCATTCTGTCACTATTCTTTTCTGTAAAAATAATCCAGGTTTGATACAATTTTGTTTTTTTAAATTTTTATTAGTTATTATTTTATCGATTATTTCAGGATCATATTAATTGACTACGGCAATGTGTTTAATAATGTTGTATTCCTTGGTGTAATTTAATGACTTAGTGGTTTGTTGATGAGGCGGTGGACTAGAACACATTTTTTGTGTGTGTCGATGATTTGATGAGGCATAGATGTTTTGGTTATTGGTAGTGGGTTTTCTGTATATCCCAAAAGTATAAAGGCCATTTTCATTTTTATTTTTAAGCCTAAAAAATATATTGTCTTATACAATCTCCTTCTCCATTACTACTGTACTTCAATACAGCTGTACTGCACATGCATTAAAAAATAGAGCTACTGATAAACGTGATTAAAATTATATATTCAATCAATTTATTAGAAAGAATTTGTCCCATATCAATAATATTTGTTGAATGTGTAAATTAAGTTCCATCCAGATAATTTAAAAAAACAACATTGAAATAAGATAAATATTCTTAATTGAATGGAAGCAAAGTTATATAGTTAGTTTAAATACCTGGCATGCTTGGGACTTTAACAGCGTTAATTTTATTAGATGACTTGTAATGTACAAATTACTCTAAAGTGTAAGGCTTTATCAAAGTGAAACAGATATTTTGTGATTAAAGACAATGTTATAGGTAATATCAATGACTATTTATTACATTTAAAAAATAGGATGAAATATTTTTAACAAAAATCTACACCCCAATACAAATTTTTGTTTAATATCCTTTAAAAATATCATAAACATAAAATATGTACTGTGGAGTAAAATTATAATTTTAAAGTCTAGGATATCCAATTTCTTTTTATCCTTGTTTAGGGAAGGGGGTGTTTAGATAGGTGTAAAGTTTAATTCCATAATGCAAGAAATCTTCCGAATGTATTTTTTTCCTTCTTTTTTTAATATTTGAAGATCTAATGAAATCCATGCAAAAATATTCGTTTTGAGCTCTAGAATATATTTTATTATTGTTTACAATAAATAAAAACCTTAAAATCTACATTTTTTAAACGAATTGATGTTTCTTTATAAATAATTGAAGAAAATAGTTCCTATTCTTAATGCCTAAACTTGAGCCTTCGTAAATGTGCGTCATTTTGATAAAAATTATTATAACTAGTCACACATTTTGTAAAAATTGTTTTAGATGGTAAAACTACACGAATTTTTAACTACAGTAGACTCCCTCTAGTTCGGCCACCTCGGGACCGGAACACCGGCCGGACTTCAAAATGGCCGGACTATCCGGATGTACTATCAAAATTTAAAATATCCCTATTAAATAAAAACATTACCTATGCTTAAGAATCAACAAAAGACGTTGTTTAAACATTTTTACAACATTATGTACTTACCAAAGAGGAGATTTTGACGTCTCTTGGTTGAACTGTCATGGTGTGCCACTCACAGATATGTTTTTGCAACACATATTAAAAAGTAAATACCGATACCGTACTAAGAATAAAACTGAACAGAAAAACACATTACGTACTGTAAAAACAAACCAGAAATTTATTTGAGTTTATTATTTATTATTACGTTCCAGTGCTGCCCTTCCCTCTTCATGGCTTAAATAGTTTACTGTACTTCTACGGCCGGCAACTAAACATTCAAGATAAATCCTGTCGAAGGTCATTCGCCCCCGGCGACGTGACGGATATGACTCACCCTCCTAGGACCGGCCGGACCATCCAAAGCCGAACTAAAGGGCGTCTACTGTAACTTGTCTTTTTTTAATTAAAAAAATATATTTGTTAATTTATTGTATTAATGAAACAACAAAATTTTGAAATGTATTGTTTTTGAGCATAATAAAAAGATGATGAAAAAACTATTTTTTATTTTATTTATCGCTATAATGACTATTGTTATACATTTGTATGATATTACAACTTACCGTTGTTAATACTCAGTTGTCGTATAGTTTAATATTAGATGTTGCATACTGGTATGTCTCTTTCTCTTACTCCTATGCGAGAGGTATGTCTGCTTTGTGTCAAGCAGATATTAAAAAAAGTATTTTGACTTAAAATCTGAATTTTAAAAAATCAGTAAGTAACCCCTATTTTACAATTGTTATAAATAATATGTTCAATATATTTTTTGCACTATGGAATGAAACTGTATACTTCTCTTTACACTCCCTCCTCCCCTCTAAACAAGAAACAAAATACATATCAGTTACCTGATTTTGTTGTTAATGATATGAGCGCACTATTAAAAGTGCTGTACTGTTATAAATATTTACAATTATAAAAAATAATTTTCAGTTATCAGATAGGGTTCTAAAATCTGGACAGCGTATCATAACTCACAACTACATTTCTGAAGATTATCGATATGCCAAATTGTTTGTTGCCTGATTATTAGACTTTGACTGTTAATATACCTATGCTTATGATATGAGCACTTTGAACTCGGGCAAACCAAACTGTCTGTATTAGCAATAGTTATAAATTTAGTGTAGACTATGCTAATTACTTTTCTTATAAGTAATGTAAAATTTATTACATGTAAGTTTAAAATTAACAATTTTGGTATAACACAAATTTCTCTAAGTTTTAATACTTCATTTATTATTATTATTAACATGTTGGTTGCGCTGGCGCCTCTCAAGTTATCATAATATTTAGGCTAACAACATAATTAAACTATACCAAGTGCCATGTTTGCACCAGCTCACCTCATATAAACATTATAATTAGATCATTCATATTTTATGAGTATTAATTCCCAGGCCACCAATGATAACTGAAATTAAATAACAGTGAGTGTTGAAAGTCACAATTTCTTCGAACTACGACTAGGTTGAGTATTTATAATGTTATACGGAAAGTTATCTACTTAAAATTAAATATAAACTTGCTGAATTATGGCATATGACCATTAAGACATTGGACTAGAACCAATCTCACTCTTGCGTGATTGTCAAAAATGGACGATATCATTCGAGGTGATAGCAACATAATGGCTTAAATTGACTTCTACTGATTCATCAGATTTTATAAGTAATATTGAATGTGACTCTAACTTCAAACTTCCAAAGTTATTTTATTGTCATAAAAAACCATAAACAAATCTAATTACAGTACGTTGAACTAAAATAACAATATGAAAATATAAAACTGAAATAACTTATAATAAAAAA
Source organism: Aphrophora alni (assembly GCA_963513935.1). Classification (NCBI taxonomy): domain Eukaryota; kingdom Metazoa; phylum Arthropoda; class Insecta; order Hemiptera; family Aphrophoridae; genus Aphrophora; species Aphrophora alni. The sequence goes on along the minus strand of OY740766.1, from coordinate 7,517,072 downwards.
AAAAGTATGAAACACAGTATGTCAACTGAGTACTCCTACTTATATGCTTCAGATGTTTACACTATTTCAGAATGCTGCAAATTGGTAACTCCATTGTTTAATTATTTTACATTTTGATGAACGAGCAATTAATTCATGCAACATATGATGTATTGTAGGTCTATGTATCATGCTAATGAGAGGCACCAGCGAATCTCATGGCATACACGTTATTGTTTTCCTTACACATTGTGGCAGCCAATATGTTAAAATTCTGAAATAGAGGTTTATTATATTAACCGGCAACCGGATTTATTCCCTTAGACAGTCTGCAGTGGAGTCCTCTTAACTTATAACTGTGCTGTTATTATAACTAGGAATGGTATTTATTAAATGTATTTTATAATAAATGGAGCATTTAAGTTGTTGATTCATAAGTGACTAGTTATAAGAAATATCTTCCTAAAAATTCACAATTTTAGTTATAAATATTTGTATTAACTTAATTAAATTAGTGATTGTGGAGGGGATTTAACAATGGTGAGATTTTGTTTATTTAATCTTATCGTAAAATGTAGCAACTTAATAACTATGTACCAATTCTGTGTTAGAATAAGACTGTATGAAAAATTCCTCAAATTTTAAAATATAATTGTATTATAACTATAAACGTTTTTGTAATGATATTTTAATATTTAATAGATGAACAATTTTCTGAAAAATATGTCATAAGTAAGATTTCTTTTTTCTTTACAAATACACCACAATTATTGGAGTTAGTAACTAAACGTATAAGTGTTGAACAAAATGTTTAAACATTTCTTTTTTATGTTTTAAAATTATAATAAAAATATTAAACATATAAATTATAAATGAATGTAAGTAAAAATGCTAAGATGACATTGTCAAATTTATATAATATCACTAACAAGAAAAAAGTTTATGGTATTTCCCAGCCCCATCATGCAATGTATCACATGACACGACAGACAGTAGTCGAAAATCAATTTTCCAATTTCCTGAGGTCATGAAATATTGTGAAGATCAGTCAAAATTACAATACCTATTACATAAACTGACAATTAAGTTATTAAAATGTGTAAATGTCAAAACTATATTTACATTGGTGTTTATTTTTTTATAGTTATGAAAATGTTAAAATAAACTCTTATATAAGTTTTAAATAAAATTGTTACTTTTTATTAGTTTGATTTCTTAATTTCCTGGATATAATTTGATTTTTTTTAGAATAAAGAATTTTTAATATAAAATACATGAACTTTAATATACGTACAAGATTTGATAAAAAAGTACCAACCTGAATTTTTTCTGCAGAATAAGTGACCTTCATGCTCCACGTGAATTTTCCCCAACCACAGAGAGTGTCATGTATTCAACACAATCATATATTCATTTTCCGTGGAATAAAGCTTCTTTCGGCAGAATATTCATCTAGATAATCAGCTAAACATCATGAGGAGCCATGTCTCGGGTAGGGAGCCTATTGGAGCTGGGATGGTAGCATGGCAAGCTCACTGGTTACCAGGTTAGACAATTCACATTGAAGCTGATTGCAAGCGCTTGTTTCATTGCTTTAATTTTTCACATTTACATAGTATGGACAAAGTTATGTGATTTATGAAATCAAACCCGAGTTTTTCTTGGAAATAACCAGTTTGATTTCCCCCTATCATAGAAAAAAGTGATTTTGAAATTAAGTCTGTCTGTCATCTAATATGTCATTAACAAATATTAAAAGAGCTAGCCAAACAACAAGTGAATAATGTTGATCGTATTTATCAAACCGAGAATGGTGAGAGAAAACCAACCGGTTCAATTTTCTTATCTTTTGCTACTCCAAATCTTCTGGAGCGAGTGTTTGCTAGATTCTACAGTTTAACTGTTAGACCATACATTACAAATCCAAACCGTTATTTTCGATGCCAAGGACTTGGACATGTTAGCAGCACTTGCCTTAAAAGAGGAAATTTGTGAACAATGTATGAAAGGCCACAAAAGTGAAGGTGTAATAGTGATGCAAAGTGTCCAAATTGTGACAAAGACAATCCCGCACGTTCATCAAAGTACCCAAAATATAAGATTGAAAAGGCAATATCAAAAATTATGGCTAAAGAAAACCTTTCCTGTACAGAAGCTAGGGAAGTATACAGGCAAAAACTGCTCTACCTCTACCTCCTACCATACGAAAATTGTGCGCAAATGTGACACCAACATCCATGTTCATCATGTAAGAGATTGGGTGAGATGGTTCGTATCTTTGGCAAACAAATAAAACAATTAATAGTAGTCCAAAGTGGTTAACTTACCGTCTTCTTCTAAAGTTGACCTTACTAAATCAAAATAACCCATTGTATTGAAAGCTAAATCAGTGCCTTCACTACTTAAGAACCACAAACTCCCTTAGATAACTAGACAGTTACTTAAGCAAACATCACAGTCAGTATCTGTTCTTATTAAATCTTCGTCATTTGAGTTCAGAATAAAAATAGTCAGGGCAAGCCCAGCACACCACTGGCTGTTACCAAGTCTATACAAAACGAAAATATGGTTGGAAGGGGTTCTTCGAAATTGAAACCCCTCCCAAAATTACCACAGATGTCTTCCAAGCCTTCAATTTCCAGTTGTTGAGGTTGCTATGGAGCTTAACCCTGAAACATCTAAAATTAAAACCAACTGATGGTCTTGCAAGCTAGGCAGGTGGAAAGTATAATACAGGTCCAAACCCTTTTAAGTTAATTGTTAACCAATCTATTATTTTTTTTATATCTTAATCATAAAATATGGTCAAAAATTTAAACTTCAATAGTGTGATACAATGGAATATTAATGGTGAGAGAAGACTTATTCTCAAAAACATTGTAATTTAATAAATTCATTACAAATATTAGATTACGAATATTACTTTTTTTGAGAAAGTCAGCAAGCCACAAGTTGTGGTAATATTTAATAAACTTTTTGTATTGTGTTCTTAGAAGTGATTAAACAATTTCAATTTTATAGACAAAATAAAACCTTAACCCATTGCAGGCGAAAGACGTTCACATTCTCACCTTAGGTGGACCAAACTCCGATAGATGTCTATGTCACGTTCAATTATTCTGCGTTTACCACTAACAGTTGTGATTCATGATAACTCTGCTAGACTGTGCGTTTTGTATTTTTAATTATCTCCAATAGATTGTGCGCGGATTCCTAACAATGTGTTTCAAGAAAAATCCAACATATTGTTTGTGAATACCTACTTTTTATTATACTGTCAGTTTGCCGCTGTTTTGTGAGTGAGTGTGCCGATCTGTTATGTTTTGTTGGCGTGATGGGTGACAACTTATATTAATCAGAACTTGATAGGTTATTATTAGAAAGTGATAGTGATACTGATCCTTCGTTTTTGGATGGGAATGAGTTAGTTCTTGTTTGTCCCCGTCTGCTCGTGTGTAATCCAGTGTTGTGCAGAACTTTCGACGAGCTACAAGTGGTTGAAATTCAGACCAAGATGATGGTGACCAAACCTTAGATTTCGATCCAGATATAATATACCCTCACCAGAACACCAATCAGGTAATAATAACAGTTTCTCTTTTTATAATTTACATCCTGTTCCATTCTCTGACATCATAGAACTTAAGCCGGGGCCGTCAAATTATAATCGTAGTAGGCCTACTGGCAATAATGTTATAGGCATATAGCTGTATTGTAGGCCATAATTTGATTGAAGGGGGACATTTGTATTCTAACAACCCCGAACCTGAAGTTGTCTCTAGTGATAATGATTTATTGCCTGATGTTGATTTACATTAGCCTTCTGTAAAACGGGAACAAAAACAATGTAAAAAAACTAAAGTTAGTGCACAAAGAAAAAGTATCAAACAATGTAATAAAAAAGAAAGAAAATCCGTTTTCAATTGGCAAGAAGTTCCTAATACTACAAAAAAAAATTCCATTCACTGGCACACCAGGGCTTGATGCTAATTTATCCGAACGCCTAGGTACTAATTATACTTAGGAAGATGTATTTTCACTGTTTTGTGGAGATGAATTCTTCAATATGATCGTTCAGGAAACCAATGATTACGCTGCTAAACAGATAAATAGTGCTAGCAGGAAAACCCTAAAAAGTGATGAAAAATGGACTTGTCTTACAAAAGATGAATGAAGTCCTATATCCCTGTACAATGAGTCAAGTCAAAAAACCAGACAAAAATGAATTGGTCCAAAAGAAAAATAGTAGAGACGCCAATTTATTCTAACACAATGCCTCGGGATAGATTTTTGGATATTTCTAGATTTTTACACTTTTCTGATGAGACACTAGAATGTAACAAAAATGACAAGCTGATTAAAATGAGGCCAATAATAAGATATTTTGAAAGTAAATTTTTGAATACCTACCGGCCAGAAGAAAATATTTCTCTGGACGAGAGCCTAATGAAAATGAGATCTCGCTTATCATACATACAATTCAACCCTAAAAAAAGGGCCAGATTCGGTGTAAAAATATACAAAGTGTGTGATGTAAAATATTGGTTATTGTTCTGTGTTCAATATTTACATTGGTGAAGATAAAGTTTGTGCGGAATTTCTTGTAAGCGAGTCAGTAGTACTAGATTTGTTGCAGCCCTTTATTGGGCTTGGATATAACATATTTCTTGACAATTGGTATGTCTCTCCATTACTTTTTGTTGAGCTTCCGAATGAAAACACGCACACTATCGGAACTGCCCTAAAAACTAGAGTTGACATACCAGAAATTTTCAAATCAAAGAATCTTGAAAAAAATGAAACAGTGTATAGATCATCAAACAGTGTTTTAGCAATAATGTGGAAAGAGAATAAAGATGTAGTTGTGTAGATCTACTTATCATACTGACCTGTCATTTGTAGAAACACGTATTCGGAAACGAAAACGTGGGGTTGAAGAAGCAGTAAAGAAGCCAAAAGTTATCACTGACTATAATAATGGAATGTTCGCTGTCGATAGAATGGAACAGAGGTTAGCTTGTTTTCCTATCATGTGCTGCTCAATAAAGGCTTATAAAAATATTTTCTTTTATTTGCTTGACCTGGCCACTTACAATTCATTTGCAGTGTTCAACAAAGTAAGCTTCCTGACTCCAAAAGAGAAAAGGCATTATACAGAATATAGAATAAATCTTGCTGAGCAGTTGCTTCTTTCATCACAGCTTCCACAAAGAACTTCACCAGGGCGTGAAGCTAACATAGGCCAAGATCCTCTACGACTGCAGGCAAAAAGGTGGACTCATTTCCCGCTAAAGGTCAAGAAACATAGAAAGTGCAAAGTTTGCACATCAAAAGGTATCCGAAGTGAAACCATGTTCATTTGCAAACGATGCGATGTTCCGTTGCACATAGACAAGGAATGCTTCAAAACATACCACACAAAACTTAACTACTTAGAAGGAAAAAAGTGTAATAATTGTATATACCGTAGTGAAACAAAATTTCCAAGTTTTTATTGTAAATAATGTATACTTTTTAACATCAGTTTCACGTGTCGTTGCAGTAAGATCGTGTCAGATGCAGGAAAAAACAAAACCGGAAAAACCGACCGTGAGTGGCTCGGCTTTAAGTGTCTATGCTTTAAATCATAGAATGGTGCCCAACAAATCATTTAAATTCAATTAGTAAAGTAAATTCAGTTTACATTCAAAGTAAGTAAATTATTACAAAGTCTTCATTGTGATGATTATGCTTTAATTTCTAGGTCATATTTATAAACCCATACCTTATCATTGCCACAGAATTCAGAAAGTTATAGTTCAGTATATCCTGTGAGATTTCCAGACGAAATACCCTCATGGGCTCAGTTATAACGAGTACGGATGTTGGAATCCTTAGATACTCTAGTTGGATCTACACCTTTCTTTATGTAGTCTTGGGTTAGCTTCTTCTTTTCCTATCAGATCTCTCATTCTCTTCCCCTGTCAATAGAGTATACAATGGCTATTTTATGTTCTTTTCTTCTTCTTTTTCAAGTCGATATGGCAAGATTTTTCATTGTCAAAAAAAAAAATTCAGATAAAGTTGATTCTCCTCTCTGTTGTTACCAGCTTCCAGCATTTTTAGAACACTCTCCACAATGCAAATCCTACTTCAAAATGGAATATGCCTAATCAGTGTTTGTCCCCAACACATGTTCTTAGACAATGATCAACAGCATGCGTATTAAGAGCCTACCGAAACATGAATTGCTATCGACCAACATGCAGCCATGTTGAATCCTACAATTTCCTAATAATTTATATGCTGCCCAATGCATCGTCACAGAAATTCTGCTGAACTTTTTGAATGGGCTTATACCTGGGTATCATCAAGCGTAATGCAACATTTGGGTCTTCCCATCATTTTGTAGAAAATAAAAATTCAATGGTTGCTGAGTATACTCACAGGCTGATTGACAATCTATGTGGGTGGGATAAAATACACATGCTTATGAAAATACTTTCACCTCCCTAAGAATGGTCACCTTTCATCCCTCTTTTTTTGTTCTTTTATCATTGTTTATAGGGATCTCTCTATTTTGTTCATTGGTTTATAGAAAGAAAATTGCCTTAGTAAATGAGATGTGTATAGAATAACTTTATATATGTTTGAAATGTAACTAGCCCAACTTCCAAGTGGACAAAGCCATATTCACCGCTAGTAAAATTAAGAGAGTAATTATCTCTACATCATATGCAAAACTATTTAGTAGGATAGTACCCTTCAAAGCACTCCTCAATTTAGACCTTAAAATACATCAATTTACAAGTACTTTACAAGCTTTGTGGACGAAATCAATAATAAATATTTGTATTATTATATACATTGTAATGTATATTATTTCAGATAAAGAGGAAAAATAAAAAATGCAATCACTTTATTATTTTTGGTTTTACCATTTTTTGTATTGGAGTAGAATACAAAACAAATCAATAATCAAACAAATAATTCTGTTTCATGTACACAGTCTTAATAATTATCTTTCCTTATAAGTAAAACACTTTTTATATTCAAAAATTGTATGTACTTGAAGAAAATATATAGTTTGTTGTGGATTATTTTATAAGAAATAGTTATTTGTGCAACTAGTTAGCAAAGTGGCACTTTTTTAAACGAGAGAAAAATGTTTCTCGGCAAGCCTCTTGCGTCAATTTTATCGAGTTTAAAAAAGACACTTTGCTCACGAATTGCACATTATACAGGGTGTTTATAAAAGAACTCCTTGATTTAAAAAAATCATAATTAAAAAACGAAACCAGCAATAAACTTTCGGTTTTCGAACTTGAGTTCAGTATATTGTCAAGATTTTTTGGCTAATATTCTATCGCAGTTGGCACCTGTGCATGACCTTGGAGCGAGCGTGGTAGGGGAAAAGCGCCAGCCAGTCACTATTCAACAGTCATGGCTACGCCACAGGAAAAAGCTCAATGTGTGATTTGGTTTATTCAATCAAGTTCAGTGATCACAGTTCAGCGTAATTTTATAGACGTGAATATGGCGGTGTTGCACCTACTAACAAAACTATTCTCAATTGGTATAATCAGTTTCGGGAAACAGGTAGTGTCTTAAAAGGGAAGTCACCGGGTAGGCCTTCAGTCTCTGAACAGAACGTGGAACGAATCCGTACGTCTTGTACTCGTAGCCCTAAAAACTCATTGGCAAGATGAAGTTTGGAGTTGGGAATACCTAAGTCTACCGTGTATAAAGTGGTGCGAAAGAGGCTTAAATTACGTGCGTACAAAATTCAACTTCTGCATGAAATCAAGATCACTGACAAAGTGAAAAGAGTCGGTTTCGCAGTCTTCATTTTGGACAGCATTGAAGAAAATGAGAACTTCCTGGAAAATGTCATGAGGCGACATTTCATGTAAGTGGGTCTGTCAATCGACACAATTGTAGGATTTGGGGGTCAGAGCCACCGCGTGAATTCATAGAACATCAGCGAGACTCGCCCAAAGTCAATGTTTGGTGTGGATTGATGCATGATCGTATGGTCGGACCTTTCATCTTCGCAGAGAAGACAATTAATGGGAATATTTATTGTGATATGTTAGAACTATACGTTTCCCCACAGATGATATTGAATAAGAAAAGGGACCAATTTTCTTCCAGCAAGATGGCGCGCCACCTCACTACAACAACCGTGTCCGTGATGCGTTGAACTTGCGTTTTCCTAATAGGTGGATTGATAGATGTGGGCCACTTGCATGGCCACCAAGGAGCCCAGATCTGACACCACTAGATTTTTTCCTTTGGGGACATGTAAGAAACATTGTGTATTCCGAGAAGATCCGTGACATTGCTCATCTGAGGGAGAAGATTGTTGAAGCTGTAGCATCCGTCACGCCTGATATGCTGCTGAATACCTGGAAAGAAACTGAATATCGTTTAGATGTGGCCAGGGCAACAAGTGATGCTCATATAGAACTTGATTAGGTATGAAAAAAAAACTTGAGAACATTCTCTTTAATAATATATAGGTTTAATAACTATTTATTTAACTTTACAGTGTACTAATAAAACTTTAAATCAAGGAGTTCTTTTATAATCACCCTGTACTTTGTCTACAGTTGTTATTTTGTGACAAATAAAAAACATACTTCAGCAGTAACACAATTTAATAAAACATTAATTTAATACAATAGTGTTCAAACAAACAATCAATTACAATTTGATCTTTAATAACCGCATTTTTCAGATTATTTAAAAATCTGAACTGTCCATATTTTAAAACTAACTACACAAAATATAGCAGTAGTGCTAAACAACACATCAACACTGAGTAGAAGTTCTCACATCAAAACTGAGGTTATTTATGAATATTACAAATAACTTAGGTGTATTGTTGAGGAAACGAGATTGCCAACTTCAAAACTCGGCAAACGAAAAATACTCTCTATGTACTTACACTGTCAATCATCTTCATGAATAATTAGTACTTCCTTTTTCGACTGTAAAACGTTGTTTTGTTGTTTATTTATGTTATTTTACATGTAAGAATTAATCTAACCTACATACGGAAGATTTACTGTATATTATAAATCAATTCAAATAAACTTAACTTAAATTTTGTTTTGTTCGGTTGCCATTTGGAGTGAGCAAAGTAGTGTGCAAAGTAGTGGGCAAAGTGAAACTGTTGAGAAATCAGCTGTTTTGCAAACTAATTTAAATGAACAAAATGCCACTTTGTCAACAACTGTAGACAAACTATATTTCCACATTACATTTGTCAAAATTTTCGAGTTACTTTCCATGCAATCGTAGTTATAATGTTACTACCAAAAAACTATCTTTATACATAAACATGGTTACAATTACATAGAGAATAAAACAAAAACAATTATCAGTTGTTAAAAAAATATGTGTACATGAGAAAAAGATATATAAAGATAAAATTGTAATTTCCACATTGGTAAATTTGTTACTTTCAAAAGTTGCTCAATAGTAAATTTGTTATTTTCAGAGATTTTATTGAAACTAATATGTATTACTGTGATTAAATACTTACTGCACAACTTATTTATGAAAATTATGTGGGACGTCAAGTTTGTTTGTAGGATTACAACTCATGATTAATCTCTATTTTCTATTTTACATCCAACATTAAAATATATTAACTCATTTTGTTCATGTAGACAGTCTGCAGATATAACAATATTTACAAATCTCAAATTCGCATCCTGTTATATCAGCCTATAAAATCTCATGCTGATAAAACATAATTAAAAACATTGTTAAATTCATAAAATAAAATGTCCCAAACCAGTAAAATTTCATACACATTATTCACATTCAATTGGAAATCATTAACCAAAAGTAAAATTGCTCTGCAATACTGAAGAAATTGTGTCACAGTAAGAAAACAACACCATCATATTTAACAAAATTTTATTTGAAGTGACAATTTATGTTTTTCTTATACAGTGTAGAAGTTATATAATGTTGTTTTTTTTATTTCAGTGGTACAAAATTTTAATGACGAACACCCTTAAATACAATTATAATCACTTCCTCTATGTGTTGAATTTGAATAACTTTCTTCAAGTAATTACGATAAAACATTCTTAACTTGTTTGGGGATATTTCAAAGGGTATTGTATTGGACAAGGTGGTTTACGTTTTGGACAAGGTGTTGAATTTGTTAAATATGGTGTTGGACAAGGTGTTGGTTGTAAAGGGTAAGGCTTTGAAGATGTTTGAGGCAAATTCATTGATGTTATAGGTTCACCAACATCAGCAGGACACGGTTCTGGTGGATCTCTTTCCATTTCAATAGGATTATAATCTGTTTCATCGGAATAATTTTCTTTTTCAAAATAAGTACTTCTGCTAAAGTTATCAGTATCATCACATTTAGGATAAGTTGGACAGTTTGAACTGGAATGTTTAGATTTTTTAGAAGGTTTTGTTTCTCCTCCTTCTGTCTCTTCTGGGCAGGGAGGACAAGGTGGGCAGTCTTCAGAACTACTATCTTTAGATTTTTTAGCAGATTTAGTTTGTCTTCCTTCTGTTTCTTCTGGGCAGGGAGGACAAGGTGGACAGTCTTCAAAACTACTATCTTTAGATTTTTCAGCAGATTTAGTTTGTCTTCCTTCTGTCTCTTCTGGGCAGGGAGGACAAGGTGGACAGTCTTCAGAACCTTCAGATGTTTTAGTCTTTTTAGCAGTTTTAGATTGTGTTTGTGGTTGACATATATTGCGTATTGGTGGTGGGCATTTTGATTTTGATTCTCCACTTGTTTCTTCTTCTGTGTCCTCATGAGTTTTCATTTGTGATTTTTTTCCATCTTTAGGCTTTAAACCTCTTCCTTCTTCCGGGCATGGAGGACAAGGCGGGCATTCTTTTGAATCATCGTGACTTGAACTCTTTTGTGATTTCTTAGATTTTCCCTCTTTTGTTTTTGGTCCTCCTGGACAAATTGGAGAAGGTGGACAAATAGGTATGTCACCTGGCTTCAGTTCCTTGGACTTCTTTTGACTTTTCTTAACTGTTTTACCAGCACCTTGGTTTGTTTCTTCTGGGCATGGAGGACAGGGTGGACAATCTCCTTGGTTTTTCTTTTGTGATTTTTTAGATTTTTCCTCTTTTGTTGTTGGTCCATCTGGACATAATGACCACGAAGGTGGTGGACAAATTGGTAATTCTCCCTGCTTCGATTCCTTGGACTTCTTTTGACTTTTAACTGATTTTCCAGCTCCTTGGTTAGTTTCTTCTGGACATGGAGGACAGGGTGGACAATCTTCTTGATCTTTCTTTTGTGAACTTTTAGATTTTGCCTCTTTTGTTGTTGATCCTTGTGGAGTTTCCTTAACTGATTTTCCAACTCCCTCGCTTGTTTCTTCTGGACAAGTAGGACAAGGTGGACAATCTTCTTTTTTTTTTAAACAAAAGGGAGGAATTTTTTTAGCCTGTGTTTCTAGACATCTTCTTTTAATCTTCTTTGTTGCCTGTGCTGCAGGTTCTTTTAAAGCTTTTTGAGAAGTTGCTTCAGATTTATTTTGTCCAGACTTTTGTTCAGATTCGCAAGGTGGACAAGGAGGACATTTTTCAAGTTTTTCAGATTTTGGTTTGGTTTTACAAGGAGGACATGGAGGACATTTGTCGGATGTCTCAGATTTAGGTTTTGTTTTACAAGGAGGGCATGGAGGACATTTGCTGGATGACTCAGATTTGGGTTTTGTTTTACAAGGAGGACATGGAGGACAATCCTCAGGTCTTTCAGATTTTGGTTTTGTTTTACAAGGAGGACATGGGGGACAATGCTCAGGTCTTTCAGATTTTGGTTTTGTTTTACAAGGGGGGCATGGAGGACAATCCTCAGGTCTTTCAGATTTTGGTTTTGTTTTACAAGGAGGACATGGGGGACAATGTTCAGGTCTTTCAGATTTTGGTTTTGTTTTACAAGGAGGACATGGAGGACAATCCTCAGGTCTTACAGATTTTGGTTTAGATTTACAAGGAGGACATGGAGGACAATCTTCAGGTCTTTCGGATTTTGGTTTTGTTTTGCAAGGAGGGCATGGAGGACAATCCTCAGGTCTTTCAGATTTTGGTTTTGTCTTACACGGAGGGCATGGAGGACAATGCTCAGGTCTTTCAGATTTTGATTTTGTTTTGCAAGGAGGACATGGTGGACAATGCTCTGGTCTTTCAGATTTTGGTTTTGTTTTGCAAGGAGGACATGGAGGACAATCCTCAGGTCTTTCAGATTTTGGTTTAGTTTTACAAGGAGGACATGGGGGACAATCATCAGGTCTTTCAGATTTTGGTTTAGTTTTACAAGGAGGACATGGGGGACAATCATCAGGTCTTTCAGATTTTGGTTTTGTTTTACAAGGAGGACATGGAGGACAATCCTCAGGTCTTTCAGATTTTGGTTTTGTTTTACAAGGAGGACATGGAGGACAATCCTCAGGTCTTTCAGATTTTGGTTTTGTTTTACAAGGAGGACATGGAGGACAATCATCAGGTCTTTCAGATTTTGGTTTTGTTTTGCAAGGAGGGCATGGAGGACAATCCTCAGGTCTTTCAGATTTTGGCTTTGTTTTACAAGGAGGACATGGAGGACAATCCTCGGGTCTTTCAGATTTTGGTTTTGTTTTGCAAGGAGGGCAGGGAGGACAATCCTCAGGTCTTTCAGATTTGGGTTTGGTTTCACAAGGAGGGCATGGTTGACAATGTTCAGGTCTTTTTGATGAATCCTCACATTCTGTGTTTCCTTTAGATACCTTTGGAGGACATATTGGCTTACATTTTCTTGGATCTTCAACTTCACATTCTACCTGTTCTGTTTTTTGTATTTCTTCAGGACAATCAAATTCCTTTTCAATATTTTTTGGTGCTTTAGTAGGCCCAGACTTAGGAGGACATTGTCCAGCTGGAGGTGGGCATTCTGGTGGAGCAGACTTCCCAACTAATTTACCAGGAGCTCCTTCCCAGGCCGCAGGACATGGATAAGGCGGAAACTTTGGAAAACATGGTCCAGGACATGGTTGTTGGTTTTTGGTTAAAGATTGTGTCTTTTTTTTACAAGATTTTGAAACAGGAGGTGGACCACCATGTGGTGGTTTTTTAGGACATTTTTTACGACTTTTAAAAAGATCTTTAATGCTAAAATTCAATTGATGTTCTTCAAATCCATTGCTAAATGGGTGTTTTCTAATAATGATTGAAGGGGTTTCAAAAATTTGTCTTATACTAAAAGGTTTCTTCCTGAGTAAGTTTAAATTGATCCATATTTTTTTCAACTGCTCGAAGTTCTTAACTGGCCTTTGTTGAATCTGAAAACAAAACAAAAATGAAGTAAACTCTAAATAAAGATAAAATGTCAATAAGCACATTAATCTATTTAAATTACAATGAATGTATAATTATGTTTGGCTTGAAATTAAAGTAAAATACTTTGAAACAATTTTTTTTCTAATTAGCAATAGATTGTTTTATTTTCTACTTTGTGAGTAAATATAGTATATTTATATTTTTCCTTTTATTATTTTATGAGGAAATGATTAAACAACAAGAGCAAATAAAAGTGATTGTCTGGTACAGAGTATGGCAGTTTAGAATAATTAGCTGTTATTTATTTACTCCTCAGAGGCTTACTTGTAGTATATTTCTTCATGTAGTCTTGGGTTATAATAAATATTGAGCTTGACTTGACTTGAGAAAAAAAACCCACACACACACACACACAAAACTTGATAAAATAAAATTTTAACACAAATACTATGTTCATTTATTCAAACAAGTTTCAACAACAAAGTCGCTATCTTCAGTGATCTATGAGCTACCATAACTAAAGTTATATAACTTTATAGTTTAGTTACAGTATTGTAGCTCGTTCATCAACCAAGATGGCGACTTTGTAGTTGAATAAATATATGTACTATTTGTGAGAATTTGTGTTCAAGTTTATTTTATCTAGTCTTGGGTTAGATCCTTCTCTTTCATATTTCCTATCAGGTCTCTTTTGACCAGTTCTTGTTCTCTTTTGACCCTAATTCTATTATGGTATTTCAGGGCTAGGAGTTCTATTTTATATTCTTGTCTATTCTTGTCTAAGGCAGTGATGAACGCAAGATAGATTGCTTTTAAATGATGAAGAAAAAAAACTGATTGTCTTTAAAGTGATGCATGATCATATTATGTTAGAGATACTTGTGTCAACTCTTTTCAGGATATCTGATATTATGGAGATAATTAATGGCAATGTCTTTTTACTTGTATGTTCTTTGTACTTAAGTGCTTATGATTGTTCGTTAAGGGGTTACCTTAAGATTATAGTGTTTGACATAAGAATATTGTAATAATTTTTATTCATTGACCTAACAATTAAAACTGAAGGCTTGAGTTTATTTATTTATTTAGTTTAAATTTTATACTGGGAAGAATTTACTTTAAATTTCAGGCGCTAGCTTGTGAGAAAAGCACATTTATTTTACTCTTATCTTGGGTCGTGAATTTCGGTAAAATGTACTCGAATATGAAAAATAATCATGAAAAACTTCTGAAATAAAAATTTACTAACCAAAAATTTATATATAATATATAATAAACATACATATTTTGGTTAAGCGGTTTGCTTCCTGAAATACATACATTTATTAATAAACAAACTATAGTACAAGATTGCTGTAAATGACTAACATATTTTTATATTAAAGTATACATAAAGTTCAAATTTCAAGTAAGAGATCAAAAAGTTCTTTTTCTTATTTAAATCACTAACAGAAAATGTCTCACACTACTTATGACGTTGCAACTGAAAGTTCATTTTTACTCGAACTCTTTGGAACAATAGTTTTCTTTATTTAAATTATTTTTAACTGTTTTCTTTACAAAAGTCTTTTTATTATATTTTACATGATATTTCTTTATATTATTAATAAAGTTATTAGTCTTAGTTTCTGAAAGTAAAAAGTTTAATTTACTAATTGTTCAAGTTAAAAATATAAAAAAGTCAATTTTACGCTCAATTTTAGGCATCATTTTCACTGAGTAAAAAACTGTTTTCAGTACTGACTTATACAATGGGCATCGATTGTAGCTCTGGAAGATCAAGCCATCAGCTTATGATAGAGTTTGAGCATTCTAAAAACAGAACCACTCTTCTATGAGACCCATTCGCTAGTAGTCCATATTTTTTTGATATCTAGGATCATGCATCTCCCCACTACACACTTTCCTTATATCTGTTTTCTGATTGGTTAACACCACACACTGATTTCCGACAAAACTATTTCCAATTATTTTACAAAATATAATTTTTTTCTTAATTTCATTAGACAAACCAATTGTTTTTAAATCATACGCATACATAATCCTGTAAGTTCAACAACTCTGAAATCTAGTCTGTCTGTCTACATTCAACTTCTGAATTATAGTTTTTTGTCTTTGAACATAAATAATCCATGCAATAAAATCTTTTATATATTCACTACATTTATTGATTAATTACGTTACTTGCAACTACTCCATTTCTTCCAATCAAATATATCTGGATATAAAGATCTCAAAATTGTGAATGTTACAACCTGGGCAATTTAAATGCTAGAACAAATACATTACAGCATGTAATGAACAATCTGGAAAGCACATTGGAAAAGTGTAGGCAAAACTAAAAGAAAAGCATATGATGCGATTTTTCCACATATAAATGGTTTTTCCGCAAATATTCAAACCTCATATAATAGTTTTATTTTAAGTAAAATTTGTAATTAAGTTTATAAAATTGCCATGTCTTTCTAACTCAACCAAGGACATCTCTACTAAAGGAATTAAATTGCCTGAATTTTTTATCCAAAACACGTTTCATTTTTTAAATTCTTTATAAAGACATTTGTGTATAAAAACAATACACAACATTTTGAGAGTATGAATCAACTATGTTTACCAAATGATTAAAACAGCATAGAAACTGACAGGAAAACATGAGCTTAGAGTCTAGGTCTATTTATAAGCTAAGACTAGTTAACCTAATGATGAGGAATTTAAAGCTAGACTATGAGCCCTATGCAGTAAAAACTCTGATGCATGTAATCAGAAACACAGGTAAACTAAAAACTCCCAGAACACAAACTACACAATATATGGAATGTAAATATCACTTATTTTATTCATGATGTATTTAAAAACTAAAGTGGCTTAGTTGTCCAAAATTGTATGTTGGACAAACTGGCAAATATTTTGTACAAATATTCAGGCAGTATACAAAAAATGCTACTAAACAAAATTCAGTATTCGGCGTACATCTGGTCAATTCAGTGAACAGTTACTCTTCCATTCATACAAGTACTAAAAACGTGCGGAAAAAGTAAGGACACTGATGTAGTAAAGGAGTTTCACATAAATAAATCTTTTAAAATATATTTCTTAGACTTATTAAATGATAAATAAATAAATATAAACAGTTTTGAAAATCGATAATGAAATTTCAAAACTGCCTCCTCTTCAAATAAGGACCAACATTTACCGTACTCAGTTAGAGCACGATAAACTTAAGAATCTATCCACAATTCTTAACATGACAGAGAAGAGAGTATACTTCTGTCTGTATTAACATATAACAAACCAAAATTGGTGTTACATGAATTTTTAATGTCTCCATTATTTGTTTTAATAAAAAAGTTATTATGTAGTGCCTTCATTAATTAAGAAAGATTGACTTGATAATTGATGATCTTGCAAGATTAAAACAGTAGCCCTTGCAAAAAAAAATGAAAATGGTCCTAATGCACAACAAAAATAATAATGATAAAAGTTTATTAAACATTTTTTGTGTCTGTTTTGAGAAATATGTCTTCTATGGCAGTCTTCTTCCTTCTTTTTTTAAATCCCAACTCCAAATTTTCAGGAAGTACTGTCCAGTAAGTTTTAATTAGACGTTTATAGGCTTTGTTCAAGAAAAAGTAAACAACTTTGAACAAATTTTTGTTTGTCCAAGTAATCTTTTTGGGAGGGGAGGAAGGGTGGAGGCCCTCCTAAAAATAATCCCTGAATATGCCACATATGAATACATGAAACATGCTGTTAGTATAAATAGACGTTAAACATAAAGAGGCCCTGTTGTCAACTTGACAAGGTCAATTAATAAATAACATTTAAGAAATACTGTCTTGTGTTTAACCATTGAATTAATATCTAAGATGAAGTCTTATAGCACATGGTAATGTGAGGCTTACTATGTGGGTTGAACAGTTGTATGCTCAAGCTCAGAATGCGCTAGTGTGGGAGGGGAGTCTATATATGAAATACAGCATGCTGACCTCGAAGTTACCAGAAGTGGGCAGCAAGATAGTAGCACTAAGCTTCAAAACTATACCGAAATGGGTAATCTATTTAGTATGTAAAATCAATGGTTTAATTCTTCTTTTTTTTAAAAATCACACTATATTGTTTCAAACAAATATATTGAAAGAATTCAGATAAAAATATACAGGTTGTTTACCAATTTTCTACATATGAGAGATCAGAATATATATTTTTTCATTTAAAAATTTCACTGGAAGCATAAAAATGAGAGAAAATTGGATAGGCCCTAATTACAAATAAATATTAAATATTTTAATCCTTTTATACTTACTGTCCACTCTCGTAAAAAAGCCCTCAAAGGAAAATACTTATACATGCTGGTTTAAAATGTATTCCTCTTAAATACCTCACCTGAAACAAGTGAAAATGGTAAACAAATTGTAACGTAAAGATCTGATTTTTAAATTTAAATCAATTTGGATTTTGAACAGATTAATGTAACTAGTAGGTCTAATTTAGTTATTACTTCTATTCTTGCTTACACTGACTATGTTGATAGGTCACCAATCCCAATCATGTATACCTGTATCCAAGCTGTAGAACCAGTATTCCTATTGGAACACGAAGAAACTAGAGCCAAAGCAATGCGGAATAGTAAGGTATACAATATAGAATTAGTGATCTATCGACTTCAACAGGGTTATCAGAAGTAGAAGTCAGTTGTGTATTTAAAGTATTACATAAATATTAGTTCATGAAAAGCTTTTCAAATGTTAAATGTAGTAGTTATACATTTGACAGAGGTTTTTATTGCTTCCTTAGTTAAACTATTTTATAGACCCATATTTCAACATTTTAGTAAGAAAGTCATATAATTTTTTACGAATGGTTCCAAAAGTTTTAGCACCACTACTGTTAGCGGGGCTTTAGTGGTGGTCTCTAAAGTCCCTTAAATCTAAAAATTTGACATTATACGTAATACAAAATATAACAAAGTTAATGAAATGAAATAAAATACCCCCACAATGAAGATGTCTGAGGGGCTAATTATAATTAAAATAAAGTTTGTGCTCCTTTTATCTCAAATGTGATAATAATTGCAGCACTTGCTTTATTTTAATAGGTTTTTTTTTGTTATCTAACTATAATCCTTTGTTCACATGTGATATTCTGTTAATGAGCTTAAATCCAGATATTTTAAACTTCATTATTATCTAACAAAAAACTTATTTTTGAGAAAAAAAAGTAAATAAAGCTCAATGCTTGTATTATTCAATCTTCTATGATGAAACTACCAACGAACAAAGTCGGAAAGAACTTCAAGTAGCTGTTCGGTACTGGTCGCAATCTGAATGTAAAGTTGTTGAAAGACATTTGCAGACTTTTTGTGGGAAGAGCTAAAGCTACAGATTTACATTAAAAGATCATGTTGGTTCTGGAAAAAGCAAATCTATCTCTAAATAAATTATTAATGATAAGTTGTGATAGACCAAATATAAATAAAAAGTTGTTAAGACTTGAATGAAAGTCTTGTTGAAGTAAAGGGTCATGGCTTGATGTTGGTACTTGCAGTCTACATAAAGTACATAATGCTTTCTTAAAAGGGTTGAAAGACATGGGAGTGGATGTTTCCAGTTCGATAGTATCTGTTTTTAATTAATTTGATGGTTGGCCAGGTCGATGGGAAGATTAGAATGGCCAACCATTCAACAGAAGTTTAGTGTTCCAATTCATCATTTTATGAAGCATGTCACCTCTTCTTGGCTAACTATTGGACCAGCAGCTGAACGTCTTTTGGAACAATGAGATACTGTAGAGATATCCTACCTTAAATATGTCCCTCAAAATGCACCCAAATATTTACAGAAGGGAAACTACAAAGAAATCATTCAAATGATCAAAGAACCCACTATGAAGGCACTATGAATGTTTTTATCAAGAGTGCTAAATTATTTTCTGCTTATAGCAAATATTTCAACTTGAGGGTCTGATGATCCAGTGTTTGTATGACAAGGGAAAAGAACTTTTACTAATACTTAAAAACAAAGTGTATAAACTTGATCCAGATGAGTGAGTAATCAGTAAAGTTTGAAATCCGTAAAAAGAGTTGAACTTGGTGACCACATTTCTATGAAGGACAAAGATGTTTTAACATTCCTCTTAGAAGTTTGAAACCATTTTGTTGCAAGCATTATATATTTGGAAAACCAGTTAAATCTTGATAAAGATGGTTAAAGTAAATAGTTTCAAATTAGAGTCAAGTAATTGCCAAATTGTTGCATTACGGTTGGATTTACCATTTGATGTTGATATTTTCCAACTATTAGATGAGTGTAAAATTTTGAAATTTGAAGAATGTCCACAAGAAGAAAAGTTAGTTTTGAAAAAATACTGGCAACATTATTTTTCTCTAGAAAATACTCCTGGGTGTAAGAAATATCCCACTATTACTAACATCATCAAATCAGCTTTAGCTTTGTCTCATGGCAGTGCATCAGTAGAAAGGGGCTTCTCTGCCTCAAGTTCATTAACTAGTGATAAAGTAGCCATGAATAAATGAGGTATCAATGCAAGATTTAATATATTGTCTGGAATGAAAACATATCATAATAAAGTTTCATTATTACCTATTGCAAGAGAACTAATAGTTCTGGCAAGAAATGCCTTCATTAACTACAAAGATTATTTAGAAAAGGAAAGGTTAATAAAGAGAAAGTACAATAAGAACTTAAAGATAAGACAGATGAAGACGAAAGAAATTTAGAGCTCAAGAGGCAAGAGATTTGGAACAGCTCTCAAAGGATCTGATAGGGAAGAACAAAGCAGAAATCAAACAAAAAATGCAGCGGATAAGTTGTTTGATGAAGCAACAAAAAGATTTAAGTCAGCATTGAAGAGGAAAAATTATGATGAATTGAATCTACAGTAGCTCAAGGAATGTTATTTGGAGTAAAAGCAATGAGGGAAAATGAAACTGATCTTCAAAGAGTGTTGACTCTATTGCCAAAGTAATTGAGAAAAAGTCCAAATAATTTCTGACTGTTTCACAAAAACATCAAAACCAAAAAAAATAATCGATCAACTGAAGTTATTTGACCTGAACATCTTAATAATTTTATCTTTTTTGACAAATTTTTAGTTAATTAGTTATTTCTCTTTGTTTTCATACTTTTGTATTGCGCAGTTTATTCTTAATGTAGTAAATTTACTGTAATTTTAAATTTAAAAATAATAAATTGCCATTTCTCATCCAGGAGAATGACTGAAATAACTCCGAAAGTAAAAATGATTCTTATTTGTAAAATTACCTTAATACTGTATTATACAAGTAAGTTTTTATTTCAGTAATATACAAAATATTATTATTTTCATTGGCTTACTTAAAAATGTGTTTTCATCCATTCTGAAATTCATGTCAGTCATTCTCTTATCCAGCATTTGGTAAGGGTCTTTATAGTGAAAAAAAAAAGTTTTATTTATTTTATGTGACTTTGATAAATTTTGTTTATTAAATCTCAAAAATAAGTCCCTAAAAATCCCTTTTTAAAATTATTAGGTCTCTAAAATCCCCTTTTCCCAAATTTTGCCACTAAAAGCCCTGTGTTAGAAATAACAATTCAATTACTAAGTTATCTATAGTCATATATATTTTGATTTCAGAGCGCACAATTTTATAATATATACTGTGTAATTAAATAGATTAAATAGGCAATGCATATGGATACAAAATCAGACTTATTATCTGTCTGAAAATCATTTATCATATTCAAATTGTAAGTATCAAAAGGAATGGAAAATAGTTAGCAGATACAAATTAAAAAAACGTATAATTAATATTCTTACTTAGGAGATGGATGATTGGGTGAGTGAAAATATGAAGTGACTGTTTTATATTCTAAATAATTCTTTGTCTTTGAATTACAATTAAATATTTTAGAAGATGTTTCTTGTTTATAGGATTCATCAATATTCACAAGGGGTTTGGCTATAAATTCATTATGAAGTAATTAACTCACAATTTTTGTCTTCATTTTATAGTTACTATACAATTAAATATTTTCTTCTTGTCTTTAAATCTCTTGTTATTTATTAATAAATACAATGATATATTTAAATACCTTGAGCACAAAAATTATTTTACTGTCAGTAGTGATGTCCTAATTTCAATTGATTCCTTCTTCCTTGTTGCCCTCGTACCTCCTTAAGTCCTTGTCATTGTTTCTTCTTCTTTTCTTATTTAACTCACTTAATTTCACTGTACTGAACAGGCTATTTTCTTGCACTACATGATTGAAATGGCCTATTCTATGTGATCGGTTTTTGCTTATGACTGTTTTAGGTAAGGTAATGTTTTGTTATTTATGGTATGAGCCCTGAGGTGACTTTCGTATGTTTATTTATTACAGAACTAAAATTCAATATCTTTATAATATTGTTCTCTGCAAATATTTAAGAACTGTATATAATATATATAGTGGATTTTAAATTGTAAATGATATGAAAAGAAAAATTATATGTATGAATAAAATACATTAATAATTAATAGTGTACAATAATAATTAGCAATAAGATTTACCAGCTTTCATATTTAATTTACTAATCTTATGATCACTATTACACCAAATTAGTCCATTTTAAGATTCTTAGGAAGCTTAAGTCTTGGCTGGGACTAAAACATAATTAGTAGGGGCAATTTTATTGGAAGAAGATGATGTTAAACTTGAACAACGTAAACGTAAAAGTTTTTTCCTACATAAATTGTTCAAAACTAGGAAGATTGACAGAGAATACTGGATTATATTTAAAGAAGTCATGGACAATGAGCGAAGGTTTTTCCAGTACTTCTGTATATCTCAGTTTCAGTTTAACGAGTTGTTTGTGATGATAAAACTGGTTATAACTAAAAAATGCACTGTTTTCAAAAAAGCAATAAAGCCTAAAGAAAAACTAGCAGTTTTCGTAAGGTAAGTCTTTTATTTTACAATACTAAATATTATTTTCATTTTCTAAGACTGATTTTTTTTTTTTTTTTTTACTATTCCGGGTACTGTGCTGCCAGACGGTGGAAGTGAGTAATATAAAAAACAAATATAATTGTAATAAGCTGCAACTTTCACCTGAGTAGTGGGAGGAAGTTGATGATTGTGCTCCTGACAACTGATAAAGTTCATGATGTGTGTGTGATTTTAGCTAACTCAGAATTTCTAATTCCAACTTTGAAATTACCAAGAAAACTTTGGGTCTTAGCTATTGCTCTCTGGCGAGGAGAAAATATTTGTACCATTGATGCAATGCCGGTGAAGAAAGTTTTAATGTCATAATCATCCTTTTTTTTACTTAAAATATATTTCAACTGCAAATTCTTGAGGGGCCATTTGGGTTTTCGGAAAATTCTTTCATCTTCTCACAGGACAGTGGGTTTCTGACGGAGTGGGGTTAAAACTTGTAGTGGGGTTAAAACTTCCTACAATGGGGTTAAAACTTGTAGCTCTGGTTGTCAGTTAACGACGTTTGAACTGGGTTATTGTCTGGTGAATTTAATTCATACAGGAGTTGTCATCTTGGATATTTTCTTCTATAGGAGCGTTGTTACTTATTGTATTCCTTTTCTTCAAATAAGGTACAAGAACAGACAAACTCATCCTCAAATTTCCATTTTTTTGTGGGAAAACATTCTTGGCCACTTTTGGTCTCTTTTTGTCTTGTCATTGCTCATCGACAACCTTCTCTTAAACTATTCCAGGCTTTCTTACACTCTTTGTCTGAAAAGAAAGAAAAACATAATTTAATTTTTTAAATTGGTAACCTCAATTTTCTTACTTAATTTGTTTGTTCTTTTCAAGTTCTTGGCTACTGGAGGCTCGTTTAAAGCAATATCGTTTAGTTATAGGATGGGACTTAGGACAGTACAAGGGATCATTTTAGAAGTATGCAACACTATTATACAAATGTTATTGGAGGAGTTCATGCCTATTCCAACAACCGAGAAATGGAGAAAAATAGTGAATACATTTTGGGCCACTTGGTATTTTCCTAACTGTGTTGGAGCAATTGACGGAAAACATGTTGTGATAACAGCTTCCGCAAATAGCAAATCTACGTACTTCAATTATATATATAAATTCCATTATCTTGATGGCTCTTGTGGATGCTAACTATAAATTTATTGCCGTTGATATTGGTACCTATGGGAAAAATTATGATGGGGGAATTTTTTCTAATTCGGAGCTTGGAAAATATTTAGCCTTGAAAAAAATGGAATATACCAGTCCAGGAACAAGAATACTATTGCCACATGTAATCATTGGTGATGAAGGTTTCCCATTGAAAACTTACTTAATGAGACCTTATCCTGGTTCACAAGAAATTGAAGTAATTTCAACAAAAGGCTGTCCCGAGCAAGAAAAGTTGTGGAAAATGCATTTGGGGTTCTTCCGCAAAAATTTCGATTGTATAATAGACTAATACAATTAAACCTGAAAATGCAGAAAAAGTTATATTGAACACATGCATGTTACACAATTTTATCACCTCTGGTGGTGATGTAAACAATCATAATGAAACTGTTCAAATTTCATCCAATATTGACGACAAGGAGGAAACAGTCAATACGTAGCTTTTCACATCAGAGAACAATTTGCCAAATTTCTAGATTCTCCAATGGGAAGAATTGAATAAACATCAGAACTTTGGTGTTATATTAAAAAATAGTTTATTTGCCGGATTAGTTAATAGTATCTATCCATCAATAAACACAATAATATTGTATTTTAAATTGAGATATTTGAGATTGATAGCAGGAGAGCTAATAGTTTCGTCGTTTATTACAACATATTTTTTCAATGTTGCTGAAATGCTATTGCCCTATACAAACTTTTGTATCTATTAGTATTTGTATTACTATGAAATAAAATAAAATATTTTATCTACTTACCAGATTTATCCATTTTTTGTGCTATCTCGCGCCACGCTCCATCTTTTTTGTAAATATCGTTATGTCTTTTATCTTGTAAATCGTAAATAAATTAATAGTCCCGCACTTAATTGTATTAATTTTTCGTTGTCCATGGTAGCAAGGCAATGTACAAAATGTCTATTTGATACGAATGTCTACTGATCGGATCGGATGGCGCATTCGTACTGAGCGTTTTGCTTGCGTAAAGTTCTTTCCGTCGTATTAAGGTCCTTATGAACAGACCTATATTTATAGGTCATTATGAATGACCTATAAAAACACCGTCATTGACTTTTTAGTGCAAAATGTTGTGCTTTTCAAAAAATGCTGTATATTTTTTCATAAAATAAATATTTATAAAAGGGTAAAACAATAGAAACATATTTGTATCAACAATTTTTCATTTCCCCAAGCTGAAATCAATTGAACTGTATAAAATAATCAGTAACAAGTTATTTAAACAAACAAATAAATTCTCTATATCTAATAGATAATAAATACACAAAATGAAGTTGTTGTAATAAATGTGGTTTGGTGAGTGTTTAAAAAACATAATTGTGGTGTAATCCCTTCACCACCTCCCTTTTTTTCACGGCGATACTTTTATTCCAACAGCTTTACCAGCGGGTTGCCTGATTGGTAAATGCAGGGGAATTGTTTTCTATCAAATCAGTTTACCCCCTCCCACAGTGATGAAAATCCTTAACACGCATCAAGGTTAGAGAAAGAGTTGTGCACCAGCCGAAAGAGACCGGATGTGTTTAAGGAAGTGTTTGTAAATGATAGCCGACATTTCAGGTACCTCCCAAATTGCTCACCCAACAAATAATAGATTAATTAGCCCCCTTTGGGGTGGGTCAGACGGCCCAGGGTTTTCGGCGGCGCGTCTCCAAGTTTCGTATTAAATTAAATATGTGATAAGTAGTTAACGGCCGTTTTGGCCTAATAATGTTTCCTAGACCACTAGTTTTAAATAGTCATTCCCTTAATTTTATTCATAGTTATTAATTTTATTATGTATTAAAATTAATAACATATTTTTAATCGCTCATGAAGCTGGCTGGCTGAGCTGTAGCATTTATGTAGTCGAGGGTACGTGTCAGGTTAATTCCCCCTCCCCATACCAAAGTTCCTTCCCGAACTCAAACTCTCTTAAAGATCCTCAGAGGCATAAAACAATTTTTATCAAAGCCCCGGTCACTGCATAATTATAAAAAAGAGTAGCCTATGAAACGAAATGACAAAATCTGAGCTTTAGGCCTATCTCAAACGAGTTATTGATCGACCTTGATGATCAAAAACTTGTTCGTCTCTAGACTCTTTACGTGAATTAATGTTATTATTAACTTGTTTCATGACAATAAATCAAATTAAATTAAACCTAAATTAGAAAAAATTTAAACCGTAAACCTATAGGCTATCTTTCACCGATTTCTATATATAAATTCCTTGTAGTATTAATTATAATTTGCAAGTTGCGTGATTTGTATTAAATCTATTTAAATTTTAGATAGTAACAAAAATAAAGTCTATTTTTACAAAAATATTACTTAGTATTATTTTATGATTTTTTTTTAAACATATCTTCTACAGATACAGAAATTAAGGTCCATACAGCGAATCTAGATTTATCTGATAACATCCTTGAGTCCACTTTGTTATTTTTTCAACGACTATAGTACGTTATACACACATCAAAATAAAAAAGGACATAACCTCCAATTTGAACCAAGTGAAAATAAAGTGCGGTAACAAGGACAACACAAATAATTCAATTTTAATAACATAAATATTACAAATAAATATAACTTACCTGAAATTTTGAAAATCGTGTTGGGTTTTCTCGAAATGTGGTTTGTGTTACATATTTTTTAAACTATTTGTAGGCCTAATCCAAATGTTAAATATATGTGTTATTGTCTATGTAGTGTGAAAGTGTTTGTTTATACAGCGCCAATTTGATAATATTGCCATCGTAACAATGGAGAAGTAACCTAGACTTACTTCAACATAACCTATAAACAATAAAACGATATGTTTTATACTTGATTATCTAACAAATAAACTGTCCAAAAACATTGCATTTACTTTCCCTCATATTACTATACATAAAAGTAAATAGTAAGGAATCAACAAAACTCTAGTAAGCTTCTTAGTATTTTAATGATCTCGGGTTTTTAATGTTGGCGGTCAAGGTTCTACCGTCATTTTATTTTACTTTCTTATTTAGCCGACTGTTTTTGAGTTATTAATTTTCACATTCCACTAACATTTAACAGATTTTGAAAAATTAACCCTTTTATAGTAGTGCCATAGACTTGATTTTTTTAAACAAATAAGTCTAGAACCAGTATTTTGGAGAAGAATGCGACTAATAAGTTTGATTCAATCTTAAGGGGGATATTTGTCCACAATTTAATTGTGGTATTTAATTAATACTGTCTCTCATCACCTCGAATTATTCTCAGTAATTCGTCGAAAGAAGTTAATGGCATTAAACAATGTTTGAAAAGATTTTGAGAAAATCGAAATAATTATGGTCATATGTCAGATACCATTAAACTTTGAGTTTAAAATGAAGAGACATCTCGCGAAATATGCCGACTTTTTTCAAATCAAATCGGTCCAGCTGTTTGGGCTGTTTGTCTATAGTCTGTGTGAACTATACACGGACAGACATCATTAACATAGAAACACTTTTTGGGCTCAAAACAAATATTTCTATGAAAACTCAACTTTTTTTCCACCAAAAAACTTCCTTTATAGTATGTACATATATAGCTCTATTGTAGGCCTACATACAAGTTGTTAATATTAAATAATAATAATAAATACCTATTTATTTTGTAAAGGTTGTAAAGATTATATTTTATTTCTTATCACTCTTATAAACAGTAATGACATTTTTGTTAATACAATTGCATTTGAGAACCAGAAAGGCAAATACATTTGGAAGGGCAAAAATAATCATATGAAATACAAACTATTACGACTGGGTTTAAGATTTATGTACAAAAACTAACGACTCTGAAATATTGAAAAATATATTATAACATAAGCGATTCAGCTTTGCTATATATTTTAATTTACTTTTAATTAAAAGCCACACGTTGGAGTGTCAAATATAAAAATTAATTACGATCTTATATATTTATTTATTTATTTAATTTAATTTACTTTTCCAAGCCACACGTTGTGCGACCAAATATAACAATGAAGTTGTTATCCTTCAATTATTTTAAACTCTATTAAAAGGAACAATTTATAATTATGAACTCATTGACAAACAACGTTTACCTGGATAAAAAACTATTTCTTTTAATTTATCCTTGAATAAATTACTACAAACAATAAACATATACATGCAATATCAATTCTTACTTAACTAAAACCCATTTATTCCTCATTCATTCCTTAAATTTAATTAATTTATAATAGACATTTAAAATACAAAATTTACTTTATTTTAACATTTGCTAAAACTTGTTTTTTGCAAATTATTAGTTCCCTTTGATTTTAATATATTTCTTTACAATTTTAATTATTACTTTACTTTATTATTAACATTTATTATCTTTTTTAAATATCGGGCTAGCTCAGTTTTTAAATTTATTTAAAACAACAAAATCTCTTAATCTCGGGTCATAGGTCTTTTTATGGCTCAATTGAAAATGAAATAGAATTTAAACGAATTTAATAGTTATACAATTTGTTTGGTACTTATCAATTTGCTGGTCCTTCTGATCGGTCGATTTGCACTATTCCACTACAGATAAACTTTAATTTAATCTTCTATTAAAAGGACACCACACTGCTAAAAAAACACTTTCTTCTTTGGTGATAACGCTTTCTTTTTTTTTTCAAACAACAATGTTATCTCCTTCAAAGTAGTTAGTTCCCTTGGGTAGCTATGTACCAACGGGGTCGTTGTTCCCACTCTTGGTAGCAGCGCTGAAAGTTTTTAACTAGTATGGCTTTTAACACGTTAGCTGCCGAGGCATAATTGATACTCTTGCCTGGAGTGCCACAATTACCAAATTATTTTTCCATTATTATTTTTGCATCTACCTATGTTAAATAATATAAGGCAATAGTATTTACCAATTTGATTTGCATTTTTGCATATATAGTTTCGAGACTGATCGGACCGAAATGCAATTTTTCGGCTTTAATTTTAATCGTAGTATAACGTTTTTAGGTCTGGCCAGACCGAGGCAATTTTCGTGTAAAAAAAAAACATATAAATGGGCTATTTTATTTCTTTATGTTGGCAACGCTCAATATTTTATTTGTCTAATACTTATTTTATAAATACATATTTTCATTTTACAACTGTATTCTGTGTGAATAATTATTCATTACTAAACCAAAATGTTTTTGTAAAATTATTAATCGGTCCGATCGTGCCGACAAAAAAGTGAAAATATCCACTAACTTTATTATTATATTGAGTAACCATGGTAATAACTCGTAAACCATTTGAGTTGTCAAAGTGATTTTTTCAGGGTTTACTCTCTATTCAATTCTGCTTCTTATGGTGTATATATCATTGGTATTGTTAAATGTTGAATTTTTTACAAAAAATCGATAAAAATGAAAAAAATATTAAAAATTTTGAAATTTCAATAGCACCCCTCGACTCCAAATTTAATTCTGCTTCTATTAAGCTATAAAAATAATCAAAAATCAAAAACTCACTTTTTCGCCTAAAAAAACTGCAAGGGGGTACCTTACTTATTTGCAAAGTTTGAAAATTGGCTGTTTTCTCGAATTAATTACTCGGAAACTATAAGAGATATTTTCGTTTTGAAAAAACCACAGTAACATTTGAACTTTCTCCTTCCATCATGTAAAAGTTCTAATTATTCCGATTATATAGTTAGGGGGCTACAGCCGTTTAAAAAAGGTATTGCAAGCGGTGAAACGTGAAATGTTAAAATCTGCTACTTTTATTGACATATAAATTGTAATAACTCGTAAACCATTTGAGTTGTCAAAGTGATTTTTTCAGGGTTTATTCTACTTTCAGTTCTGCATCTTTTGATACCCGTATCATTGGATTTAAACAATTTTGATCTTTTTGAAAAACTTTAAACTGCAATTACTCGTAAACCCTTTGAGATTTCAAAGTGTTTTTTTCAGGGTTTACTCTCTATTCAATTCTGCTTCTTATGGTGTACATATCATTGGTATTGTTAAATGTTGAATTTTTTACAAAAAATCGATAAAAATGAAAAAAATATTAAAAATTTTGAAATTTCAATAGCACCCCTCGACTCCAAATTTAATTCTGCTTCTATTAAGCTATAAAAATAATCAAAAATCAAAAACTCACTTTTTCGCCTAAAAAAACTGCAAGGGGTACCTTACCTATTTGCAAAGTTTGAAAATTGGCTGTTTTCTCGAATTAATTACTCGGAAACTATAAGAGATATTTTCGTTTTGAAAAAACCAGAGTAAAATTTGAACTTTCTTCTTCCATCATGTGAAAGTTCATATTATTATGAATAGTTAGTTAGCTACAGCCGTTTAAAAAAGGTATTGCAAGCGGTGAAACGTGAAATGTTAAAATCTGTTACTTTTATTGACATATAAATTGTAATAACTCGTAAACCATTTGAGTTGTCAAAGTGATTTTTTCAGGGTTTATTCTACTTTCAATTCTGCATCTTTTGATACCCATATCATTGGATTTAAACAATTTTGATCTTTTTTGAAAAAACTTTAAACTGCAATTACTCGTAAACCCTTTGAGATTTCAAAGTGTTTTTTTCAGGGTTTACTCTCTATTCAATTCTGCTTCTTATGGTGTACATATCATTGGTATTGTTAAATGTTGAATTTTTTACAAAAAATCGATAAAAATGAAAAAAATATTTAAAATTTTGAAATTTCAATAGCACCCCTCGACTCCAAATTTAATTCTGCTTCTATTGGGCTATAAAAATAATCAAAAATCAAAAACTCACTTTTTCGCCTAAAAAAACTGCAAGGGGGTGCAAAGTTTGAAAATTGGCTGTTTTCTCGAATTAATTACTCGGAAACTATAAGAGATATTTTCGTTTTGAAAAAACCAGAGTAAAATGTGAACTTTCTTCTTCCATCATGTGAAAGTTCATATTATTCCGATGAATAGTTAGGGAGCTACAGCCGTTTAAAAAAGGTATTGCAAGCGGTGAAACGTGAAATGTTAAAATCTGTTACTTTTATTGACATATAAATTGTAATAACTCGTAAACCATTTGAGTTGTCAAAGTGATTTTTTCAGGGTTTATTCTACTTTCAATTCTGCATCTTTTGATACCCATATCATTGGATTTAAACAATTTTGATCTTTTTTGAAAAAACTTTAAACTGCAATTACTCGTAAACCCTTTGAGATTTCAAAGTGTTTTTTTCAGGGTTTACTCTCTATTCAATTCTGCTTCTTATGGTGTACATATCATTGGTATTGTTAAATGTTGAAATTTTTACAAAAAATCGATAAAAATGAAAAAATATTAAAGATTTTGAAATTTCAATAGCACCCCTCGACTCCAAATTTAATTCTGCTTCTATTAAGCTATAAAAATAATCAAAAATCAAAAACTCACTTTTTCGCCTAAAAAAACTGCAAGGGGGTGTACCTTACCTATTTGCAAAGTTTGAAAATTGGCTGTTTTCTCGAATTAATTACTCGGAAACTATAAGAGATATTTTCGTTTTGAAAAAACCAGAGTAAAATTTGAACTTTCTTCTTCCATCATGTGAACGTTCATATTATTCCGATGTATAGTTAGGGAGCTACAGCCGTTTAAAAAAGGTATTGCAAGCGGTGAAACGTGAAATGTTAAAATCTGTTACTTTTATTGACATATAAATTGTAATAACTCGTAAACCATTTGAGTTGTCAAAGTGATTTTTTCAGGGTTTATTCTACTTTCAATTCTGCATCTTTTGATACCCATATCATTGGATTTAAACAATTTTGATCTTTTTTGAAAAAACTTTAAACTGCAATTACTCGTAAACCCTTTGAGATTTCAAAGTGTTTTTTTCAGGGTTTACTCTCTATTCAATTCTGCTTCTTATGGTGTACATATCATTGGTATTGTTAAATGTTGAATTTTTTACAAAAAATCGATAAAAATGAAAAAAATATTTAAAATTTTGAAATTTCAATAGCACCCCTCGACTCCAAATTTAATTCTGCTTCTATTGGGCTATAAAAATAATCAAAAATCAAAAACTCACTTTTTCGCCTAAAAAAACTGCAAGGGGGTGCAAAGTTTGAAAATTGGCTGTTTTCTCGAATTAATTACTCGGAAACTATAAGAGATATTTTCGTTTTGAAAAAACCAGAGTAAAATGTGAACTTTCTTCTTCCATCATGTGAAAGTTCATATTATTCCGATGAATAGTTAGGGAGCTACAGCCGTTTAAAAAAGGTATTGCAAGCGGTGAAACGTGAAATGTTAAAATCTGTTACTTTTATTGACATATAAATTGTAATAACTCGTAAACCATTTGAGTTGTCAAAGTGATTTTTTCAGGGTTTATTCTACTTTCAATTCTGCATCTTTTGATACCCATATCATTGGATTTAAACAATTTTGATCTTTTTTGAAAAAACTTTAAACTGCAATTACTCGTAAACCCTTTGAGATTTCAAAGTGTTTTTTTCAGGGTTTACTCTCTATTCAATTCTGCTTCTTATGGTGTACATATCATTGGTATTGTTAAATGTTGAAATTTTTACAAAAAATCGATAAAAATGAAAAAATATTAAAGATTTTGAAATTTCAATAGCACCCCTCGACTCCAAATTTAATTCTGCTTCTATTAAGCTATAAAAATAATCAAAAATCAAAAACTCACTTTTTCGCCTAAAAAAACTGCAAGGGGACCTTACCTATTTGCAAAGTTTGAAAATTGGCTGTTTTCTCGAATTAATTACTCGGAAACTATAAGAGATATTTTCGTTTTGAAAAAACCAGAGTAAAATGTGAAC
This sequence comes from Aphrophora alni, assembly GCA_963513935.1. Taxonomy (NCBI): domain Eukaryota; kingdom Metazoa; phylum Arthropoda; class Insecta; order Hemiptera; family Aphrophoridae; genus Aphrophora; species Aphrophora alni. The sequence goes on along the minus strand of OY740766.1, from coordinate 7,484,877 downwards.
TTTCTTCTTCCATCATGTGAAAGTTCATATTATTCCGATGAATAGTTAGGGAGCTACAGCCGTTTAAAAAAGGTATTGCAAGCGGTGAAACGTGAAATGTTAAAATCTGCTACTTTTATTGACATATAAATTGTAATAACTCGTAAACCATTTGAGTTGTCAAAGTGATTTTTTCAGGGTTTATTCTACTTTCAATTCTGCATCTTTTGATACCCATATCATTAGATTTAAACAATTTTGATCTTTTTTGAAAAAACTTTAAACTGCAATTACTCGTAAACCCTTTGAGATTTCAAAGTGTTTTTTTCAGGGTTTACTCTCTATTCAATTCTGCTTCTTATGGTGTACATATCATTGGTATTGTTAAATGTTGAATTTTTTACAAAAAATCGATATAAATGAAAAAAATATTTAAAATTTTGAAATTTCAATAGCACCCCTCGACTCCAAATTTAATTCTGCTTCTATTAGGCTATAAAAATAATCAAAAATCAAAAACTCACTTTTTCGCCTAAAAAAACTGCAAGGGGGGTACCTTACCTATTTGCAAAGTTTGAAAATTGGCTGTTTTCTCGAATTAATTACTCGGAAACTATAAGAGATATTTTCGTTTTGAAAAAACCAGAGTAAAATTTGAACTTTCTTCTTCCATCATGTGAAAGTTCATATTATTCCGATGAATAGTTAGGGAGCTACAGCCGTTTAAAAAAGGTATTGCAAGCGGTGAAACGTGAAATGTTAAAATCTGTTACTTTTATTGACATATAAATTGTAATAACTCGTAAACCATTTGAGTTGTCAAAGTGATTTTTTCACGGTTTATTCTACTTTCAATTCTCCATCTTTTGATACCCATATCATTGGATTTAAACAATTTTGATCTTTTTTGAAAAAAATTTAAACTGCAATTACTCGTAAACCCTTTGAGATTTCAAAGTGTTTTTTTCAGGGTTTACTCTCTATTCAATTCTGCTTCTTATGGTGTACATATCATTGGTATTGTTAAATGTTGAATTTTTTACAAAAAATCGATAAAAATGAAAAAAATATTTAAAATTTTGAAATTTCAATAGCACCCCTCGACTCCAAATTTAATTCTGCTTCTATTAAGCTATAAAAATAATCAAAAATCAAAAACTCACTTTTTCGCCTAAAAAAACTGCAAGGGCCTTACCTATTTGCAAAGTTTGAAAATTGGCTGTTTTCTCGAATTAATTACTCGGAAACTATAAGAGATATTTTCGTTTTGAAAAAACCAGAGTAAAATTTGAACTTTCTCCTTCCATCATGTGAAAGTTCATATTATTCCGATGAATAGTTAGGGAGCTACAGCCGTTTAAAAAAGGTATTGCAAGCGGTGAAACGTGAAATGTTAAAATCTGTTACTTTTATTGACATATAAATTGTAATAACTCGTAAACCATTTGAGTTGTCAAAGTGATTTTTTCAGGGTTTATTCAACTTTCAATTCTGCATCTTTTGATACCCATATCATTAGATTTAAACAATTTTGATCTTTTTTGAAAAAACTTTAAACTGCAATTACTCGTAAACCCTTTGAGATTTCAAAGTGTTTTTTTCAGGGTTTACTCTCTATTCAATTCTGCTTCTTATGGTGTACATATCATTGGTATTGTTAAATGTTGAATTTTTTACAAAAAATCGATAAAAATGAAAAAAATATTTAAAATTTTGAAATTTCAATAGCACCCCTCGACTCCAAATTTAATTCTGCTTCTATTAGGCTATAAAAATAATCAAAAATCAAAAACTCACTTTTTCGCCTAAAAAAACTGCAAGGGGGGTACCTTACCTATTTGCAAAGTTTGAAAATTGGCTGTTTTCTCGAATTAATTACTCGGAAACTATAAGAGATATTTTCGTTTTGAAAAAACCAGAGTAAAATTTGAACTTTCTTCTTCCATCATGTGAAAGTTCATATTATTCCGATGAATAGTTAGGGAGCTACAGCCGTTTAAAAAAGGTATTGCAAGCGGTGAAACGTGAAATGTTAAAATCTGCTACTTTTATTGACATATAAATTGTAATAACTCGTAAACCATTTGAGTTGTCAAAGTGATTTTTTCAGGGTTTATTCTACTTTCAATTCTGCATCTTTTGATACCCATATCATTGGATTTAAACAATTTTGATCTTTTTTGTAAAAACTTTAAACTGCAATTACTCGTAAACCCTTTGAGATTTCAAAGTGTTTTTTTCAGGGTTTACTCTCTATTCAATTCTGCTTCTTATGGTGTACATATCATTGGTATTGTTAAATGTTGAATTTTTTACAAAAAATCGATAAAAATGAAAAAATATTTAAAATTTTGAAATTTCAATAGCACCCCTCGACTCCAAATTTAAGTCTGCTTCTATTAGGCTATAATAATAATCAAAAATCAAAAACTCACTTTTTCGCCTAAAAAAACTGCGTACCTTACCTATTTGCAAAGTTTGAAAATTGGCTGTTTTCTCGAATTAATTACTCGGAAACTATAAGAGATATTTTCGTTTTGAAAAAACCAGAGTAAAATTTGAACTTTCTCCTTCCATCATGTGAAAGTTCATATTATTCCGATGAATAGTTACGGAGCTACAGCCGTTTAAAAAAGGTATTGCAAGCGGTGAAACGTGAAATGTTAAAATCTGTTACTTTTATTGACATATAAATTGTAATAACTCGTAAACCATTTGAGTTGTCAAAGTGATTTTTTCAGGGTTTATTCTACTTTCAATTCTGCATCTTTTGATACCCATATCATTAGATTTAAACAATTTTGATCTTTTTTGAAAAAACTTTAAACTGCAATTACTCGTAAACCCTTTGAGATTTCAAAGTGTTTTTTTCAGGGTTTACTCTCTATTCAATTCTGCTTCTTATGGTGTACATATCATTGGTATTGTTAAATGTTGAATTTTTTACAAAAAATCGATAAAAATGAAAAAAATATTTAAAATTTTGAAATTTCAATAGCACCCCTCGACTCCAAATTTAAGTCTGCTTCTATTAGGCTATAAAAATAATCAAAAATCAAAAACTCACTTTTTCGCCTAAAAAAACTGCGTACCTTACCTATTTGCAAAGTTTGAAAATTGGCTGTTTTCTCGAATTAATTACTCGGAAACTATAAGAGATATTTTCGTTTTGAAAAAACCAGAGTAAAATTTGAACTTTCTTCTTCCATCATGTGAAAGTTCATATTATTCCGATGAATAGTTAGGGAGCTACAGCCGTTTAAAAAAGGTATTGCAAGCGGTGAAACGTGAAATGTTAAAATCTGTTACTTTTATTGACATATAAATTGTAATAACTCGTAAACCATTTGAGTTGTCAAAGTGATTTTTTCAGGGTTTATTCTACTTTCAATTCTGCATCTTTTGATACCCATATCATTGGATTTAAACAATTTTGATCTTTTTTGAAAAAACTTTAAACTGCAATTACTCGTAAACCCTTTGAGATTTCAAAGTGTTTTTTTCAGGGTTTACTCTCTATTCAATTCTGCTTCTTATGGTGTACATATAATTGGTATTGTTAAATGTTGAATTTTTTACAAAAAATCGATAAAAATGAAAAAAATATTTAAAATTTTGAAATTTCAATAGCACCCCTCGACTCCAAATTTAATTCTGCTTCTATTAAGCTATAAAAATAATCAAAAATCAAAAACTCACTTTTTCGCCTAAAAAAACTGCAAGGGGTACCTTACCTATTTGCAAAGTTTGAAAATTGGCTGTTTTCTCGAATTAATTACTCGGAAACTATAAGAGATATTTTCGTTTTGAAAAAACCAGAGTAAAATTTGAACTTTCTCCTTCCATCATGTGAAAGTTCATATTATTCCGATGAATAGTTAGGGAGCTACAGCCGTTTAAAAAAGGTATTGCAAGCGGTGAAACGTGAAATGTTAAAATCTGTTACTTTTATTGACATATAAATTGTAATAACTCGTAAACCATATGAGTTGTCAAAGTGATTTTTTCAGGGTTTATTCAACTTTCAATTCTGCATCTTTTGATACCCATATCATTAGATTTAAACAATTTTGATCTTTTTTGAAAAAACTTTAAACTGCAATTACTCGTAAACCCTTTGAGATTTCAAAGTGTTTTTTTCAGGGTTTACTCTCTATTCAATTCTGCTTCTTATGGTGTACATATCATTGGTATTGTTAAATGTTGAATTTTTTACAAAAAATCGATAAAAATGAAAAAAATATTTAAAATTTTGAAATTTCAATAGCACCCCTCGACTCCAAATTTAATTCTGCTTCTATTAGGCTATAAAAATAATCAAAAATCAAAAACTCACTTTTTCGCCTAAAAAAACTGCGTACCTTACCTATTTGCAAAGTTTGAAAATTGGCTGTTTTCTCGAATTAATTACTCGGAAACTATAAGAGATATTTTCGTTTTGAAAAAACCAGAGTAAAATTTGAACTTTCTTCTTCCATCATGTGAAAGTTCATATTATTCCGATGAATAGTTAGGGAGCTACAGCCGTTTAAAAAAGGTATTGCAAGCGGTGAAACGTGAAATGTTAAAATCTGTTACTTTTATTGACATATAAATTGTAATAACTCGTAAACCATTTGAGTTGTCAAAGTGATTTTTTCAGGGTTTATTCTACTTTCAATTCTGCATCTTTTGATACCCATATCATTGGATTTAAACAATTTTGATCTTTTTTGAAAAAACTTTAAACTGCAATTACTCGTAAACCCTTTGAGATTTCAAAGTGTTTTTTTCAGGGTTTACTCTCTATTCAATTCTGCTTCTTATGGTGTACATATAATTGGTATTGTTAAATGTTGAATTTTTTACAAAAAATCGATAAAAATGAAAAAAATATTTAAAATTTTGAAATTTCAATAGCACCCCTCGACTCCAAATTTAATTCTGCTTCTATTAAGCTATAAAAATAATCAAAAATCAAAAACTCACTTTTTCGCCTAAAAAAACTGCAAGGGGTACCTTACCTATTTGCAAAGTTTGAAAATTGGCTGTTTTCTCGAATTAATTACTCGGAAACTATAAGAGATATTTTCGTTTTGAAAAAACCAGAGTAAAATTTGAACTTTCTCCTTCCATCATGTGAAAGTTCATATTATTCCGATGAATAGTTAGGGAGCTACAGCCGTTTAAAAAAGGTATTGCAAGCGGTGAAACGTGAAATGTTAAAATCTGTTACTTTTATTGACATATAAATTGTAATAACTCGTAAACCATATGAGTTGTCAAAGTGATTTTTTCAGGGTTTATTCAACTTTCAATTCTGCATCTTTTGATACCCATATCATTAGATTTAAACAATTTTGATCTTTTTTGAAAAAACTTTAAACTGCAATTACTCGTAAACCCTTTGAGATTTCAAAGTGTTTTTTTCAGGGTTTACTCTCTATTCAATTCTGCTTCTTATGGTGTACATATCATTGGTATTGTTAAATGTTGAATTTTTTACAAAAAATCGATAAAAATGAAAAAAATATTTAAAATTTTGAAATTTCAATAGCACCCCTCGACTCCAAATTTAATTCTGCTTCTATTAGGCTATAAAAATAATCAAAAATCAAAAACTCACTTTTTCGCCTAAAAAAACTGCAAGGGGGGTACGGTACCTTACCTATTTGCAAAGTTTGAAAATTGGCTGTTTTCTCGAATTAATTACTCGGAAACTATAAGAGATATTTTCGTTTTGAAAAAACCAGAGTAAAATTTGAACTTTCTTCTTCCATCATGTGAAAGTTCATATTATTCCGATGAATAGTTAGGGAGCTACAGCCGTTTAAAAAAGGTATTGCAAGCGGTGAAACGTGAAATGTTAAAATCTGCTACTTTTATTGACATATAAATTGTAATAACTCGTAAACCATTTGAGTTGTCAAAGTGATTTTTTCAGGGTTTATTCTACTTTCAATTCTGCATCTTTTGATACCCATATCATTGGATTTAAACAATTTTGATCTTTTTTGAAAAAACTTTAAACTGCAATTACTCGTAAACCCTTTGAGATTTCAAAGTGTTTTTTTCAGGGTTTACTCTCTATTCAATTCTGCTTCTTATGGTGTACATATCATTGGTATTGTTAAATGTTGAATTTTTTACAAAAAATCGATAAAAATGAAAAAATATTTAAAATTTTGAAATTTCAATAGCACCCCTCGACTCCAAATTTAAGTCTGCTTCTATTAGGCTATAATAATAATCAAAAATCAAAAACTCACTTTTTCGCCTAAAAAAACTGCGTACCTTACCTATTTGCAAAGTTTGAAAATTGGCTGTTTTCTCGAATTAATTACTCGGAAACTATAAGAGATATTTTCGTTTTGAAAAAACCAGAGTAAAATTTGAACTTTCTCCTTCCATCATGTGAAAGTTCATATTATTCCGATGAATAGTTAGGGAGCTACAGCCGTTTAAAAAAGGTATTGCAAGCGGTGAAACGTGAAATGTTAAAATCTGTTACTTTTATTGACATATAAATTGTAATAACTCGTAAACCATTTGAGTTGTCAAAGTGATTTTTTCAGGGTTTATTCTACTTTCAATTCTGCATCTTTTGATACCCATATCATTAGATTTAAACAATTTTGATCTTTTTTGAAAAAACTTTAAACTGCAATTACTCGTAAACCCTTTGAGATTTCAAAGTGTTTTTTTCAGGGTTTACTCTCTATTCAATTCTGCTTCTTATGGTGTACATATCATTGGTATTGTTAAATGTTGAATTTTTTACAAAAAATCGATAAAAATGAAAAAAATATTTAAAATTTTGAAATTTCAATAGCACCCCTCGACTCCAAATTTAATTCTGCTTCTATTAGGCTATAAAAATAATCAAAAATCAAAAACTCACTTTTTCGCCTAAAAAAACTGCCAGGGGGGTACCTTACCTATTTGCAAAGTTTGAAAATTGGCTGTTTTCTCGAATTAATTACTCGGAAACTATAAGAGATATTTTCGTTTTGAAAAAACCAGAGTAAAATTTGAACTTTCTCCTTCCATCATGTGAAAGTTCATATTATTCCGATGAATAGTTAGGGAGCTACAGCCGTTTAAAAAAGGTATTGCAAGCGGTGAAACGTGAAATGTTAAAATCTGTTACTTTTATTGACATATAAATTGTAATAACTCGTAAACCATTTGAGTTGTCAAAGTGATTTTTTCAGGGTTTATTCTACTTTCAATTCTGCATCTTTTGATACCCATATCATTAGATTTAAACAATTTTGATCTTTTTTGAAAAAACTTTAAACTGCAATTACTCGTAAACCCTTTGAGATTTCAAAGTGTTTTTTTCAGGGTTTACTCTCTATTCAATTCTGCTTCTTATGGTGTACATATCATTGGTATTGTTAAATGTTGAATTTTTTACAAAAAATCGATAAAAATGAAAAAAATATTTAAAATTTTGAAATTTCAATAGCACCCCTCGACTCCAAATTTAATTCTGCTTCTATTAAGCTATAAAAATAATCAAAAATCAAAAACTCACTTTTTCGCCTAAAAAAACTGCAAGGGGGTACCTTACCTATTTGCAAAGTTTGAAAATTGGCTGTTTTCTCGAATTAATTACTCGGAAACTATAAGAGATATTTTCGTTTTGAAAAAACCAGAGTAAAATTTGAACTTTCTTCTTCCATCATGTGGAAGTTCATATTATTCCGATGAATAGTTAGGGAGCTACAGCCGTTTAAAAA